>JAVIWC010003074.1:3600000-4200000 GCA_031894815.1 Creontiades dilutus
CATTGAAATCTCGTGAAGTTTGAGCGAATATGGAAATTCAAAGTTTTCATTCTTATAAATAATGAATTTATCTGCACGCACTTGCATTCAAATTTAATCAAGTCCGCATGGGATCATTCAAACGAGCAAAGGGCATCGCCCATCCGTAAGTAGACAGCTTGAATAAAAATGCCGAACAGGATTGAGCCGAATCATCAACAATTCCGGTGAGTTATGCTTATTAAAGTTGTTTTGAGATTAACTTTATTTTGCCTTTATGAAGTGCGGTCATGAAAGTATACCCGGTACCTATGTTTTATTTGACAGAGAGAGAGAAAAAACATTTATTGATCTTCAAATGGGGTGGAATATTGGATTAGTAAGGTTTTTGAAAAGTTGAAATTGAGTCGCCGAAAGTTTAAATTGAGGTGTGTTTTATGTATACAATTTTTTCCCCAGGTACCTGTATCATATTTCAAACAAATCATTGTTCAACGTTTTCAGTAATTACAAACTCCAGATCTAGTAGCGCTAAATTTTGAAGGTGACCACCTAAAAATCAACGTCATTTAAAAAGTTAACGCAGTTAGTTTTTTTGTTGATATTTTCATACATTAAAAAAAAAGGAATATATGTAGGAGTATCTATCAATGTATTGATACAGTTTGGGTTGACTGTTGGGTTTTTGTGCATCCTGTGCATTGTAATCGGTCCGACACTTCCTATAATCTGCTTAGAAAATTATTTGAACACAATACAATCTCCAATCGTAATCCATAGCGTTTGTTTGTTCAATTTATAGGGATTTGAAACGATTTAAAGAGGGTTCTAAAACCGATTACTCCAAACTCTTTTCGATAACTGAAAAGGAATCACTTGTACTGTTACGAATCACACTTCAACTCTCCTTGTCTTATAGTTCTTGGTTTAAAAAAATTAATAGATAAACAGTGGTTAATCTTTTGAGAGGGATTAATAAAATATTACCTGATTATCTGCTTTTGAAACAACAAACATTGAAGACATTTTTAAGAGTTCTGGCAAAAACTAGTACATCACCTTTATATTTTTCAATATGTTGCATAACGCAGACATAACATCTTCTTCAACATATTTTATTATACCTACCGCTATTGGCTGTTTGTGCCATTCTTTAATGATGTCGTTCAGTTCTTTGCCTTTGACAGGGGCCAATGCTTCTTTTCATTTTCATCTTTGCTATTATTCTGCGTCAGAAACTTGATTATCTTTCTGAAAAAAAAACTTGAAGTTGTAGTCACAATTGAACATTCGCCCGTAAACCTAGATTGAAATAAGCATCACACAAATCACAAAAAGTTCGGAAATATTCTGAATTGTTATCCAATGTTATCTTAGATTTGTACATGAATAACGTTGATAATTGTGGGAAAAATAAAACCGGTCAAACAACATATTAAAAATAAAACAGAACGTGTGTAGCAAACATAAGTTTTGATCAATAACTTCAAGAATAATCTGAACGTCGAGAGATGATTCTTCTAAAAAAAAAAAATTATTAGTACGACACAATTCTAACTCAAAAACTTTTAAAACGTTTTGAAATGTCTGCTCACAACAAAAGTGAAATCCAAAATTACTTACATTGCAATATTTTAAAATATAGGAACCTACCAACAAAAACGAGGTAATATAACATAAAAGGGGTTTTCACTACGTTCTTTTTGGTTTTGTGTAGCAAACTAGTGTTCTCTCTACGTGTGTAGCAAACATAAGTTTTTATCAACAAGTTCAAGAATAATCTGAACGTTGAGAGATAATTCTTCTAAAAAAAAAAAAAAAAATGATTAGTTCGTAAAAAGTAGTAATAAAGTTTTTCACTACGTTCTCTTTGATTTTCATTCTCACAAATGTTGACTTGATTTTGACTTGAGTGATGTTTTCCTACCCCTTTGGTAGAGCTAAGGAAAGAAAGTTGAGTTATAAGGATGGGCTCATTCAATTCATTAAATTGATGAGTATCAACAACAAACAGAAAAAGACCGTTATTATATCATTTATTTTCATTTTTAATATTTTTGCCATTAAATGTTAACCTTTTATTAACCGAAAGTGATGCCCAGTCCCAACTATACCAAGATGAGTAATTTTTTACTCAAGTTTCATCAACTTCGTTAATATAATTTATGGGTGGCACTTCAGTTCTGACTGTGGATAACAAAATGCGTTTTTATTGATTGATGACTAATCAATCCAGTTAATGCTACACAAATATTAGTAAATATTATAAATAATAAGGGTATGATTACATGTATCGTCGTCATGTATGGCAAAAATTTCGTAGCCTACCTCCATACAAGCATGCTTAAAATTTATCTCTGAAATTGCTATTATCTATATTCCTGATTTTACAATTTTTAATTAAACGTTGCTTCAAATGTGGCCTACAGCTTTGCTGGTGGTTAATTGTACGTTATATACAAAGATATACGACTGGATTGTGGTATAATATTGGTCATTTCCTTCATTACATACATTAGAAGATTAAATATGTAATAGTTCCACCTTATATACCTTTATGATCATTTCAAGCGGAATAGCTTGAAATTACATCGTTTCGCCGAGTGTACCCGAGACTAGAGAGTGACTCACGAACGAACGCTGCCATTCTATGACCCCCGCAAAAAGCATGAGTTTTACAACACGTTGCGTTGCTTTACGAGTCGAGAGCGGCATAAACTATGAGGTTGAGTGTCGCAATAAGTGTCGGAACACAGCTGCAACCTGTATAATCCAGACATCTACCCACTTACTCGTACTTACTCGAGTGAGTGGATAATGTTTTTCATAAATGACCGTTACAATAAATCCTACCTTCCGTGGGCTACTAAATTGTTAGGGAGTCCTAGTACTAAATCTCCTGAGTGTTTAGTTCTGATCCTTTTGAATGACATTCAGTTGCTCTTCTTAGTGCAACGCTGTAAGGGACAGTCTTAGGCCCAAACAGGGTTAATCAATTCGCAAAGTTGCTGTTTGTAGTGTACAGGTATTTTGGATTTCCTCCCAATGAGCCAGTACCTTCATCTTCCAGAATTTTAGATATCCATTTGTTCCTGTTTTTTCTTCCCTTCCTTCCGGCGGACATAGCCACTTAGGAGTCATACGAAGATACTCAGCTGCATCTGTAAACGGGATATACTGAGAGTTTATTGATATAGTAATTATGGTCAACTCCTTATGAGTGAAATTTATGTGCGTTGGCTTTGTTCCATTCAGTTTCGTTCTACATTTTTTGGTACATTGATAGTTGCTGTTTACTGATTCTTGTGACTTCTTCGTGGAAACACAGGCCACAATCGCATTGCCATCTGCAAATGATGCTGTGACAGCTTCTGTTCCAAAAGTAAATGTTACCGTGGCATTTTCTGTTTGTTTCGTGATATCCCTTGTGGATAGCAGATATAATACTGCCCCAAGCACTCTTCCCTTCGTTACCAAATAGTAAACTACAAAGTTGGAGACAATGAATCTAAGATACTATCTCTCAAACACACACGCCTAAAAATAACGTATAGATTCGCTTTAATTCTCCATCATTCCTCATCCGTTTGTTTGCTGATTTTTCCCGTTAAAAATAGAAATAGAATATTAGAATACAACTGGACATCTTTCTGGAGAATAGTACAACATGGAAAAGACCAATGGTGAGAGGTGGTTATGCAGGCACCCAATAACAAGCAAATTAACTCGGTAGCATGGTAAAGTACGACGTGAATTGAAAGAGAAGCAAGGTAGAAGCAAGTTCAGTTTATTAAACCGCAAATACGAAAAAACTATGATAGGTACACCTAGTGCTTGAATGTTATCTATATCAAAGTAGATGCGAGCATACACAAAAATTAGAAGTCTCACTAAAAACAATAACTTCATCTTTATCAAAGTTAGCCTTTACAGGCTGATTAAATAATTACTTATATTAAATCACAGGTGATTACCTATTCATTTAAATTTTACGATTTACAAAGGCATATATGAAGGCAGTTTGTCTTCATGTGCTGTCATATTAGTATTGGGTAGTGGAAGTGTTTCTGATATAAAAATGTTGTTGTTGTTGTTAGTGTGTATTTAACATCAATTTTTCGGGATTGTGACTGATTTAATTTCCGTACAATACGACTACATTGTTGAGTAATAACTACCATACTTTTCATTTTTCATAATTTCAGTATTACAACAACAAAAATGTTTATATTTTTTTCTCATGATTTCACTATTTCGATCATAAAAATTCAAAATGTGAGTGTGTGGACTATTTCGTTTCACTGTACTTGAGCAATTTAAATGAAAAAGGGGTTCACGTCAAAGGTACTACAAATAAAGGTACTACAAGGTATACAAATAATATAATATATGACGATGTACGTTAAACTCCGTTCCATTGAACGAAGAGCCGATGTCACTAACAGAAGGTTTAATGTTGACTTCACAAACATGTTGCCCTTCGTTCGTACCATTTCGCGACCGGTTGACCAAACATTTAGGGAAGCTTAAAATTCAACGTTGCTGGGCACACCAGAAATCCGTACAACAAACAACGGAATATTCGAGCTTGATCATCGGAACTTGTGAAGTTGACGGTAGACAATCAAAACGCGTGATTGTTTGTGATTTATGATATAAACCTTACAGTACTTACGGTCTGTTGAAACAACAGCCAATTTCTTTTAACGTATTACATTTGCATATTGAGCCAACGTAATACACGTATACATAGTAGAGTACATAATAGCATGTATGACAACCGCAACTAGTTTATGCTTAAATGTACTTATTACATACCTACTTTAGCATTTCTCTAATAGTTGAGAGAGAACAATAATTTAATTACAAGCTTGGAGCAAAAATAAGAACCCCCTGCTAATTATTTCGCAAAAGGTATATTTTTCCGTAGGTGGAGCTCCACCAAGCGTGTGTACTACACCACCAACTGAACCTTTCAGTAATTTTATCGGCTGATGTCACCTCGTGAAAGTACTTCATAGGAAGACGTTCGCTATGTTCGCACCTCCGTATATTTTCTATTGCAAACATGGGAGGGTATTTTCGGTTTATTTATTTACAATGACGTTAACTATTCATCGGTTCATATTATGTTGAGCAGTTTAGCTTCCGAGTCTACCTATACATAGCGGAAGCCTTGTTTTTTACTTTTAGGAGATGAAACAATTTGTTAATCATAAATCAAAATGTTCACTCGTTTTTAGGGTTTTTGAACATTCTGAACAACTTTCGTATCGTGTATGTGTGCGTATCTTAGTCCGTGTTTCCTGGAACCGTTGCAACAAGCTTTATCCCTCGGAAGTTCACATCCGATTTTTATGAAATTTCCATTGAATCTGCGAATAGGCTGTATTCGTTTCTACGAATTTCATTGCTCAAAGATCCATACTCCACACTGCGCATGCGCAAACGTAAACTCCATCAAGCATCATTATTTCAGGTTCTAGCTCTCAGATTTCGCGCACATTTTTAAAGTAATTGGGGAAGTACAGGCTGCGGCCTAAGCGCGAACCTGGAACGCTTGTTACAACCCTAATGATCTGCAGCACGATGATGATACTTCCAGAGAATGTACATGTCAGAATGTAGATGGTTCGATATGAGTTTCATTGGTGAAAAATGAATTCCAAAGAGTCCGAAAGTGTGAAATCCATAAATCTACTTCTAATAACCCGATCTTGCTCAATTTTGAAGGGTGGTTGGAGAAACCCAATGAAATAGTATCTCATCAATTTCACCTTCCAGCATTGTAGCCGTCTGTCACCTAGTGAAGGAGTTGATGTCTGCGGGAACATGACCCTCAGCATCCACCTCCCATGAATCGTTGTAACTAGTTGTTTTCTACATATTCTAAGATTATTCAAACATTTCAATGACGTATTCACTCATATTACCTGAAGGAGCTAGCTATCTGACATATTCAATTTTTTCGAAATAATTACAATAAATTAGGATACCACAACCACGCACAATGTGGACTTTCTAAAAATGTATTCTGTCATGAGTTTGATTCGTAAATAACTTCAAATTCAAATTCAAGATTAAATTCAAATCTTTAAATTTAAAGTGTTTTAATAGCTCATTTGACTTAATACCACCAAAAAAAAATCTTAATATCAGCCGTACAGCTGTAGTGTTGAACATTGAAGTTTATCATTGCAAAGGCTTCTTTGGAAAATGGCCACATACCAGTTTAATATCTTTTGATAAGGTGAACTCTTCCAATACCCACTTATATAATTTCGTCAAGAATATGCTGACAATTATTCAGACTTTCGAAGCTATTCCAACTCTCCCTCACGAATTCGAAAGGTTTGTTTTATTTGGATTTCATGTGAAAAGGTGATACGTGTTTTTATGTGAGTGGTGATAAGATTTTCTTGATTAATAATTATTGAAAATATGAATAAAAAAACGTTGCGTCTAAAACAATACCAGATAATACTGCGATAGATGTTTCATAATTGATGCAATTCATCGTCATGAATAGCGATTTTTTTTATTTATTTACGGTTCTTACCGTTGATAGAGGCGGTTTCTTATGACATAAAATTCGGAAATAAAAAGAAAGTTCCCAAGAGTCAGAGTGCACTTCTCTATATTGCAATCTTCATCATTGTTTTGATAACCCCTTCGTCAAATATTCCTAATATTACTAATATTCAACACTGCATTCTATAAATAGCCTGACCAAGCAAAATCGACTGCAAGATAACGCTGTGTAAGAAACATCAACCACGTAACGTTCGTCTTGAACCGATATTGTAATCAGTTCATCCACCCGTTATCTTACCAGTAAAGGTGAACAAGTGTTGGCAAATTCAATAGAATCGTATAATGATATCATAGTTCAGTGTGGATTTCTCTCGGCTGCTGAGTTTTTGTATTGGTGATAGGCTGAGGTAAATATTCTTATCGATACATCTTCTACTCAACATACTCTTTTCACCATTATCAGTTGTAAGTTCACCTAAAGCAATTTTCAAATATTTAAAACCTTGTAAGCGTATGCATTCATTTAAACTCAAGTTATTGACAAACGATACAGTTTTAGTGATTTCACACCATTGTGCATCGTCAATTGTTGACCTATTCGATATGGTCTTGTTGATCTGTTAAATATGCATAATAAAAGAAGAAGAAGACCTTCTAGATCTCAGCTTGCACACTCCGTGAAAAGTTCATCCAAATCAGATAAGCACCATAGAAATTAAGCTAGCGACCTGGGTTCGTGGATCTTCGACGGGCAAACACTGTCAACCAAAACCGACACCAAACGAAAGTTATTCAAAATGGTCTAAAACGTACATTGCAAGGGAATTTTTTTTTTTTTTGTTTTGTTGAAAGCAGAAGTAAAAATACTCGTGTTACTAATGAGACATCGATGTTTCCGCTATCTATACGTAGATTGGGAAGCAAATCGGCCTAATACTATCCCAGGAAACAAACTCAGATCAGGTGGGCTTACCTTACTAATGAGCCATGAATGCAGGTTTACAATTAGTAACATATAAAATAACTTTCCCTTGGAAAAACTGTTACAACTGATTTTGGAATAAGGAAGATGCTTGACCATTACTTTTCATCAACTTGAATAAGGTTGGAGTACGTACTGTCCGTATGTACTGCATTGCTTATTAGTTTCACTTTGCATAAGCTCCGTCCCGAGCTGGGGCATTGTTAAAAATTCCTGACTTCATAGAGGCAAAACTCATCCACAAAAAAGTCTCGTTTGCGGTCCTTTGATTTTTGCTGGTTTTCAAAGATGACTTTCTCCCAACTGGCTCACTTTCACTCATCCCAGCGCTCATGGTTTGCAGTTCCCGCGGGTAATTTCTTCATTCAAACAACCTTTAGGACAACAGCCGGCCACTACCGGCTTCTTCGGGGCGGACAACTAGTTCAATATTACGTCGGGCCTATGCGGCTGCCCAGGAAGAAAATCTCTTTGTTCGAACTGGTTTCCTTGTACGGGTCACTGCCCGATCAGCCTCTGGGCGTTTCATCGTTACCCTTTTCTTTTAAGATTCGTGTGATTCGTAGCGGAAGAACATTACCTGACTTAAGACTCCAATTCATTCCAGAATACATACCAAAGGGTTAATTTCACGATTTTACGTTCACCTTAACAAAGATAACAAACACGATCTGAAGCAATGAAGAAATTCGCATCCATATCAATAAAGAAGACTATACTTGACGGAACACACAATGTAACTATTTATTTCCAGAAAGCAGAAATTTTTTTTTTTAAACTTATTAGGGTAAGGAAGCTAAATTTTGTATTCCGAAATTCATATTGACGTGGATTATCTGCCCGAAACAATGGAACGCGATACCAATAAACGGAAACATCATGACCAGGTATAACAGAAGGTTTATATTGGTTCTTTATAGTTAAATTATTACAACCAAACCTTAAATAAGTGTAATGTACTATGTAATTCCGACATAATCTCGAATAATAAGACGTAATCTTGGAGGTGCATAGGAAGAAGATCAGCCGAGTTGCTCCTAAAATTAACTTCTACGCTAAGTAGCTTCCTCAAAACTTACACTTGGTTCCTAATCAGGTCGTCATCAGTTGCTCCCGAAGCTGATTTCTACGATATCAAATAAGGAGCAGAAGCCTCTCTAAGATACCTCCTTAAGATTCATACTGGTAGGTGCACCAGGTGCATAACAGTTGAGTTGCTCGACGTTTCCATACTTCTACCCTATCGATTTTTCAGCGTTCATTTTCACTATTAACTTTCCTTTCTACAGAGATATCCATGAACCACTGTTTTTCCCAATAAGGGTCAATTTAGTTGTCTTCAAATCCTTTTGACAAGAACGTTGTTAAGTTCTCAAAATTCGGATTTCCACTTCGTTTCACAGCTTTCAGAACAATTTTGAATAGCAACTGTTTATAGTCTAATGTGAAAGATATTTCAAAGGATTTTGTGATAGGATTCCCTACAGACCGATAAGAAAGCGAGCCCATGCGCAAAAATGAACTTCATGAAACCCAAAATCCTCACTGTCAAATTTTTCCAATGCCCTCAAACTCGGGAGCGATCGCAGGATGAAGTCAAGGTTAACAGTGCAAAAAAATTCATTGCCATTGGATCAATTATGGCTAATGCGCGCGTTCGGATGTAAAACTTGACAGAAGCTAAATGTCGAAATTATAGAACGGGTTTTTAATGCGTACGTAATGCCCTCCTCTTTTATTGGCGATAAATCTGTAGTAGTTGGTTTTTTTATCTTCTTCGTCAATGTTCAACATTCTCGTAATTTTAACTCGATGTAGAGATCTCCATAATTGTTGCAACATTTAAGGCGCTCTGGATCAGATAAAACACCACATTATCAGATGAGATTGTCATCACAGAACGGTGTCCTCTCCTAATCGTAAGGATTTCAACAACTATTCGACGGGAAGGTAGATAACTAAAGAGCTATCTCGTTAAACGAAATTTCGCTCTTGTCTGTCATTTCACTTTGGTTTCCAACAGCTCGGCATAATGGTAATCACACAAGTTGTTATTAACGGTTTCTAACATCTGTAAGGTATGTAACATGGGAAGGTGAGGTGAGGTGAGGTGATGGAATGGTATAGTTGCCCCTTCCGTTGAGCTGAATGCGGTTTAATGCTCCGCCACGCTCAGAGGATGACCCAGACACTTGATGGCGTCTGATTCGTCTCCCAAGGCAACGGATTCAAGAATCGGGAAGGGCCAACTAACCGTATCCAACACACTCCCAGGGCTCTGAGAAAAGGTGATGGGGGGGGGGGGACTAACAATAAATGGTGGGGTATGGTATAATGATTAAATATATGGGTTTTTTTTTAGCAGAATGTGAGTCATAACAAGTGTATAAACCATGAACAGCGACTTTTTAACATTCATGAACAAGATTATACTGAAAAATGTATTTAAATTTCACTAATTAGTGTATTTTAATCAAATATACTGCAAACTTCATAAAAATCAAAAAAAGTCTGAAAACCCGAAAGCTTGTATTTAGTGGATGCATAACTTGAAGTTTGTTTATTGCTATTTGTTAATTGCTTATTTGTTTGTTTCTTAGAAAAACAATAATTGTTATCGAATGCCAAGAAACAGGAATTTTTCTCTTTTATTTCATAAACTGAAGCAGAAAATGGAAGCGAAACCTGATTTTGAAAAGTTTCTTAATCATTTTAAGTCATTATACATACTGGAGGTCCTCATTTCAGCAAATATAGGCGGGTTGTAAAATCGTAACGAGATAATCCCGAAGGGATACACACTGTGCTCGTCGCAGGTGTAATTAAAACAAGCTTAAACAGGATTACATTCTCTGATTGGAAATTGATCGGTGTTCTTATTAGGCACATCAACACAGGCAGCTGTCCTCGTCTCTCCAGGGTACATCAAAAACTCCAGTGCTTATCAATTGAATGAACGGTACAGCAAATTTAACAATGTGGTCGAATGTGACGAGGTGTGATTGAAAATTGAGGACCACAGTCAATGTTTGAGTGTAAGTGAACAGCTACGAATTATTACACAAAGGTTTATTACGTTTGAAATTACCTCGCCAAATTTCAGTTATTCAATCGGCATTCCTGAGCCGTGTCGTATACAATATGTATACGTATACAATGTAGGTGTTCGCATTCAATTCGCCTTCCCCGCAGGTAAATATAAGCTCGGGCGTCCCGAAAAACTGAATTGGCTATTTTATTTTCGAAGACTATTTTCTGTCATGATCAACCTAAAAAGTTAAAATTTGAATGGTAGCATGATGATTTGAGGTAAATCGGGGGCTCTCCTATGTATGTTGAACGAGTGGTCTTGCGTGAAGAGCTACAAGAGTTATAAGGTATGACATCAGCTTCTGTTTCGCGCAAAGGGCGCAAGGTTGATGTTCACGGAGTTTAAGGCCGGTCTACACGCTACGCTTTGCACAACGTTTTGTCTCCTCAGTTCGAGACGTTGCAGGCAAAACGTTGCGTGTGGACCGGAAAACTGCGCGGCTTCAAGTCCGTCGGGAGCACTGTGTATTTGCAGCGATAACTGAGCTCGTGAGCTCTGAAAACCGTGATCTTTACGGATATGTCGTTGCTTGTAGACACTTGCTCCGTTTTCCAATCGGTTTTGTTCCTCAGTTTTCCCTAATCATCCGACCATAGCAGATCTTTGGCAATTGTTTTGAGTTTTTGACTGATTTTATTTCACTTTAAGAAAGTTTTCGCTGAATTTGATGAGTTAAATCCCGCCTTTTTAAAAGCCATTTTCTTGACCATTTTGAACGAGCGGTTCCTCTGGCGTGTTCCAATCTTTTTATTTACTATTTCACCACAGCAGATTTAATGGACCACAGCAGAACCTGTTCCATAGCCCAGAACTCGTCCATAAATCAGAACTTCGTTTGATATCACACAAAATTTAGCGGAAAATACTCGCAAAAATACTCGGAAAAAATGATCGCACGGTCAAGACTGTACTGTCTGGACAGTCAAACTTGCAACGTTTCATTCAGTCTTAAAACTGTGCAGGCTTAAAACTTAGTGCAAAACGTAGCGTGTGAACCGGCCTCAACACTGAATAATTCTTTGGAGTTAGGTAATCTGCGCAAAAGGGCTATCTGAAAACAATATACCCATGTGTTAGAATTAGTTGCTTACTACCTTTATAATAGTTTGTTGCCGCTCGTATAAGTTTTGCACTCATATATTACCCCTTTCCTTACCAAATACTACCAAAAAAGATTATGTACAGGCTTCGTTAGATAGCATGATCGCTCCCTACTCCAGGTGTCGACGATAATGACTGGCTGATCGTTGACGGGCTTTTATTCCTGCTCTGCTCCATTAGGGCCTGAGAACCCTGGCCGTCATTTTTCCAGCTGCCAACTATAAGTTCTCTCGCATAACGCTCTAACTTGGGCTCCTAATAGTCCTCAGATGGGCACTCCGTGAGATGCAAGTTGCGATCGCGTGCTGATGACGATATTAAGGCAAGTGTGAACGGGGATTATCTTCCTCAACAAATATTTCTCCTCTGAATTCCGATCTGAAATGACGCCAAGTTTTTCTCACTCTTCCAAATTAATTAACTAATTAATTGCACGCTCAGATTATCGAGTTAGATCTAAATTTTATTCCGAAATAATATTGATCAGATCAATCACGGAATGACATAAGTAACTAATAACTTTGTCTGTCGAAGTGAAATTGATTAATACTAACGTATGAAAAATATGACTTAATAACAGATTCCAACATAATTTTGGCTAAGCTCCCTCTTGTGTTAAGTCCAATAAATATGGCAAGTATCCAAAGATGAAGGTCAATGCAACTTCCATGGCATCGGCAGCTTTGTATTTTAGTAATTCTCTAGCCAAGAAATCTTGGGCGTTATTTGATTCCCCGTCATTCGGTACTGTCAAAAACAAAATTACTAAATACTCAAACGTTTATCATTGAATGCTCCTAATTGTTATAATTAGGCTACAAAAACGACTAGAAAAAGTGTTCGGCTCAAATGGTTGGTCAATGTGATTATGTGGTGATGAAATATGTATGCTTACTTCACAGTAACATAGGTTTGTTGATTACCAAGTCATCATATAATCGGCTTCGTGGGTCGCGTGATCACAATCTAGAGCGGGTAACAATATTTCATTAGACATTCTTTATAATTGTCACCTTTATGATCACGGCATCACTATTCGTCCGGGTAGGTACTGCTTCTTGTGTAATCTTGTACAACCTACTTCACCAACTGAAATCGATTTGTTTTGGAATTCTCCATCATTTTTGAGAAGTCCCCCTGACTCCTACCATCCATTTATCGGTGTTTTTTAAACAATCTGTCACACCGATTGCATGGGGGTGTCCAAATTATTTTCCCTAAGGGCCGTATCATAATGTGGAGGTGGTGGGGCGGGCAAACAGGGGGTCTGGGGGGCTAGTCCCCCAGCTGAAGGGGAGTCCGAGGGCACTTCACCGGAAAATTTTGAAAATTAGACACTTGAAAACAGTGTTTTTAAGCACTCCTAGACAAATTTGACAACTAAAAAATTAAGCCTTATGTTGGAACCAAAACTTAGTTTTTAGTGATTAAATATATTTTTTCATTATGTTTTATATAAATATATTTTGGCACCTGGAGGAGGGAAGTAAGGGTAGGTCCATGTGACTTTTCTTTCTGTTTTGGGGGTAGAATAATCCTTCCGCAAGCCGTAGTTTGGAGACCCCTGGCATGGGAGATATTCAAATCCGATTCGGTAAAAACTCATTTTAGTTCTTATTCGGTAAGTTGATCGTTAGAGAATGATGTGAAATCGTGAATGATATTTATATAAATGTACTCTTCTACTTATTGGGGTGTACAATTCTACGAATATCGGAATTTTATCGTTTCATCATTTACCACCAGAAACAGTGATTTTGCTAATTAAACTGTTAGATTCTGATATCTGCTACCAGAGCGAGTTGCCGTCATTACCCATTCCACTGGTAGATATTAAACTGTTGTAAGTAAACAACAAACGGTGCTAAGAATCTCCAAATCACCTCGTCAGGTTTCACTGGTATGTATTAATATAAAACTTACACCAGAGGTGACACCTTAAAAGTTACGAAATTACTAAGCCCAAGGCTAACATTTGGCGCTTTTCCCAACCACTTCTTCTGTGATCTTCAAAGGCAAAATTTTACTCACTCGGAACGCGAGATCACTCCGCTCAAAAATAAGTTTCAACTCGTACTTCCTCGAGTGGGAACAGCTGTGGATTTTGAATAGAACCATGCGAGTTTTGGAATGACCTAATTCACACCTAGTGGCCGTTGTTAGGTTGAGATTCGCTCTCAAGATATAATACACTACAGCTGTTTCTATTGTTTCGCTCTCCGGCGCTTTCTTACAATAGAATTGTTGGAAGTACGGAAATGCTTGAACGTTCAAGAAAGGTTAGACAATTTTTATTTTTATTTTTATTTAAATTTACTCTTTTCTTGCATTACAACACTAGTTTGTAATAGCATCGATTGCTAGCACTACAAGTCTGAGTTGCCTTCCAATTCCATAAAACCAACCGTTACATCTAGATTTATCACATACAGTTGAATGTTTTCATTATTGAATAAAGAATAACTTTTAAATTCTTATTTCAAAAATTAATTAAAATAATTTATTATTACCGTTTTCTTAATTTAATCTTTTGTTTTTGAAAACCGAATAGTAATTCTGACTAGATCATGTTATCTTAGTGTACAAATATGAGGACTTTATTCATAAATTAAAATAGCATTATCAGATTAACCAATCTCTGACTATTATTTAACACCAGATTATCAAATACTCGATGTTTTCACAACATTGTCAACATTATCCAGATTTCTTATTTTCGTTTACTAATATCAGCAAGAATTAGATCATTTTAAAGAGCAATGAATTGATCTGATGAAATGCTGATCCATTTGAAAGAGTGTCGCCAACCCTGTCATGGAACTCGCTTTCTCAATGAAGTGCAGATATCACAGTCCGCTACCTTGGAAGTACAAGTATGTTATGGAGATTTTGATGTATCCCATGTTGTGTTCAAGAACTCTCTGGTAATTTCACAAGTCCAGTCAAAACCTTTTCAGCAATTGAGAACATATTATGTATTACAAACTTCGAACGAAATATAAATTTCCTGTCCATCACTTACCAATAATGCAACCGATGCTTCACTCGGAACACTCTTAGAAACTCATCAGAGGCCTCTCCAGTTGTAACGATTTTCCACCGCTGGTAAACTGTCTGTTAACAATCATGATAAGAAAAGTTAAGAACCCAAATATATCGGTTGGGAAGGATTGAGAGAATTATGAAATATAAAGATGTTTTAAAGATTCTGACCATCCTATGTTTACGCCGGAACAAACTGATCATTTTGAGACCTATCCTGTCAAAACTGTTTCCACAGTTTTGCTGTCTAGTGGGAACAAAGATACATAGATAGCAACCAACTTTGGATTTTATATAAAAGAATATATTAGGAAGAAAAAGGTTTTATATCAAAGTAAAAAAATCCAGGCGGCCCAAAGCCATACACATACAAACCATTACTGAATCTTCATGGTATGTTAGAAATACTGCACTACATAACGACTTGAACATACCCCGCGTGCACAATGCGATAAACAAGACCTAAAATGCTTGCATGACTGATCATCGAAATCCCTCAGTTCCATGTTTATCAGAAAATTTCCCCCACTAATACCCAACAGTCTCAGACTAAAACGAAAGCAACCACTAAATTCATTTCTCTGGTGAACAACCAAGTTTTGTGGTACCTGTACAGCAACCACTTCGTTTTACCTGATATTCTTGTTTCATGTCAATTAGGTACTAGCAAAATATATACCACAGTCTTATTGTGACCAAAACTGTAATGTTGATTTTTTAAAGAATGACGTAAAAAGATGTCGTAGTTCATCCCAATCTCATGACTCAAAAAGAAGGTTATGACACCCATTTAAGGGTAGTTTTTTGACCATACCTAGCTCAAAATTTTAGGGGTCAGGGAATCTGACGGACCTTGGATTCGAATTTAGCATCGAAAAATAAATAGGAATACCCAATCTACTTCACGGATCTTGAATTTTTTTTGTGGGGCTTTGTTCATGTTTTAGTTTATACTTAGCTCATAAACTTTTCAAGAAATAGTCTGCTGGGACATACGAATTGATCAATTTTCAGATATTTTTGACAATTATTTTCGAATTCGTCTAATTTCACTTATTCAGAAAGTATTGTTCATCGAACAAAATCTTGTCTTTCAAGATGTGCGCGTTTTCGGCGGAAGAACGACGTTTTATCACAACCCCGGAAAGGGTTACAATATTTTAGGCTGGAATGACTCATACATACATCAGATGTATGTTGTTCTGTACAGATTCTGTTGTTCTTAAATTCTATAAGCATATATCATTCCGGAAAATTCGCTTTAAGATCCTGAACCACCATTACATTTGTCAGTTGGTAGTGGATTACGAAACAACAATATTTGTTAGCTAAAGTTTCCACCCTGATACATCGTAAATATTAGTGTAAATAAAACCAATTATATGCTTTTTTTCTCAAATTACTAAAATTTATCATCGAACCAACGGTGAGCGATGAGTTCTTTGCACTGCTAGTGTGTTTTATTCGTCAAGTGTCGTCACTCCTGTCTGGAAGAGTCTTATCGGTTAAGCTCACTTTCACCGTCCTAAGCGTCCGGAAAAGGCTTCGCACGGTGCTCCCTTCCCTATTTTAGAGAATCCACTTTCGTATCCTGTTCTAATTATGTTTTAGTTACGTTTGTGGAAAATGAGAGTACATAATTTTGAATTCTTACTCTGATTCGTTTTGATTATATTGTTTTGGACAGCTCGTTATTTTTCATTTTTGTTTAATGGATTTCATTGGATTTTCAGTAAATGCAAGAGGAACAAGGCATTTTTGTTTGTATTTGCTTTAATATTGTTATGTGATAAGGCTTGTTATTTCTAATGTTATGTGATCTTAGTTCGTAGGTAGCGGCTAGTTAGATATGAAAGTGCCACTGTTTTGAAGTATCCAGCGTATGAGAATGGCATTTTGTTTTGGTTTATGAAAAACATAGGTACTTATCTACAACAATATATCTGTATAATAACAATGTTGGTGTGTTTCAAATTTCTCCACTTTACTTCCAAAATACTTAAATTTCTTCAGTAGCAAAATCATTATCGGTAGAAGTAAAATGTAAGGAACCGTTGTAAAACCCAGTTTCGAACCTTCTCTCTCCTCCTCCCTCCCAACACCACAACTCTCAAAATCGGTTGTTTTACAATTGAAATATGTAGAATACAAAAATCGAAAAAATCAAGAGCTTTCCTCAAAAACTATAAGACCAAACCTAACGAAACTTCGAAACGGTCAAAATCAAAATTGTAATCTATATCTAGTTGGTAGTGAGTTCCTGTCATCACTCTCAGCCAATCGAGAGCCCATCCGTAGCTCTCTACTTTCGTCCATTCCAAGTCGAACACACAAAGTTTTTAGACGAACAAAGGCTAGAACTTTGACAGAAAAGAAGAACAGTCAACACGAAAATAAATGTGAACGGGAAGATAGTTAACATCGCTTAGTTTCACGTGAGAATAGAACCAGCTGATATGAATAAATAATGAATTTATAAATGAACGAATGTTTGTACATAAAAGTAAATAACTTATATCATTCAAGACACGTGTATTTGCGGCCAAATGAAGCTTAGTGTTTTATTTTATTTCGTTAAATTTCAGTTGTTCTGTTTCTGGATTTCTACGGCTTGTCCATTTGCAGTGCATTGTACCAGTTCAGGTATTTTGATATTAGCTTCTGTTTCAATCCATTGGGACTAGTAAAGGTTGGTGTCCACGGAGTTATTAAGAAAAGTCAATCAACTGTCTTTGGGACATCCAAGACAGCGCTAATTTATAAATGGGGGCTTTTTTTATGGTACCTAGAATACAATTACAGTTTAAATAATGTACCACAGACTAAGTATACAATACATAGATCAGTGATTCAAGTATAACGGTTATTCTAATATAGAAATAATAAACCTGTGTGTAGTAATTTGCAGCGTCTTTTATTTAACGAGTTGCCGCCACTCATCCTGTAACGTCACCGTATTTGACTTTGAGTTGTGACTCATCAACGAATTGGCGATTGATTTAAGATTGATCAAGGACGGCTACGCACCCTATTGGGTCAGGTTTACGAGTCAAAGATCTGGCTCCTCTTTCCATGTAGGGTCTGTTGGCTTACCTACAAAGCCGAAGAAGTCGAACGCGATTCAGAAGTGTTCATTGTTATCAAGGTGGTAAACTGTTTTTGCTTTGAGGTGGTTTTCGAATGCATTCATATGGCTCATCACTGCTTCCACCGTTTTCCTCCGATTCGTTTTCCCTCCACACAAATACAAGTGGCACCTTGATCTATATCGATCCCAGCATCTTAAGCTATCTTGAAGTTAGGAAACAATTCAACCTTTTCTCTTTCTCCACCGAATAGGCTTAGAATTCGTGCAAAATCTAAATAAATGTTTCTCTTCTGAAATCAAAAAGTCTTGCTTTTCGAGTTTCAGAGCTTGCTGATCAATTTGCTGTGCTGTTTGTCTTATGTATGTCTAGTTGTGGCTAAACCTTGGCAGGCTCACCTACCTACTACGTTCTTGTTCAGCGATTATGCGTTTTAGCCTCTAGTTGGTCCCTATAAACTCCAATGGATCGATATTAGCTGATAGACCTTTACTTGTCTGATTTAGTTTAAAATCGGAACTAGGGAGGGGAGAAGGAGTTCCATACAGTGCTCTATATAGTAGCATGCGCAATCCGAAATTGTCAGGGAGACTTATTGACTCGTTTGAAAAAATGAGCTGGCGTTGGGCCACTTAACTCTTAGTGGTCCCCTGTACAATGGATAGTTATGGCCGTTGCAGTGGCATATGCAGATGGCACAACCATTTTTACTCATATTTGGTTTATGAAAAAATGCTATATGTCCATGTTACTATAGGTGGAAACCTTTCCTCCCATAAAACTGCAGGTTTTTTTTTTTTTGGCCGTTCGGTTCATTTTCTAACTGGACTCTTCAGAAAAACCTGAGAAATAACTGCTACTGAATTTACAATGTCTCACTTACAGGTGTGACGAAGTGCATTGCACATTGTGGTTAGACTATTACAATCGCATTTCAAAATGATCTATGGATTCACGTGTCGACTGACTTTCAAAAACCACACAGAAAAAAAGTAACTGAAAATGCCTTTAGAAGTTCTAACACTTGAACGTCATACATGAATATACAATTTTGTGAACTTGTTCGTATGTTGTACGGCCAAAGTCGAACAAGAAATGATACCATCACGTTCAATGGAGAGAACTATATTTGGTGGCTTAATGTATCATTCAGAAATACCAGTTAATTCTCAAGTCACTCGTTTCCTGTTACTAGAATGATGTGTGTTCCCAATCTTTAGACCTATAAATTCTCAACCTGTCGAAGTCCTGTTGTGTGTTTCGAGAGTCAAAACACTTTGATTTGTTGACCCCCAAAACCTCTCCGCTCCTTCGATTTTAAATCGAAAGGTGTCCAAGTCGGATTTGAAAGACCTTTTACAGGAAGTTTCTTCAAGTTGTGAAACCAAATCGAGGGGGATGTGACTGGGGGCTCAGGAATGTGACCAAGACGGGTCTTTCAACCGGTAATATCGTGTTCACTCCCGCTTCAGCTTGATAAATACACAATTTATAATGTCCACATTACAGTAACCAATAAAACCAAGCCTAGGTGTCCACGAAGTGCACAAAATCAGAAGGAGGTTGTCATCGAGTTTCTCCCTAGAAACGTAAGACATTACAATTGTTTTATACCACAATTGGGAATGATATAAATCATTCAATAAATACATAAACACTTACAATAAAATACACTGCATTAGATATGTCTAGTTTCATGTTTACTCGAATAGCGGGTATTGTGTGAATGGAATTACAATACACGTACAATTGGTGAACTTTTGGAAACGGAGGTCCTTGTTACAGCTGGATTCACGAATGAACTGTAACAGGCGATATCAGAGGACTCTGAGTCATTTCCTATTCTTATGTCCCCTTTATATCCAATTTCTAAATCATTTATTTGTCTATTTAGACGAGAATATTGCATTAGTATGAAAGTAAAATATGCTTGATGCTTGATAAGGATATACTTGTTTGTAATGAAAATCCTAGGAAATGCAAACATTTTTTTCTTATTGTTCAAAGCTCCAAGATTAATAGAACTGGATGAGTAGAACTATTTCTCCCTTTTAGTTTGTAATGGTAATGTAAAGGTTGATTATCTCACCCTGTATCATTAACCATTGCGTTCGTAAATAGTTTAGTGATCATTTATACTTCATCCTCATTATAAATTTTTTTAAATGAATTCCTCCTTGTTAAGCGGCATGGGCTTGTGTGAAAGCACGATTCGAACCTGTTTTTAGTAACAACTAGGTTAAGATAAGATTGTTTCTCAACATTAATAACAAAAATTTCATATTCGGCTTCAACACGTGAGAAAAACTATTGATTTGTGTCCTATAAATTAACAGCATACATAATTTGGTCACGATATCATATGACTAACTAATATAGCTTAGCCATAACAGTGGTTGTGTTTAGATTATCAGGTTCTAATATGGGTGGAATCGAATAGAGGTGACATAGGTATCATTATTATTATCCATTTAAATGGTTTGATTATGTATGTGTACATTTTTATCCGCTTTAATTATTCGATTGGACTTTTCGTTTAGAAGTTTTGACGGAATAAATTCAGTATTAACTGTCTGTTTAGTCTATTAACAAATGCGATTAATTTGTGTTTAATAATAGTTTCTAAATTGTAATATTAATCTTTCAGCACTTATGAAATTGATAGACAGGCGTTTGGTAATAATAACGGGCTACGTGGTACCCCTGATCGGCTGTGTTAATTTACCCTGTTGCTAATTTCCTTCTCGTTCACCAGTGATACTGACCCTTTATTAGGAGTCTATTGCTCTGTCACTGTTGCTGATTTGTTGTTTGCATTTATACAAAGGAATCACGATCTTATGGGAATGTTAAAGGGAAAAAACTTTTGTGATACCCCTCGCCTATTTTTTTACCCTGACCTAGGCAACGCCGGAAAAACAGCTAGTATCGAATAAAAGTATATACTATTCAGTACCTACTTGGTAGTTATCTTGCTGTATATTATTTTCTGATTGAGGAAGATATTCCTTCAGTGAGAGCCCAAAGTTTACACCCACTTAGTTACAATTCTGTGAGGTACATAAAATCGCAGCTGTATTTTGGCAGTAAAATTAAGAATACATAAGAACCGTGTATTGGGAAGTCGGTTAGAGATGATGGCTTTAATCGTCTTCAAGTAAAACCGTTTTCAGGTAGCCAGAACACGGCCTCAGGACTTCGATGCGGGATGCAATCTTACACGGAGATCAGTGAAAAAAAAATACTCGTTCTAGTAAGATAGAAATCTTTACAAGAGAATGTCAGATTTTGACTTTATCAGTCCGAGTATTTGTGGCGTAATATCAAGAATTAATAGTAGCCGCACAAAAAAAGTTACTTAAATTCAACAATATTCTTCATTGAATTGATTTCAGAAACTTCATTCATTCTCGTAGTTTTTTACTCAGTTATAATCTTAGTTGTAGTTATAGTCAACATGGTGAACTATCGAAAACATGGTTGAATGAAATTGATGTGTAGTGTAAAACGTACACCTCGTGAATCAAATCATTGGTCAGATATGCTGTTATCTTAAAACTAGAGATATCGAACAATTTTCGGAATTTGACAAAAAGGTAAAAAACATTTCAAATCATTACACAAAGGTTTATTATTTGTACAGTATTTCAACCCAACTTGGGACGCATAAGTACCGAGCATTCAGCACCTTCTAGATTCAAAATATTAGCTAAGTTAGCTAATCCCACAGCGGATAGTGATGATACTAGTGTATTTACATTGATTTGAGATCATTAGACCGTTATTTTCCTACTACTATGATGCTTGGCAGACTTCAAGTTCGCACATGCGCAGAGTGAAGTGTATATTTCTGTGATTCATACGGGACCATCTAGGTATAGTTTATTCTGGACACTCCCTGAAAATGTCATCGTAATCGAATAAAAACTTTAGAAATTAGGCTTGTCACAAGGATCTGTCGTCAGACCACTAACAGACACGAAACGAAAGTTGTTTAAAATGGTCTAAAACATAAAATACGAGGGGAAACTTTTATTTGTGAGGGGAAAAAACGTTATTAACCCTTTAAAGGAAGGGGTTAGACATTGTTATCTTGGTCGATTACTTTCGTTCATAACTGTACATGGTAGTTGTTCACAAATCGGTCGTAATTCGAATATCTATCATTCGAGTTGGGTTCAATTGATTAATACATAAGATCCCATGGGTCATTGATTAAAAATAGTTTTGCATTATAATCACCCGAGTTTACTACTGAGAATTTCTCACGGATTCCAGCACTTGGGGTTCTACAGTGTTTCCTTAACCATCATTTTCTTAGTTTGTGTTGTATTCAGGTTTATTCAATTTTAATGTTCAGCTAATTGCAGGTTGTTTTCTATTCTTACGAAAGGAGGAAGTCAATAAAACGTAACGAACCAGCTCGCTAAATGGCCTATCTTCTTGAGTTGTCAGCGAGCTGACCACAACTTGGGCTTCTCGATGTCTCGTTACGTAGTAGGAGTGCGCTATTCTCTTAGATTGAGCTCGTTGATATTTTTCCTTCAGACGTTGGGTAACGAACCGAATGAGTTTGGAGTCATTGACGATTCTGAGAACCAAGTACAACAAACTAGGCCGGTTCTATTCCAGTACTGAAAAACATACTGGTGGTCCAATACATATACACGTGTACCTACCTATAATTTTATACATATTTCCTTAATTTTAAAATTCCAATAGGATGACATCAGTAAATTAAATAACTTCAATTATTAACAATAAAATCGATTGTTTAATCTTTCCCCAAATTTAATAAACCTTCTTGTAATAGCTTGTGTAGGCACAAAATAGATTTACCTTCATTTTTTGCAAAACATTGCTTATTAAATAATTATAAATAATAAATTCAACAATCTTGTTTTTTGTCAGTTATATTTGGACGTGCTTTTAATTTATACAGTAAAATTCCAGCGGTGCGTTGTACCAACAGTTAATGTCCGCTACACCTGAGTTCGCCACGTACAGTGGGGGATTTTGATGCGAAAGATAAAGTCAATAAAGTTAATAAATATTACTATTAAATTGGATTCAGTTCAAATTATTTATTTGGCCAATTCAAAAATATATAGATTCAAATAAAATTATAGTAGTTACACATTTTATTTAAAATAAAAAATTGAAATTTGCCCACTAGAAAAATAGGTTTAAAAAAACTTGAATGGAGTTGCTATTAGATTGCGTCCTGTTTGTCGGAAGTGTACAATTTAAGGTAATATTGTGTACTCAAGAGACTAGAACAATATAAAGTTGGCGTGAGAGGTTCAAGAAAGCCTCGATCGTTAATTCAGGATCCCCTTAGAGTAACTCAACGAATATCTTAATAAAGTTGTACGACTATTGGCAAAAACTAGCCCATCACTTTTTTCAACACCCAACGGATAGTGGATAAATAATGTAGCAATCACAGATAGAAACTGAATTAGAAGCAGAATGTGGAACTGAGTGCACGAATTTAAACCACAATTTCAGTCGGCCGGGTGTGCTCCAACCGGCCCCGAACCTCACCCACCATGGCGGCTGCTTCTCCTAGCAAGCGACTGGTGAGGAAGGGATTCCATTCCCAGAAGCCCGGTCAAATGCACACTCTCGGACCGGCAGTTCATATCTTGTGATTAGCGATGAAGGATCTGAAACGCTTTCATAAAATTACTGACGTGGGTACATACACATAAATTTATGGAACTTTTGCAGTAACCGTCTAATTTATCACTAGCTTATGGAGTCAATTTTTCATATCTCTGAGAGCAAACATAATCCCACGAGATTACAAATCAAATGGGAAAGGAAGTTGACGAAGAGAAAACATTTTTTGCCAAACACCACCGTATTTTGTTGAAAATCACAAAGGTTAATTTTCAGAATCGGTAAACGTTTTCTCATTCATTCCAATCACCCAGCTCCGTGAGACTTTGGAGTATTATGTCGTTAATAATTATTTTATAAATATACGGCAGTCAAAATCATTTCAAAAGGTTGCGTTCAGAGCAACTAATAGTGTGTCACAATTACATAATTTAATAAATTATATTTAAGTAGTTTCTTACGGCAACCTTTCTATTTAAAAATGCTTCAACGGATCCATTCTATTCCATTTTATATCCTTCTAATAAATCCAGCAACCACTCTATCTTGTTTTGTCCGAGGGTCGTGTGAATGCCTGCGTTTTCTTTCGCTAACGTTATCATATTCAGAGACTTCCCATTGAGAATTTCCCTCTTGAAAAACTTCATTCGGAATGTATTTGGGGACTAGATGAAGAGTACTATTAGAATGTAGTGCAGCTCCTTGAATGTTAACAGGTTGTACCTACAAACTGTATGCGTTAGACGTCGATAAAGTACGTGTTGTGACGTTGCTAAAGGAGGATCACACATTAACGAATCGATGGACAACTTAACCAACCAACATGCTATGAGGGTAGAATAGAAGAGAAAAGTAGCAACAAAATAAAAGAATCCTTGGCCTAGACTCCAGATTTTGATGTGCAAACTTCATCTCTGTATATGTACTTAGTATTTTACATAGTATGTGCCCTGGATAGATTAAAACTGCAATAATAATAACAAATTGATCTAACCAATCATTTTCACCCAACCCCTCCACCTCCGAGGGAATATTTGAAAAAATTGTAGTAAAACCTGAGGCATCGTCTTGCCATAATCTCCAAAACCGTCAATGCTCTCTTCAACGTGAAGAGGATTTTCAATTGACTTCTGGCGACTGACGCAACGCCGACGTTTTCCATAAAAAGACCATTTTTACAAACCCACTGAAGCCTCACATCACGACGGATATGACCTATATAACTAAGTTATCACAAAGAGCAGTTCCCAGGCGAACGGAATAGAAATGTCTCCATTCATGTCACGAAACAAACAACCGAGAATGGATTCAAAATATTATAAAGTCACCACATCAATGAATTACCTACTGTGTCGAAACACACTTTCGGTTAAAATATAACATATTCCTAGAAACCATGTTTTTTCCTCTTATATATTTGCTCATGTTGCGAAGCATTCAATTCTGCCACTGTTTTCGAATCCTTCGAGAGCTTACCATTTTGATACTTTTTCCAAATCTTTTTTCAGTGAAGTAGATCACTGTTTCTCCTTGAATCAAATTGGAGAAAATATTAATCAAATGGAAAAAAATATATATGTAGGATCTACATAATACTAGATGTAGAACGCAATCACCTTATGTAGAACAAACACCATGAAAGCCTAACACTCTTCAGTTCAAAGATACCTGTTGTCCTACTGGGACATGAACTATCAAATATTCGATTAAGAGTTGGACTAATACCTTACTGAACGCTCTCACTAAAAACTCGGATAATTAAGTAAATATTAAACACCACTGAACTCGTGAGAAAATCACTAAGATTCCATACAAGATTTCGTGCGCCATGACAGCATCTCACTAATGAAAACTCAAAACTGAAGTGCTCAAAATATTGGCAGTTCCTATCATAACCTGCAAGTTTACTGCTTCCGCCGCTAGTGGGGCTAAATAAATGGACAGTCTGAATATATTCAGTACAAGGCAGTTCAATTCAATTTAAAATATCTTCGTTTAATTGTCAATGCATCAGCATTTATGCCAAATTAGGATGTGATTCAACGAGATCGAAAACTATGGGGTTGTTGATCTTACTAGGTTTTTTCGTTTCAACAGTCCTTGAACAGTCTGTGTTAACTAGAAGTTTAGCATTCAGTATTTCAAGTTTATTGTACCTGCAACAGGTTTTGTAGAATGACAATTTTTTAGGAAATAATAAAGCTTTGTGTTATAGCGTTTCGCGTTTTTCTTACTGTCTGTGGAGTGCTACGTCACTTGTTTCGGTGTTCTGGTGAAATCACTTTTGTTAACAGTTCTCAACATTATCTAAACTTTCGTTGCGCATCTCAACAATACCTATTGACTAACAACTTCTCCCAACAGGTAATGTCAGTTGCCCGACTTCTATTTTGCTCACTCTTCAGTTACCTATCTGTCTCAAGGCGCATTACACATCGCTTATCTCGCTTGCATTGGAGACTTTTCGTTCTGAAGGCCGGCCGGAGCGGTCATCTTACCGTCAATAAACCCAATATAAACAAGCAGTTCTGCCTCGCGGAAAAACATCGGAAGTGCAGACCCGCCCTTGTGGACCCCCGTCGATCTTGACTTGTCCGCTTATTAAATAATTATACGACCGGACGAAATGAATCGAGACGCCCGCGTTATCGATGTATTGAAAGGCGGTTTGCCTCAGCCCAGGTCGCGGTTTATTTATAAAAATGATGGACCGTTGGGCTTTTTAACATCTACCAGCGATAAATTTCATTCATCGGTTGGTACGTAACAACAATGTCGTCCTCTATTGGCCGTATGATTAGCACTTTTTTGAGTTACTCTCAGTTCATGTAACTTTAGTAGGAATTCCTTGTGTTTTAACGTAAACGATTAAAATACTCCTATTCGGAACCTGTTTCCAGAGAGTAGGCGTAAATGGAAAGGGTAATGTATTCAAAGACCCCGCTGAGCTTGTCATAACGACTCCAGAGGAACTATGTATGCGTAGATCTATAAGAACGATTAGGTCAATGTGATTTAGGAAGGACTGTGGACGCAGTGGATGGACAGGTTATGGCTACTTCCTGAATAATCATTGGGCGTTGAGGAAGTTGAACGATTGTGAGTAGGCACGAAGGTATACGTACGGGGTTAGTCGGTTTCGAGGCAGCATAGGATAACCATATGTAGCTGCGTGGAAATATGACTTCAACGATATCCCCTTTATTTTCTCCTCTGCTCTTCCCTTCCTTGCCAATTCCTCACTCCTAAGTCCTTCTTCAGCTACCTTAATGAAAACGAGTGTACAGGGTGCCTTACTAGCACCCCGTTACTCCTCTAAGACCGTTATTTTTGGGGTAACATTTTTGAGCACGTCCATTTTTACTTTCCTGACAGGGTGAAACTTAATGCCTATTTTTACTTTCACTGACTGAAAAATGATGTCGTTGTTTACCTTCCTACGTAGAGCGAGTGGAATTTCGTATTTGTTCGAAAAATTTACGATTAACAAAAATGGAGTTGTTAGAAATTGTCATCTTGGTCGATTACTTTCGTTCATAACATGGTAGTTGTACACAAATTGTTCGTAATTCAAATATGTATTGTGCAAGTTGGGTTAAATTGGTTCATTTACATGATCCCATGAGGCACCCATTTTAAATAGTTTTGCATCATAATTACCCGAGTTTACTATAGAGAACTTCTCACGGATTCTTGGGCTTAGAATTTTTCGGTGTTTCCTTAACCATAGTTTTCTTAGTTTGTGTTGCAATGGAGTTTATTCAATTTTAATGTTCAGTTAATCACAGGTTTTTTCTATACTCACGAAAGGAGGAAGTCAATAAGACGGAACGAACCAGCTCGCTAAAAGCCCTACCTTCTTGACTTCCCAATGAGCTGACATAGAGTGGAACAAAGAGTGAAAAGTAATGCCTATATTTACTTTCCCAACAGAGTGGAAATTTATGTCCATTTTTACTTTCCCAACAGAGTGGAAAGTAATGTAAACTTTCACATTCCCGGCATAGTGAAAAATAAACATGTATTCTTAACTATTTCGGTACAGTTTTCCTAATTAGAAATTCTCAAGACAAGCACACGTAAACTTTCAACTTTTGTTGTTCTCATTTTGTCTAATAAATCACCTGAAACACTCAAACTTACTCATTGAAGTGATCCACTTCACACTCCTCCCCTCATTCTCTGTGGGGATTCAGACGATCGTGGTGGATCACCCGCAGCATCCCTTTGGTAGTCTTGACCCGGTAAACCACGTCATTCAAGGTTTTCATGATAGTGCATGGGCTTTTTTGCAATTTGGGTATCCTGCCCCTGTGTAGGCGAGTGTTATAAAACCAAACCTTATCTTCCACCTTGTAAATAACATGTCGGACCTTTATGTAATATCTTCTACGCATTTCCTCATCCTTAATTCGCATGTTTTGTCTAGAAAACTCATGTGCTTTGAGGAGGTAGTTACGTAATTCTTCTGCGTATTCGGGGACCGAAGTTTCTTCACCTGGTGGCCTCCCTAGTAAGAGATGAACAGGCAAACATAGTTCTCTCCCAAACATTTGTCTTACTAGGGAGAACCCCATGCTCGCATGTTCCGCAGCCCAATAAGTGAACATAGCTACAGGAAGGTGCTCATCCCAATCCTGCTGATCATCTAAGATCATTTTAGAGAAACGTTGCCAGGCTGTACGGTTCAGTCTTTCCACAAGACCATCACTTTGTGGGTGCAAAGGAGTGGCTCTAGTCTTCACAGCTCCAAGCAACTTGGCGACTTCCTGAATACTGAATAATAAATCGCCTGAAACACTGAAACATTATTCATTTAATTGACCCACTTCACAGTATATTTACTTTCCTAAGAGGAAAGTAATGTCCACTTTTACATTCCCAATAGAGCTCTCTTTCGCAGGCTCGTCGTAAGTATGCTATTTGGTACAGTATTCTCTTTTGGCGCAATACATAGATACTCGTCTTCGCTCCACAAGAAATTTTATTGCTGAGCAGGAAGCAATTAGCTGTCGTGATCTCGTTGTTATGATAACACAATTGTATTGTTCAAAGTAATTTGTAAGGCTTAACCTTTAACTCATTTTCACTTTCTGCAATATTTTTATAGTGTAGAGGAGGGCAATCTCGCGGGAGCTTCACACGAGAGTTGTGAGATAGTAGTGAGCGCTGCTAAAGCACGTTCCGTATTTCTTAAATGTTAGCCGTAGGCTGTAGGCGGAACCATATGGAGGTCCAGTTGTTTGCCCCATTGCGAGCCGTGAAGTGTTGAGTTTTTTAAAAACCCGCATGTTTTTCTCTCGTCCAAGGATTTCAAATATGATCACGGTGCGTGTTGTGCACGTGCAGATTCAAGGTGTTTGCTAATACAGGAAAGTGGAGTGACGTTTTCGCAATAATCTTGGAGCTCGAATCCACTGAAATAGGATTCACATCAATAAAAATCAACTCATAGATAATAATCGAAATTCCAGAACCAACAAGTGACCCTCCAATCCTCTAATGACGCGAGCTTTGGCGATTCAAATGATATGTTAGAATTTGCGGGGTGTTTTAATCACCTCACTTCGGATTCGAAGAATTCAAAGTCAAGTAATTACATTTCAAAAGCTATCGAGGGATAAGTGGATCAATTTTCACCCTGCAACAATGTTATAGCTATTTCAATGTTGGTACTGTACACAACAACAATGTACATAACAATGTTGGACATTTTTTAAACCTTTTTCAACTTATGTTGGATGTCAGTGGTCATATTGTTTCAATAAAATGAGCTTAAAGTCTAAAACATTTAAGCTTCTGAAAAACCCATAACAAGTCATATTCGTAAAATCCCTGAAAAAAATAATAATAAAATAAAAATAACGAACGGTGAGTTATTATGGTTGAGTACATCAATCAGATTGGCATATATACGAATTGACTGACAGGGATGCACAAAACCAACATTTTGTAAAGGTTAACAAGTTTTAATAGTTATAATGAGAATGGAAATTCAAGTTTCAGAGAAATTTGTTTTACTTCCGCAAATGATAATATATTTCCACCACTTAACGAGACTCGAAAGGAACAACGAATTGATCGATTACACGGTGGTCCATAGTTGATAAATATAAACTGCAGGCTACGAACATAAAACTTCCCCGCTGCCATCATACTAGTGGTTCAGAATTTCGGTTGTGGAATATGAGATACAGAGCGTTATGATGAGGGAACAACGAGAGTATTGTTCCGACAGATATCAGTACGTGTCATCCTGTGGCTACTCTCATCTGGCGGGTCACCTGAGTCTCGTTCCGGGCCGCCTACCCCACGTGTGTCATCCCACGTGTCAGTAACCCCTCTTCCCACGTGTCAGTAACCCCCCTGTGTCATGCGTCAGTCACGATATTTTCACTAATTGCCACTTCCCTGCACTTACGCAAGTCGAAGGACGCGGGTCGGCCACGAAAGCTCCCGAGGATTGCGATGTCAAACACCCGCCTCACCACCGCTTCTCCCTCTCATACGATATCCCGTTATATCACCTATCAACCGTCTACCTAGGCTCTTGCCGTGCCCATCATAATACCGATCGCTAGACCTTAACTAGCCTTCCACTCCGCACCACTTCCATCAGCAGCGTCTATCGTTATGATTTATCACTTTCACCGTCATCAGTTAAATGAGCGACCATTTGAAATCTCGTTCTCGTTCTTTGAAAAGCAAAACTCATTCTCCCTTATTAACCAAGGAACTGCAAGGTATCAAAACCCATCAAATCATTATATAGTGTTTTATAATTTCCGTATTACAGTAACCCTTCCACGCCGACCACTCAATCTCCTCTGAGTGTAGCAGGCATATCGCCTCAGCACTTGGAAAGTGTAACCAGTCTATTCCATCACCTCCTTCTGAAACAGGTGGGATGCTTCATAATTGAAAATTCATAGCAAATGGTACAGTAAAATAAGATATTTTTTGCCACTCGGGTAATCAAATCTGATGTGTCTCTTACTCCCCAGGAATGGTTGTCCACATCATAGATCTCCTATGTATTGTCCATCATAAAAAGAATTTCGAGTGGGAAGGACACTTCCCCAAAACTCCCCTCCTGAATACATATTCACATTTAGTGAAACAATTTGCATTATTATTATTAGGAGTATAATATCACACAGCGGTTCTCAAAATGTGAGGACATGACCCCTAAGGAAAGTGCAATAAAGCCTCATGGGCCCTAAAGCTTCTTTGAAAAATGAATCAAATTAAATTACAAAATAATAAATCAAACCTTTTATTATTAAAATTACAACAGTGGATGGATACAAACCTGTTCGAACTAGTTAGTCCGCGAGTGCTCCCTCAACATCATGGAAAAAACCTCTCAGGTGACACTGACAATGATTCAATAACTACAGAGATCAATGACTCATAAAGAAATCAATGACCCAATAAAGAATGACTCATAAAGAATCATCTCAATATTTATAAAGAATCTTATCTCACATCCTTCTGGATTGGTATGCTAAAAGAAATCCCTATTTTAAGTATTGGAAGTAAAACTGGATTTTCTGATCTGGCAGCCATGAAGAGCAAATATCCATCAAGACTGGATTTGGCAGAGAAATCAGAGTAGCGCTCCAAGAGCTGACACTGCGTTTCAAAAAACTAGTTACAAGAAAAAAAATCACACTGAAGCTTTTTTACAATTATTATTGATTAGAGTTAAAAATGACAAAAATCTACTGTTGTGAGCTTAGAATTTATTGCCCAATTACGATTAATATGTACGAATATTAATTAATATTAATCGTACAACTTGACCAAAAGAACGACTGTCTAACATTTGAAGCGATTCACTGATATCTGAGCGTTTGTTCAGCGGTGGCCGGCATAAGGCTTGATTATGCAGGGGACTCGGAGTATAAAGTTTGAGAACCAGTGCTGTAATAAATTGATGAAACAAAACATTATAATGAATTTGTATTGTGGATCTGTATTCGTTTATAATCACTCTCATCTAACATATTTTTTATTATTTTTCAGGTAAGTGTTGATTTCTATCATGAAGTTGTGCTCGACATACCCGACGGATCTTTGAGGTATCATTAATTTAAATCTATACTCATACATTGCACCTTGTAACTAATTTATGATGAAGTGGACTTGCTCCTCTACAATTGGGTACAATTATCCAAGGTTTCTTCTACCATTAATAGTAAACTATTTGATCCCCATTCAAAGCTACAAATAATAGGGCAGGGACTTTAGCTGTACATAGTTATTTTGGTCGTGACATACTAAGGTTTGTACTGTAATTGTTCACTTTCTCTAAACCAAGGTTAACAATATTGTCAATACATCATCATAAATTTTAGGACAATTCAACAGACATTGGGGTCACTAAGTAGGAAATAATTGCATTGAATTCATGTAAGACGTTTTCTACTCTAGATGTATTAGTTCAGAATTAGTTCTATCGAATGTAGGATAAGTCTCTATGAATGCATATAGTACATATGATAGTATATCATATGATTTCTTTCCAAGCTATTACCTTTCCAGAATTTATCTATTTCCCAGAATTCACACCTCCCCTATCAAGCATGTACAGCATTTAGAAAGCGTGGCTTACATTTATTACTTTTTCGTCCTACCGTCGGTTTTACTGCTCGAATTTCTCAGCCAACAACTCGGGGAAACTGCCTCCGATCGCGCCCCAACCACTGGCAAAGACGTGAGGAAATCATTCCAGCCTCTCACGTTCTCGTGGAAATAGTGAGATAGGCCCATCTCCCTACACTTGAGAAATTCAGCGAAGGGAAAGATAAGATGTAAATGTCACGCTCAGGCCTAAACCTAAATCACAGCTACAAATATATGTCACCAATGTGACAAGGTACACAACGTTCACTCTCACCAACTCTGAACCCCCTTTAGAAATGCATGTCTTTGGAACGTGTCTAGGCACGTCAGACATCGCTATCTTTCTCCTCGACACCCGCCCACGAAGGGTAAATGGGCAGGAACCGGAAGATTGTATTTTTCCCTGAGATGTCAAAGGTTGCAATTTTGTGAAGTAAATAATTGGAAAATGCACGTGTTATTCCAGTGGTGTGATGTTTGGTCATGCGATGTCATTGATGATGCACTCAACTAAAACACCATGACATCAAACTCAGAGCAGCGTACTATAATATGTTACCAACGTACCTCCGTACTGCATGTATCAATAATCGAGAATCAATCAACACCGTGTGTTTTCTAACTCGTTTTCCATAAAAACCATTACTTTTTTTATTCATTATTTTAGATAATAAGCCTTTGTGAACCCAAAATAAACCAAACCTTTAGCTATAACTTTGTCATTCATTTGCTAGAAATTTTGAACGAACTATCGACTGGGATAGTTTTTAGATCCCTGGAAGTTCACCTATACCAAATAATCTCTATTTTTGAACCAAAAGTGATCCTACAAACCTCAAAATGGCACAAACAATCACGTACCTATTATTGAAAACTCCTGTGTTAGAATTGGCACTCTTTTCCCTTTGGCGGTCCCATTTCAAAAAATTGTCTGAACGTATCTCTTCTATCATCACTTATCATCTTCTTGTTCTGTAATAGTTCACTCAATTCTAGGAGCTTGCTTTTTTCCAATAAATTTTCCAATATTCGGTTCATCAGGTGTGGGAGTACACCGCTAGTCAGCAGTACGTACATCAAGATCATTGCTGTCTTTCGTTTTTAGTGCAGCAAGGTGTGAGATGACATCCTCACAAATCAACAGGTAGTTGAAAACTAAAGCAGAATTGTCCATGGCTTCTTGAAACACATTTGGTTTCACATGTCCAATTTTTATCAAGAAATCTGTTCATTTATTCTTCAATAAAGTGATCTCTCTTCGCCATACCGTGCCCCTGCGACCATCAACTTTTCCAAATTATTTTGGTGTCCTTCCGTTTTGATCCAAGGGTGTCATTTGAGCCGACTGTTGTTTTTCTCCATTGAAACATTTTTGCATCCATGCATGCATGCATGCCATTTTGGCATCTGACGTTTAAGTCTGCTATGCCGGAGTGAACCATTGATGCAACTGATGATGCGTTGAAGGAAGTGGACGTTGTTTTCAATTAAAAGGGCCCCAATTAGAACCCGTATTGGTTTATGTTTTTCAAATATTTTAAAGCCCCCTGAATAGTAGTTGGTTTACGTTTCAAGATACGTAGATTTCGTTAATTGAATTAACAAATCCGTCCTTCCGCCAAACGCCGTGCGTCGTCCGAAGCTTTTCATACAAATACTTGAGAAAAATTTTGCAAATTTCTCTGAAATAGCTCATCTTCGCGTAATGAAAGTCTGCCGTCTACAGTCAGGTAGACGGTCGAGAAGGAGATCTGAGCTGGAGAGCCAGTTCAATTGTAAATCTGAGTTAGACCACATGGCTGGCGGACGCTCAAGTATTTTCATCATGAATGCAATTACAAGGTATGGAGGAGCGAGGATGGCGAGTTAAGATGATGTACTACAGACTAAGTACGTCTAATACACATGGATCAGTGATTTACGCTGTGTGGCTAAAACAGAAATAATAAACCTCTCCCTAAAAATTTGCAGCTCTTTTTTACTGAATCAATCATAGTAAATTCAGGTTTTAGATGCCATGGTATAGTTCTCAATGGAACGAGCACGATTAGAATCTAATCTACCGCGGAGGTTTCATAGTCCGGGACGGATAGAGATAGTTAGCTCGTCATTAGACAAAGATACGAGGATACGAACGATCACAGATCAAACATCTTTGTTCACGATGAAATCAACAAACACCTGTGACTGATGAAAAACACTTGAAACCTTTTTCAATCAAGAGGTAGCTAGTCCAGTAGAACAAAAATGTATAATATTATATTGTTTAATCATTATTCCCTTATAACAGAATTGACTGTTTTAGAAAAATGTAATTTCCCACAAAACTCCTCTGTCCCCAATAGTGCGCTCAAAATCCAGCCATTAAAAGCTGTATACTGCTCACAAATTGTTTTGTGTCTACGTTCATTTCTTTTACACCCAAAACTATAAATTATTTTCAATTTTTGATGACATGGTCTGGAGTATTTCCTCGATAGTTCCGTCAGCTATTCACAACCGTGACTTTCCAATGTCTCTTCTCTTACGTTCTAACGGTCAGGAACCTTTTAAATTTTTAGGATATTCGTGTTCAATTATTGGAATGTTTCAGTATGAATTTTGCTGCAATCGGTTTTAGTAGCCACAGAGCAGTAGCACACATGTTCACTTAACTTTGCAGAACTTTTAATTTATAGCAAAGTGGTTGAGTAAGCTTAAACCTATTATCTGGGTTTTCAGACAACCTGTTTTTAGCGAAATGTCAGGAACGTAGGTGTAGACTTGAACAGGGAATAACATCAGTCCATGTTTCCGAATTTCCAACAATTCATGAGAACAAATCTTTTGTCGTGTTAGAATGAATACTTGGTTGAGGCCATTCTTCATTCAGTGCTTCATGTGCTTCCGGTCTGATGTTTCCAAACGAAACCTTTGCCGAGTATCAACAAAGAAAGCCACTTAGCAGCTGACCGTGTTGGGACACTCGAACGTGTGAACAGGTTGTTTGATTGAAAGTCGAATCAAGTGCAGAGAACGACCTCAACTCGGGTCCTTGATACCCGCCGAGAGAATTTAGGTCGCAATAAAAGTCAATAAGACGCCTTGTGCGGCCACTGACTTGTAGACGAGGCGGCTTGACGAGTAATTAGACGATGGCCAATCAAAGGACGCGTTCCACGTTAACCCCGCACGTTCACCTGTTGGAATTTTGATTATGAAGCCAGGTGATTTGTGACGTATAATATTCCCGGAATACCTACATATGTAATAGCTAAAGGAGCCCTTTACACGTTGCGAGCGGCTCCAATTTAGATGAAACCCCCTTGAACAAAAACAATTTTTTCGAGCGAGTTTTTGATAAGTACCTCCTTGTTGGGACTAGTTATGAACGCAAACAGCAATCTAAAACCGAAATTTGACGAAAATAATCAAGTCCAATACATTATAGGAACAGCAATTTTTTTTTCAATTTTTGATCGCTATTCCTTTACATTTGTCGGAATTATACCTCCAACCCCTATTTTTCTATATTCTCGCTTTTATTACGAATAAAAGCTATGAATTATGACTTATTAAGCCTCATTTTATTACCGATTTAATAGTTTTAGAAACTTGTAAGTGCGACTAGGTATCTGCTTACCTACCCTCACTGCTGTATATATCAACAAGGAAAGCTTTCGGATGAGTGCTATTATCAACAAACAAAAAGAGTTATATTATCAACTATATTGTGAAACACACGTTAATAAATATCTAATGATTTTCAACAACACTTTGAGCAAGTAACTCATAATGTTGAAGAGACAGAAAATTTTATTGTATTGTTGTGGAAAAATGGTGTTCACTAGATCAATGCATAACATCACCTTATTTGCCTCTGTTGTAATAAGGATTTACTCACATCTATGTATCATTGTTACTATCATAATTTGTAGTAACAATAACAAAAAACGAAAACAAAGAATACATTGCAACCGGAAAGATCGAAAATTACCATTCAGCCTGAACAGAGCCAAATGGAAATGCTAGAGGCTTAAAAGTGAAACGAACTGCATTCTCGGGATGATGACATCAACCATAATAAAGAATTTAACATTGAAGCCGATAAAATAGCTGTAAGCTGATAAAGTGATTGCAAGTCCTCACCTGTGAACAGGTAACCTGACTCTGGGAAGTCAGTTTGCTCGCAACGTGCTAAGCCCCCTGGAATTGATTGGGCTGATGGGGAGCTACTGAAGGGTGATTGGTAGATTTAACCATCTCACAATGTTCGGAACGGTAGCCAGTTTAAGGACGTCAATCACATTGAAAACATCACATTCACTTCTGATATTATGTTCATATTACGTACCGTTGATTGAGGACGTATAATAATTATATAAAGTATGTATAATTAACTGTAGTAACTGTGTAGATTGTCTGTCGACTTAAAAAAGTGCAGTTTTGTCTTAAAAATCCAAAAACCTGCAAAGTTTTATAGCAGTCAAATGTACGTAATTACTGGGCTTCATTATACATATACCTATGTATAATGATACCCGGTTATATTTGTATATATACAAATATACGTATAAAGAGTGCCTCAGGAAACAGCATCTTCCCTTCATTGACTAAATTATGAGTTTGAGTTACGAATTATTGAATTGGACCATGTTGATTGTTAAATTGTTGAGATTGTCTTAAAATGTTGAGATTGTCTTGGGAAAGGTTAAATATGACTTCAATTACTGCGAATTCGTGTTCCCCTTTCCGATTCCGTTCTTTCATCATGAAAATCGGAATTTCCGGTTTTTATTTTTTTTTTCAGACTACAGCAGAAATGGATTTGTATTCAGTTATGCTTGGGGTCTACCTGTATGAATTTTTCACATGCTATATCCCCATGGATGAATTGTATTGGGCTTCTCTTATTGACGAAACATTGATACTGAAGGACGTCCTAAGAATGACATTTTTAATTTAATCACCAGCGTCTGATAGTTCACAGGGGTCGAGCCGGTAGCTTGCTCGATCAGCTGCTGATCTTAACTTCGTCAGGAAGCAGTGCGACAAAACAATATCCACTTCCTTCAAAACCAGTCCGCTGGCTGATTGAGAGGATGGTGAAGAATTCGTACACAGCTCTGAATCCTTCATACTCCCAGTGAGTGCAGTGGGCTTCAAACGGGATTGGGACCCGTAACTACAGGAGCGTTCTTGCTCTCTGGGTTTCCTCGTCAGCCACCTCTACTCATGCCGATTGACCTGTGCAAGAAGCTGATGTCGTTGCCCTCAGGCCCAATGGGTGCTGGATTTCCAGGTTGTCAGTCGCAGCGTGGACATGGACCTACCGAGCTGAGTCATGAAGTATCCGGGATAAAAATATTAGTAACGAATAACATCCAGCTCACAGCCGCAACCATCATGGCGTAGTGTGCAGTGCGGGAATATTGCCACGGAGCTCTTCCAGTCGTTTATCTCGGACTGAGTGCTTCGTATTTTTACTACTGCGTTTGCTATTCGGTGTTTTTTCTGCAATGGGTGGTTGTCATCCCTCACCCTCCTTAATTCCCAAGGGTTGGCGTAGGCCTCTGCTTTTTAGGGGAGACTTGGTTTTCAAAAGAGTGTGTATTTGTTTTAAGCTTGAGGAAATCCTGCAGAGGATTGAACGGCGAATAATTGAATAAAGAACTTACTTAATCCATTATAATCCACGGATGAGCAATGATTCTTTGTTAATCATCCCTTGGAAAAATACTTTACTTCTCAAACTTAATGATCATATAATCTGTTTGTACGAGGGCAAAAAGTCTACATCTTCTCTTCCCTTTGTGTAGGATCATCATTGCAAACTTCCCTTTTCCGCTAATTAGGGAGAATTACCTAAAGCCATACCTTCGGTAAAGAATAAAATCAACTTTACTCCATGAAATTACCCGTTAAACTGGGAAGAGCTCTCTTTCAGAATGCACGAGTTCGCCGAATTCAGTTACGATTTTTGGAAGTTTGTAATAGTACCAAAGTATTTTTAAATAGCTTGGAGCCAACTGTTCCCAGAACATGAAGGAAGAGTTTTTATGAAGTCTCGTAAATTGAGTTAGTTTGTTTACCGGTGAAAAAGCGTCGGTTCATGACCTTCTCATTCAAAACAATAAACTTATGTAATCAGAGCAATTAAGAAAATTGGCTTGAAGCGACTTTTCCTATAAGTTCTTTTGGGTTCATTCAACATTTTGAATGGAAATATTTTTATCCAATACCACCCAATCAATAACGCCCGGGACTATTTAAATCTAACCATTTAATTATATTATTCGCATCAATTTCGACGTGTTATTTTTAACAATAATGAAAAGAAAGATGAGTGAAATTTTTAAAATATGTAGTTGATATAATTTAAATGTTACTCTACTCATTCTCCTTCAGGTGAAAACCTAATTCTTCACCCTTGCAACTACCTCTGGTTGATTATTTCTGTATACCATCATCAAATGGCGAGGAGCAAGTGGTATAAGTCAACGAAGTGTAGAGCAATTAAAATACCTACAAAGTAACGACGAGAGGATTAATAAAATTCGTTCAATACCCTAAACTTTATGACCATCTGAACGCACAAGATCTTTTATCAAATCTTGATTGCTTATTACTATGTAAGGATATTGAGACAGACGTAGACACCTGCCAACTGAAAATTGGTTGGGTCAGTCAATGAGTAACAAAAGGTATTGTAAACTCGATTTCTCAAAGAGAGAATTCTATTAAAATCAAGCAAAAGTCTATTGTTTTAATCTGTAAGGCTTTTCTTAATATGTTCACCCCACACTGTTCTTCTGTGTTTTGAGTATATGGCTGGAATTGACAAAAATCTGATGCGCTGAGTACGGATACACCATTCATTAAGATCTAATGTATTAACAATTCAAGAATCGCACTCAATGTTTGAGAAGAAAAGTTCTTTGCAAGTTAACCACAATAAAAACAAAAAATTTATATGGATAAACAAAAAATAAATGAATAAATACTTGGGTGAAGATTATTGAAACATTTCTTCTGAATAATAAATAAAGGTTCTCAAAGTTGTCGGAAGTAAGGATTGATATAGTCGTACGATTGAAAAACTCTAAATTATTAAGACTTGTCTATTAGCATTTAAATTCCACGGTCATGCATATGTTCGCCGCAAATATATCGCTCTAGTTTCCACTCATTCGCTATTCTAGAAATTTTCGGGCTAGACGCATTCATCAATTTTTAACAGCAATTATTGTTATGGCCTTGCAAGTTCGTCAATTCAGCGTCGTTGCTATTGTCCCTCGCGACGCCAATTAATCGGTTAGCTTTTAATTGATGCTGGTAAACACGACTTAAGCTGATGAGCTATTTGATCATTCTCGACAATCAGTTGGTCGTAAAGTGAAATGAATGTGGGCGGCAGTCATCACTTTGTATTGGACGTACTAACACCCACAAACGTTCAAATCCAATCAGGGAAAGAACGGGTTTTTGAGGTAGGTGAAAATTTTCCAGATTCAAGACAAAACGACCAGTAAGTGATTTGGTACTATAACCAAGATCCGCAGCTAACCATAAACGAAAGTAGAAAAGTTGATTGAAGCAGGCAGTGATTAACAGTGTGATGGATGAATACCCAGATATCTAGTTGTGTTGTGATAGCTTCCTCGCATAGATAACATGAATCTGTAGATCATTGAAATGTTTTGACAATCTCCAAAGATTCATGGGACAAAAATGTCGCGAGACATGATCCGCCGTACATCAGTCCCCTCAAAATGTGAGTCAACATGTCTTGCGGGTCTGTCACACTAACTCTATAAAGAGTTGGAATTGATATTAGATTATTACAACTGTATTCCACGACTAAGCAAAACATCATAGAGCCATACGATCACTAGAGCCTGAGAAATTGATGCTTGGTGCATTCCACGTTTAAGCTTGCGGAGAGTGAAGTATTGTCTTTTGAACAATTAAATTCATAGGTTAAATTCATTCGCGGCCTGATTCGAACATCTCCTGAAGTTTTGATCAAAATCGGAAGAAAACTAGGGAAATTATCAGGATTTCAAAGACCTGCAGACAAACGGACGGACACCCACGCACAAACAGACACAAAGTAAGGCTTTTTACAAGGATTTCATTCTCGCAGATGCGCAATAGCTATCGATGATACTATCGTGTTGAACTTATATAAGATTATTAAACTAATTTCCCTCGATTAGCTACCTAATTGGAGCAAAATCGGACCATAGCAACCTGAATCAATTTTACTTTTGCCCATGCGCCGACGGATATGTTGATTTAACAGCAATGAAGCCCATCATGGACCAAAATTAGCCAAACTCACACTTTCCCTGGGAATTTCATATAATTAGATAGAAATTATATTAAAAATCTTGTTACAGTGATTTGTGGACACACATACACACACGCCCATTTAAACAGACCCAGTTACTCATTCAGAATGGTATTAAACTCAAAATTCGAGCGGAACTTTTGATTTTGGGGAAAGAACATTATTCATCTCAAAAAATTGAAACCACTGTCCGAATAGTCAAGAAAGTAAAGATTTTTTTGCAAAACGAAATCTCCTAAGCCACTTTGGTAGTTTTTTACAATTGGTGTTTTTTCATTTGTCGACACTTCGATCCCGCGAAGGGAGTGCTCCAGAAAAAAAATGCAAGTTACGACCAGCGTGGTCAGATGGATCTGGCAATGAGCAAGTATTGCAACCTTGTCAACGCTAAACTGACGATCATTCACCATCGATCCCTGTCAGTCAATATTAGGCCTATTGAAGTCATTAATACGCCTCCGCCTCTCAAAGCAATCTCGACGTTCTTGAACCAATTTCTAATATTGTTACCGGCTGATGAGGACTTCCGATAATGGATTGTGATATTTTATGACTTTAAACAAATTAATGATCGTGTTGGACGTCAACTGAGAAACAAATGCTTTGTGATGTGGAAAAATAGTCGTTCCTATTCTACACATTCCCAACTTTTAACGGTGCTACATTTAAACTTTTCGCATTTAAGCGATATTTAACATTTGGTAATAACACATAGACATATTTTATAGTGGGGGTCTTCAAGGGTATTCCAAAAACAAAACCGTTTCCCAATAACTGATTATTATTATATACGGTCTCTGTCGTTCCTTCGATAAGATCTTTATTTATCTTTACTGAGAATTGAGGTTTGAAGCAACTGGACAGATGGTGTCCCAAAATCCGTAGAATAACCGGAATGATGGATTGTTTTCTCAAAATTTGTAGGCTCGAATTCGTAGCCTCGGATTGTACTCACAGTAAGAGAAAAACTGTTGGAAACAGTATAAAGATAACAGCGAGATTTCATGAAAATTGCAGTGGAATTGGAGAAGGTGAAAAATTTCACTCGTAGTTGCCTTCTCTCCCTCAGGTTCTTTGGAGATTCGTTAGGTTACATTTTGTTTTACTGCATATTCTACAACATACTTGGGTCGTTTATGCTGCATTGAAGTCCAGTCTCTAATCATGAGCTGTGGGGTGCCTCAGATCGGATATGGCTAATTTATTTCCTAAGCTCTAAAGGCACTGATATTTATATGAAACCTGTAGGTACTATATTGTTGCAGTTTTACGGCTTGCATTTATGCATGCTAGAACCCAATGGGTTCTATAAGTGTCGTTGAAAATTCAAGTGTCCCCAGTGAAATCTATTTCAAAAGCATGGAATACTAGTTATTATCTAAAAACGAGATTTAATCCTTTCCCGAAAACAAAAGGAATTTTGATAATAATCAACTTTTCGATATTTTCCCGCTTGAACATGAACTTCAAATAGTAGTGCAGGGATCGAAACCATGTGCGACAGTGGCAAACCTAGGGATTTTGTGCGTTCAAATGACCGATTTGTTTACTCTTCTTAACCATTTTCTTCTGACACCTAATATAATATTAGCTTGTTTCTAATTATCTTGACTGTTGACAGCCATTTCACTAGACTAGATTTCAAAAAAAAAAAAAAAAAAAAACATTCATTATGGTAATCTGCGGACCAACTGTACGGTAGCCTACGGACTTCAGAAATCCGTAGGCAGTGTCGCCACGTCATAGGCCCCAGGCACCGGTTTCGAATTTCGTATAGTCTCCTGACCGATAAAACGGGAATTTTAATCTTAACTTCTTGCTTACAATGAAACAATTATTAAAAATCGCTCATCCACCTTATTGTAGAAATATTGGAGAAAAAGAGAGAAAATAGTTAGATAATGTTGAGTGAGAACTCCTCGCCTATTTTATCGCTCTAACCCTGCCAACACCGCCTTAACCAACTAGTTGTTAATAAAAATACCGTTCTCGGGGAGAAGTTCTGCCTCTATTGGAATATCGCGGGGACTTGCAATGGCTGCTTATGATTTGTTAATGCTCGAGTTTACATCCCTTCAACTTTATCATGACTTCGGTGGGCAAGCTTGAAACGAACCGCGTCTTACGATCTGCCATCACGCGAACATCCAATATGCATGTTCCTCAATAAGGTCACCTGAATAATCGAGGGTATTGTTGCTCCAAGACGGTGGCGGCACCATCATTACCGACTCACATCATCTGATACGAGCAGTTCCAAACTACAGGATGCAAAACGCTGGAACGCGCCTTGAATTGTCTTATTTCGCCCGTAGCCCGAAAATTTCCTTTTGATACACGTTGTAGCGATCAATTTACGGTAGTTCAGTACTAATACGTGGTTCGACCTTTACATCCTACCCGTGACATGAGCATAGTTCCAAGATTGTTTTCAACAGTGCAATTTCAGAGCGAATCATCAATCGCCAATTCGTAAGTAAGATTAATCTACTGCAATTAAATAACATAACATTTGGATTATTTTTTATTATTTCACGTTTTCTCCTTCCCGAGACCCCTTTCTATATAGAATAGTATCTTTTCTTGATGCTCTTGTGAGCGGAGAGGTGACCAGACTCTTCGGTGATTGCTTCGTAGCTCACAAATATTTGTAGTACCTCATTTTGGATAGGAACGCTGTAATTTTTTTCCTTGTCTTAGTCGCTCAACAAAGGAACAATGTCCGTTCTACACGCATCATTCATCAATAATTTTTTCAAAGTATTTTTTTTTTTTAACTGGCTGAATCCTAAAATTAATTTTTTTTTATCAAGTTCGTGTAATTATAGTAAATCAATCGCTGAAATTTAAAAATAATTTTTAAAACTTCCTTGATCCTATCTTATTCTCAGGCATTCTGAACCAATGTATATATTGGTATGTTTTGTTCTATAGTTAAGGTATAGAATTCACTCTGTGCCCTGAAAAATGAGGAGTTCCTTGATCAGAACATTTGATCAAATAAAATGCTACGATTTATATAAAATAATTTTTTTTTTTTTAAATCATCAACAAATGGCAGCAACTATTAAATTCTAAAATCGATCTGTTTAGTACAATATTATAATAGACGTGGGACGAGAAAAATTAGGAAACACTTTCCGTATAGTCGCAATAGATGGCTGGGGCTTTTGGATTTTTTCGTTTTTTCGTTTCTCATCAACCAGATTTTGATGACACCGCCGAGGTTCGAAAATTTAGGTTTGAAAGGTTAGATAGGGTTCGTGGTTCTCTGTGAAACTAAGCCGTCGGGCCTTTTCCTGAGTTATGAACAAACGTCAATGTCATGATGTACTTCGTGTTCGCTGTGAATTTAAAACTATATCAAGTTTATTGAACTCCTTTTAATAACATATAGATTGGTCATGAATGGTCTTAGAAGTTCGCTACCCATTTAACATGAGCGAAAATCCTCTGTACTATCACACACATAAAAAATGTCCAACTTGCCAGTTATTTACAACAATTAGGAATCACATGGGTACATGCATCACGCTTCACTGCTCGGTTGTGTGCTCGAAAATTAAGCTCGAGCCGTCAGAAGTAGGTAAAACTAATTTTATTGAAATCTGATTTCTAAGCTATTTACTCTCTGAATCTACAATTTTGAATGTATACTTCTTATCGACTTCTAATCAAAATGCATAGGCCCGGATTAGCTAGATGACTGCTACAGCTTAGTCTTTGACAGTTTAGGGTATTCCCACATCCTCGTTATATTCAATATTTACATTAAGTCCTAAGAATAAATAATACATGACTAGTTTTTATTCGTTTGCACAGGAAATTTTTTGAGATGATTTTCTTAATTTTTTCCATCATTTTATTAAATTTATTTATTTTATTTTTGACAACAATTTGTAGTTAGAGCGAGAGCTTTTCATTCTTCCCAAGTTTCCTAGCCTTAGGAAAGCGAATGGAATCCAACGAGAATCGTTGCCTGAGCCGCTCTCTCACCCGGATGAGGAACACAGGCGAGATAAGGAGCAAAACTATTTTAATTAAGCTTAGAGAAGTTGGTGAGGTTCAAATCGTCCTTGGATGGCTATCCCGAATTAGCTCAATCAAAATTCTTCTAGTTGTCCCTTCAAGCCGAGCGTTCAGTGTAGAATTCTCCTAAAGTCAATGTCCATGTGCTACATGAAATCTGTGTTGAACCGACTTTCTGATGGTTTATTTTTATTAGAGGAGAATTAAATTAATAAATAGAACTTTTGTGTATCGAGATGGCGATTTTGTACACCTAAACTTAGCAGCTACGATAATTTTTCTGTAATTATTATAAAGCTCTAAAGCATTATCTCCTGGCTGTGTTAATTTGTCCAGTAGTTTTCTGGATCGTGCTCTTCAAAACAAGTATAATATTTGAAATAATCCATTAAAATAATCCGTTAATAATTCATTTTTAATTCCATGAAAATTGCAGTATTGCTAACTTTTTCTGGTTGAATAAAAAGTAGTAGAACATTTTCAGGGTAGTCTCAGATCAATATCCAATTTTGACTTGGATTTTGTTGATGTTTAATGCGCCTGATCGGATGGATTATGAGTTCTTTTATGTCGGTGATCAATTGTAATAATTCAAACGAAATATACTACTGCACCACCATGGGGCAACCCATTAAAGGATTAACTAAAAAATTAAACAACGAACATTTTAGAATATCGCGCACCATTTTTATTTGAATATAAAAGAAGCATCAATACTTGTTAATCTCAACTTTTGCTTAATACGCGAAAAGGAGGATTTATTTCATTTTATCGCAGTTTCCCTGATCTTGTCGGATTTAAGAGTAAAATATTTAGGCGTTGTTGTCGTTGATGAAACTTATTTTGCCTCTTTATTTGAATATAAAAAGAGAGTTGGATTTTGACGTAACTTAAGATTCTGATTGAGTAGTTCAACTGATGAACTAGACGCTCTCTAGTTCTAAGTAATGTTATTATTATTACTAATTTATTTTCTATTTCTGTACATGCAAAGACCGCTCTAATTTTAATTTTAATTGAGGCAAAACTCATTTTTCAGGCTAAGCCTATTATTTCATTTCGGTGAATGGTGTGATTTACGGATGATTAACTTTATTTTTCTTCATTGTAATAACACACACGACTATTGAATCAGTATTATAGCCAAAAGCGTCACCCCTAAATCAAGGAATATAATATAGCCCTGCTCCTAAATGTCACCACTGGGTATTCTCGTTGATTGACTAACATTTCAAGAATTGAGGGTTTTAAGTAAGAATTCTTCAGTTCAAATAATTTCAGTGTAAATATGTCAATATGTATTGTATACATTTTTTCATGAATCTAAGTGCATCATTAAATTCATTTTTTACTAGGCATGAAAGGTCACAGGGAAACAAAAATTGCAATGGTTCACAAGCGCGATACGTTCACATTTCTGATGACGTATTATGTTGGTATCGGATACCTGGAGATAAACTTCATAATTCGAGTTGGCAACTCAACACTATTTTCCAGATGGCACTCAGCTTTTTCATCAGTGAACCATTTTTCGAAGAACACAGCGGCTATACAGCAGTGTAATGTATCCAGTATAATGTAGTTTGTTCCATCTATCAGATGACCGGTGGGACTGTCTCACCCAAGTGTTATTATAGCAACATTTGATGTGTAGGTACGAAGTACACAATAATTTAGGTTCTACATTCATTAAATTTAGAACACAGCCAAGCGATCTATTCAGTCATGGGATCGATTACAGTCAACGAATCTGTTGCTAGAGAGTTGAACTAATTAGTTCCACTAATTGCTAATAGAGCGCATTGGTCATCGATCATTAATTACTCATTCCCGTAGCAGATAAGTGACACGTAATCAGTATGGTGTGTGTCACTGAATATCAATCATTTATTTCTGGATAAACCCCAGTGAAAGAATTTGCAGCGTTTTCTTATTGAACCTCAATACCCCCACAATAAAAATCAATAATTTATCAATATATCATGTAGCCAAAGCACAAAAATATCATCAACTGTAGACGGATGAGAAGATTTAATAGGTATTGATTGATACCACAAGAGCAGCGGGACCTATGAGGCGAAGTCAGCGATTTGGAGAACCTCCCCCATAGCGGAATCGCGTTCAAATCACGAATTTTGTTTCATTCATTACTGCAATTAGCTGTTTTAAGCGAATACATAATTTATTTCTGGATAATGATACCAAAGTGACATTTATTGTTTGTGACCGTAACAAGGATCACTTTCTGAGGAGGTGTCTGCTGACCAATGTATCTCAAAGTCGTTCGATACATTCGGCTACCGTGTAGCGAACAATATCACATGTTAATGCGTTAATATTGAAATAATAAACCGTTGGTGGGTAGTGTTAAGGTTTTAACCTAGAACTTGTGCTTGTTGAAAACTTCCTTTCTCTCGCAATATGAAGTTTGAGTAGTGTTTCGTGACTGACTGAGGTTGAATTGGGACCTTCTTTCGTAATATACTTCACATTTACCAATTTTCCAAGGAAGCACTTCCATGAAATGAACTGATCGAGAAATTGTGCTTCCCCCCCGGAGTCAACACGTTACTCACAGCTTCCTGGGAACTCCAAGCGACCGCCCTTGACACGGATCCCCGTCACCGCAAATGACGATTGAGGCATCCGACTCGAGAGCAGTTTCCGAGTGAACACCGGCCGAAAGAAGAAGGCAGGTCCGCTCGTATCGGGCTTGCGTAAAACCCCTTCCTTGCTGACTACGTGATATCTCGCGAGTAGGCCCTCTGGTACCGTACACCTCACTGCCAGCTTCTCCTTCAAGAACCCACAAACGTGGGAGGTTGCAAAAGTCCCCATTCACAGGAATTCTTGTCGTGAAAGACCAGAGGTCTTTACTGTGCTCTGCCAAGATCATAGGGCGCTCGCAGCAGTTTGCGTGACCGAAATTGTTTTCCCCTGTAAAAATTATTCAAATGCACTGAACATCAACTATAATGGGCATATGAAATTGGTCAAGAACTTCCACATGAGTTGTCAGTTACCTCTCACTTAGAATTGCCCCATATTGAGCAAGTGCAACCAAATCTATCCCATTTAGTTGTCAATAGTGGAACGAGTAAAACTTTCCTTACAGTTTTCATTGGTCTGATATTTGTTAAAAATAAAGGTAGTAAAACTCTCACTTTTTCTAATTTAATTCAATTTATTTTTATAGCAATTAAAAGCGCATCCATTTTTTTCTCTCTTTCAATAAAATAACTAATAAATAATAAAATCAAATGCCCTTCTCCACTACTTGCTTTCTAAGCTCCTGCAAATAGGTGTATGCCTCCAGAAAAAGTTGTGCTTCAGGATATGATTCCGAATACTCCAAAATGCATTATGAATGTACATTTCCTTGATGATTTTTTTCTAATTTGTTCCTCTTAATTCTGAAGACATTACAATATATCAAGAGGAATGCAATGCGTTGATGTATAACCATACCTGAAGAATGTTGCTCACATCGTTCCAACTCAAAATCCATTGATGTACTAAGGTGCCCAGTCAAACTTCATCCTGCTAAGGCTGATAGTGTTTGGCAACATTGTCAAAAACTTATTGAGAAAAGTTATCAATTCACAAAAAATATTTTCTTTCATCCAAACGTTTATGTTGCTAAAGGTTCTAAATGAACTGGATACTACAAAGGTAAGATTGCAAGGCAAGGGAAGTGGATTTAAAAAACTGTAAGTGGTCGACTCATGGCCGTCAATTGATGCGTTCTTGTATGTAAAAAATCCCGCCACTTGCTAAATGGGTTTCAAATTATTAACTCTTACCTCAAAATCGAGTTCTCCTGCTTAATGCAAGCGATTTCCCCATCTCAGTTAAACATTAGGAAGGACAGAACTGAGAAAATAACCCTTGATATGTTTTAGGATGGAAATGGATAGTTCCCACCTGGAGCTTTTCAACTTTCTGGGTGCCCTATGGATATTGCAGGTTCATCGCTTCAACCTTCGGAAGGGGCGTTTACCCCATTTCATCACTCATTTCTTAAAGCGTTATACACATTGAGAAACAATGGAAGCTAGACGTGTAGTAGAAACTCTTGAATGCCCAAAGTGAGCAGGGTCCAAAACATGGGGGTTAATTTTTGTGCTGGGATGTTTCAGAGGTGGACGGCACGTAGGCCTTATTGCTACTCACTTCAGTATTTGAATAAATAAATTTTGCACCATAGAAGGGTTCACCTTTAAACTATTCGACGTAAGCCAAAGTTCACAACCTGAAGCGCCATCTATAGACCGTTAGCTCGAATACGGTAAAAACCCATTTGTCCACTTTTCTCCATCGGTTCGCAAGTGGGTCGACAACCTACCAAGATGGAGCACTTCTGACCCTTATTATTCCGAAGGCTGAAGAGAAAAATGTCGCCGCGTCCTTCTCCCCTTAATATCTTTTTGGCGATCGCCGTGGGCCAATATTTATCTGGCGTCCTCCTCTTGTCGACCGACGATTACTCACTCGGACGTTTTTCACAACTTACCGTCTCGCAGAGCCAAAGCCCCACAAAGCAACCTTCGTTGGTCCGCCCACTATTTTCCGAGGGACCCGCGTTATTACAAGTTATTATCCTCTTTATGTCACCTTTTTACGTCACGTTTATCTAGATGGGGCGTTCGTGGGGCGACCACACCTTGGAAAAGACACACATTCATCAAAAGCACAACCGGGGAGTATATTTACGTTTAGAGTCATTTCAGGGCCAATATGTAAGTGAATACTTCAGAAGCTTTTCACTTTCAAGGAATTAACTTTTTTTCTCCAGAATGAAAATCTCCACTACTATTAAGAGTTTGCTATTAAGAGGTTTTGCATCACCCTGATTCATTCAGAAATGAGATATGGAAAAATTTGGGTTCCTAATTTTTGAAAAGGATATCTTCCTACACTTTAGAAACACAATAGGAAGTTTATTTGGATGACTTTCTCCATTCGTAAATTTTTTCTCTTAGAAAATGGCCGAAAAACTGACTTTGCATTTTACTTTTCCAGTAGGGTATGTGTGTAAGTGTACATGTATGACATGTATGAGCGTAACAATGTTCCTCGACTCTGCTCAGATTGCAATTCTTAACCCATTTTCATTTCTTTTACGGTTCGATCTTAGTTTTACTCTAGTTGTGTAACAAACTTCGAAAATTCGGAATTCACGAAGGAAGGGAGAGATTGGGAATGGGTAAGACGCCTTTTTCGTTTTATAAACCACAGAAATTTAAATTTGATCTTTGGAAGGGGGATGGAGGGGGTAAGAGCCGATCAATCCAAGCGCTGATCGTACCTACTAGAATTGTCTGCCGAAAATTCGTTCGATTAAGAACTTGGTCAAGTTTTAAAACATATCTTAAAGTGTTTATAAGCATGTTCATAAGTGTGATCGTGTTAGAACCGGACATAGGGACATTCCTGTAATGGATTACTTACCAATAGTTTTCGATGTGTGTAGATCCAATTCCAAGATAGAACAGCAATTCACACAACAAGTTCGCTCCCCAATTGAAAGTGTACATTGAGAACACCCCTTTACCTTTGGTTTAGTGATTTATTGTGATAGGACTCATTTTAATTTTTTTCGCGATTATTTAAAACAATTTAATGGTCCATAATGTTTCCATTGCAAAGAAGCTATGTGGCACACTCAAGTTGGCAGTCGTTTTTATTATGCAATCTAAATACTTCTAAACCATTCCGTTCGTTACCCGAGTGGCTTCCATTTCATTTAAGGGAGGATTCCTTTAAAATTTCCAAGCAAATGAAGTAGCACATTCAACGTTGGATTTTTTCTCTCGACGCACGGAAGGAGATCCATTCGAGTTGAATAAAAAGTAACGAAGGATATAAAGTTAATCAGCGGCCGTGAGAGGACGGAGGAATTTTCGTGGGAAACGAGGCCATCAGGCGTCGGAATCACCACAGGTGGCAGCCGCGAGTTCCTTCTGAAACATTGACTAGAGACAGCCCCACAATTGCCCGCCGGTCTCGACCCTTTCCATGGCCTTCCTCCATCTAGATACTGCTGGAGCGAGCGTAAATCTACTCGATCTCCCTCCAGCTATAAATGCCTAAGCGCGAGGTATCTCACCTTAGTCCGTTCGGCCGTCGTTATAGAATTTCAGGGAAACTAACCGTGTTTCTGTCTTGAATTCCATAGCGGGAAACCCTCCCACTATCGACCCTTCGCCGTGAGTAGCAACATATTGCTGAAAGGCTCTTTTGAATAATTCGGCGTTTCCGCTTTCTCCGTCTTTCTTACATTTCTTATACAGTTCCCGACGTGCAGTGTTCCTTTGAGTTCACGCTTTGGAGCGAAAGACTCGTACTCCCAAGTGTAATTGGATTGTCGTCTCGGGAATTGGAACCGTATATATATTTTCTATGTATATAACGTCAAATGTAGTATTATCTAACATCACCAAGTAACAACATTTTCACCATTATTAGGGAAATGGCGGAAAATACTCTCAAGCCCCACTTGCCAGTGGTTAGGGACTGGGCTGAAAACAATACTCCATACGCAGTTTGTAGGTACCTATACGTAGAACAAAATCATGCTTCATTAAAAAATAAATCGAAAAATAAGAGAATTTATATTAAGCATTTCTAAGTCAAATTGAACCCGTGGTACTCTGAAAGAGCCGCGCCAAACTCATGTCCGATGTGATTCCACGGGCTGTGTCATCGATTACAAGTACAGATTGTACTAACTATTTTAAGGACGTGATGCTCCTGCTCCCTCAAGCATCAATTGGACAGCCTCTCCACTGATGTCATATTTTATATCAATTTATTAAAAGTACCTACTCGTATTTTACAAAAGTAAATACTTGTACTTCGACGACAGTTGATCTACAAAGATGAACTTTCTACAAGACTTGTAGTTACTTACTCTTACTCTTACTTAGTAAGATTTTTAATTTTATGCATAGAGACCTATTGCGTTTGGAGTATTTTTTTCAGCCTAGTCCTCCATCACAGACCAGCATTTGGTACTACATTTAGGGCTTGTGCGTATTCTTCGTCGTTTCCCTAACAATGGTGAAAAGGTTGAATTTGAGTTGGAAAAAGTTGTATTTGACTTGAAAAAGATTTAATTTGACTTGGGAATTCTGCAATTACATCAGTTATTGAGTACATTTGCAACCACACGAGTGATTACAGACATAATTGAAGAGGAACGTGAAGGAATTGGGCCAAATATAGAGAAGCGATCGTTTAGGGGCAACAAACACTCATGTAACAGCAGATTCAGGTGATAAATTATGGAGTCCGAACATTTTATACAACGAAACAACTACTGTGATACTTTTCTAAAATTCTGTTTACATGCACTTCATGCGGGTTTTAAGAGAAATACACTAAGCCAGTCTTTTTAGTTTTGCGGAAGGCACTCCTCTTGTTGGACTGAACCAAAAATGCACTTGATGTTGTTCTGTGAGCTTGTAACTTTCACTGCACTAGTTAAATATGTCTAATAAACAACTTCAGATGATCCAGACACTTTTGAACTTCTAAGTTGAAAGCGGCATGATCCTGAAAGAGCCTAAACTTTAAATTCGATTTTCTACAAAGTCGATTTTTGGACTTGGTGCATTTTGCTTGTAAGCCGACGATATTAAGTAATGGTGAATCTCAACGTATCGAAACCTCAAGCTTCTGACCCCGAATCGGTCTTCAGCATCGGGAAACCCCAGTCAATATACAAGATAATACCGTCCAATTCTATCAGTAAAACGGAGGGAAAAATTGAACTTTTTGATATCGAAAATCGTAATTCATTTACTTGAAATATTTTGGAAATGAGAAGTAAGAGATCCTAAATAAGAGAAGGTTGACACTTTAGATGAACTGTTTAGCTTCCTTATCTATCAAACTTATAATTAACATCAAAAGGAAAGTAATTCATTCATTACAGGAAAGTTTGGTTTCCAGAAGCTAATATGAATGTTGGACTGGCTTCGACATAGACACAGTTAATAATAAGTGAGTGTTTTATTAATCCCATATTTTTACAAAAATCAAGTTTAGCGACCTTATTAATTATGAACGATCAACACTTATATTAAGGGATAAAATAACCTATGTATTTAATAATAATAAATTATTGTTATACCTTTAGTAACGTGATCCTTGGAGAAACACGAAGATTTGAAACGTGTAGTCGATTCACCGAGGAATTTGCATCCGCTCGTGATCATTTGGCTTAATTATACCTCCAAAACCCTAACTAATGAGCATTTAGGCCACTGCCACTGACCCAGTTCCATAACGATTCGTTGGAGTGGTACCTAAGCAGCGTTGGGCTCTCCTAAATCCAGGTGGATGAGATTATAAATGACGACGGTTTTTCATTATAAGGCAAGTGTAGTGAGATCAAACTAGTTTCCTGAATCTTTTGACACAAGTTATCGACATTAAAAATCAATTCATAATTATATTGCAGTTACTTGCCTAAGTACAGTAAGGTTTGTTAGCTAACTCATAAATACGCTCGAGAGAAACTTCACTATTTGTTGAAATTTTGTTATATCGGAACCCCTTGTATTATGAATCAAATTAGCCCCTTTCTATAGTATTTGTAGCAAACTCTATTTTTTTTTAGTGACAATCAAGGGGCTTGCGTCGAGGAATTGTGGGTGTGTTTTTCGTAGATCTTTCCGTTATACGTATTTTCAATTAGAACGTTTGAAATGCAAATTTCCCCCCATTTTAGACGTGGATTTATGATATTCTCTTTGAAGTTTGGAAAATATACCACATGCATTTTGTCTGAGCAGACTTCGTTCAGTGGTTTAATAGCGTGCAGTTTACTGACAACTTGTACTATCAGTCTAAAGAAATGCTGATGCCGTTAAAAACCTTATGTTCAAGTATAAACTCATACTAAGAACTGAGTACTCATTAGAGTCTGACTCTGAGGACGTAGGAGAGAATCAGGGCTTTTCTTCAAGCCCTTGGCAAACAACTTATTCTTAGCTTTAGACGTTTAAGTAGCTTCTCCTTTAGTGACTTCGCTTCGCTCTTTTTGGAGCTGGTTGTTCTTCTCAACCATTCTTGATTAGGTGTGGGAGTTAAGAGAACTGATTTTAAACCTCTTGTTGAGCTTTTCGTAGAATTTTATTTCAGCGAGTGGAATTATATAGAGCGTTTTATGATAAGTTGGTATGAGTGGAATTGTGACCTCAAGAGAGATAGAGTAAGTCGCCAACCACCCATACTAACACGTGATTCACGTTTCTAGGAAGATATTTCTGCAGGAAAAATTTGGTAGTGTAGCAACCCATTTGGTATTTCAACTACAGGAACCATCAATCCTATTAAATCCGACTCTGTGATTTGCAATGCGTGTCTGATTAGATGAAAATATTATATCAAAACATGTTAGAACAAACTTAACTCATTATCGTCTTGAGGGATACACCCATCCTGATGAGATATCATTCGGCTTCTACCGAGTGTTACCTTAAGGTAGAAAATATGGCCATAAGAGTTCTCGTTCCTTGCAAGTTTTAACCCCCCCGTACACTGTGTACCATCTACATATCAACAGCTGCTCTTCTTGGTTTATTGATCTTGCCATTGGCAAGTAAGTACGCATTCCATTCTGTTGCCACTTGCCGAACAGTAGGATCTCAAACACAACTAAAACGGTACCTAAATGTGTTAACTAGAATTAACCAAAAATGTTTACACCGTAATTATTACATCACCATAGAAAGTCACTTATATAGAAGTACAGGATGGCGTTGAAAAGTGAAGTAGGAGGTCGCTGGGTGATGATGGCATCGGGGAAGGAGCTGGAATCACAAAGAAGGACTAAAAAGAAAATGAATTAAAGCGGAACCGGTCCCCGTCCCTCCGTGTTTCCTCTAAGCTCAGAGAGACGTTTTCAACTCAGGAGAGAAACTAGAGAGCAGTTCCCAATATAAATATAAGGAGGCACTTTAACCTCCCATATAATAATTCTTAATTATTAATCTATTAAGTTCCCATATAATTGATTAGACACCAACCTACAAGGTTCAGTCACTCGTGTCTACAACATTAATCAATGGGGTGTTTTTGCATTGATTAATCAGTTTTGCTACCACATCTGCTTACACTTATCAAAAACTTTGTTTTCACATTTGGATGATAAAAATTAGATTTCTTCCTAAACCCAAATTTACTCTCGCATTTCAGTTTTTATACATTTCTGAAAAACATTTGTTGTCAGATGTTTGAACTAGCTAGATTCCTACGATTTTCATCCAATATTGATGACATTTTCAGGGAGGTGTAGATGGTCTATTACAAATGCCATCTCTCAGAAATACTCAAATCTGCACGCGTACGAACGTAAAAACGACCAAACATTATTATTTTAGGTTCTAGTGGTCCAATTTTGCTGAAATTTGAGGAGCAGTCTGAAAAAAATGGTCCGATAATCTCATATAAATTCCAACGAGTGTCACGAGATGGTGAAATCTAGTCTAATTTGGTTATTTAGTTTTCATGTTATTGTGATGAAATTTACGGGCTGGAGCCGGTTAAACTATAGCAGTCCCTTATGAGTTCCATTGCATACAAATCAATGCATCTCCCATCATATGCGCAAACGTAATAGCCGTCAAGCATCATTATATTACTTTCTAATCTCCCTATATTGCTCAAGTTTGAATTGTAGTAGAGGAAAGCCGATTTAATCATGTCATATCAATTTCCAATCGATTGGATCAGTATTGCATCCGTTCTGGAATTACTTTGACCGATCAGCAATACATGCAGAATCACCAGTGTCAAACGGGGGGTTGTTGTAAACGGGAACATGCCCCTTGAATCGTTGTAACAAGCTTACGTTTTACATCTTTTAAGATTTAGAATCTTTCAAGATTATTTACAACGTTTAATGATCTATAGATCCATGTTACCGCTACGGCAAACTATGTGCCACGCCCACCTTGGGAGAAATGTTTCTAAGTCTCCATCGAACTCCAAGATAACATATCTCTATTATCATCTCTTACGATTTTAGTTGATAGAATTGTGTAGATATTTCATTTTGAGTGAATGTTTTAAGCTCATTCTGATTCTAGCAGCGTTTTCTAGTTTGTGTGGTAGATATGTTCCGCAATGGTTATAGACAGCAATATCTGTCGATATCAGTCAAAGTATAATGATGTAAGATTGAATACAAACAAAATAAATATGCAGATCTTAACCCCCGTAGAATTAACTTGAGCTTTCCAACGCTTCAACAGATAATGTTACGAAAGGCCTACACGTAACACTTTTTAATTTATGGAGTTAACTGTCAGAGTGACTGAACAGCTATACCTACTCGCTTTTTATGGGTTGAAGAAGAAACCGCGGACTCGAACCATTTGGCGCCACATTTTCGGCCTTCATTCTCCTGATTTTTATCGCTACTGTCAGTATTCGCTGTTTATTTTTGAGCTACGACAGATGGTAAATGTGTGATGAAGTTCAAGTTGCCCACTATACAATCAGCATTATGTTGTTAGATTCCATATTTCATATGTCGAATGATAAATGAGCTGTTAGTGTGCGTGTGTGTTTGTGTTGATGAAAAACGTGAGGACTGGCTGGGGAGAGATCGGTGTGGCCGTGACGCAAACGCTCCCAGCTCTTCTTCATTTTACTATCGACTATTATCGACTCTCTGAACCAAATACTAGTATTTCTGGTATCGAGTCTCGTATCCTGCCATCCTGCGATGCAACTTTCAAGTCCGTACTGTTAGGAACTTGACCCTACTTCCAATGTGATTCCTGCTGTTTTAAAGTTATCTACCTGATGAGCTAAAGATTTATTTTTTATATTCTTTTGTCTTGAGTAAGCACAGTTTTATTGGCGCTGCATTTTTGTCTGTTCGGTACCTCCTTACTCCTACATTTCTCGTAACTTATATTTTATTTTCCCTCCTGACAAGCCCTTCAGTCCTGCCGTGCCACTCTAAGGATACAACTTTCACCTAAATAAATTCCATAATTTTTAGCATACTAATTTTTTACCTCCCACCTTCCTCTCTAGCCACCATTATACCGGTAAGAGGAAGCGAGGAAAACATTGAAATTAATCACTTTCATCATCGTTGCTCTTGCCCTTAAACATTGAAATCGAATACCCTCATCCTTGAATCCTACTGAAATTCCTTGATAAGATCACATGGACTTGTTATTGACTTCAATAAGCCAAAGTAGGAATTTCTCGTTAATTCTAGGTACCTATCTTTGGTGATATACCTGTACCTCCTTTTGATTCGTCAGTGAGGAGTTGGATGCAGTAGCGTCCCGGCGACACTGTTCCATCCCGAGAATCTCCTAAAATCGAGCATTCTCCTAGCACAATGTATGAGTTAAAAACACAGATCAACTAATGCACGAACTTCTTCACCTGCTCCTGTTAATTACGGGCTCCATAAGTCTTTTTGTGCTTTCTTGATCTCTTGAGGAGATTCTGATGTCGGTGTGGTTCGCTTCTTGTGGCATCTAGTAGTGTTCACAGGATTTGATGTCGAACATTAAAAAACTGATTGAGTCAGCGAATTACTCAAATCGAAGTTAAGCAAGTAAATGATTCTGATCGCGCAGAATTTGTGTGAAGTTGTTGAAGGGACAGATAATGATCGAGTGATTTAACTCAATCTAAAACTTGCTTTATGGCTAAAGAGTATCCAGTATTGAGAAGTCAAAAATTGGCAAAGGACCTCACACTGCGAAGAAAAGACTTGTGCAGCGTGTTAGTTTGATTAAACAATCGTTTTCGCAGTGGTTGAAGACGATTTCATCGGAGTTGTCCTACTGTGCTTATGTATAGGTGAAAATGTAAATTCTAATTTGATAATATAACTAGACAAAAATACAGATCAAACAAAACATTAGGGAAATACTTTTTTTTGAGTATTTATCATGGCAGCTGAACCATAACCAAAATTTGAATCAATGGGGTTACCTATATTAAAATCGATCCAATTTCATGGCATTTATCCATCCAACCCGCGGGTTACGCTGAAACTTAACCAATATTTAAATATACGTAGAGCTTCTTCCGCGTCCAGATTTCGTTTACAAGTTTCCAGTTTTAAGTTTCAAGTCAGCGTAAATCGCATACGGTTTTGCAGCGAAAAACAAACCAGCTCCAACAGTTTAAAACCATTTCGATTTGAGTCTTGAAAAAAATTGTTCAAGATTCGAACCCCTTAATTATCTAGCTATGAAACAATCACTCTCAGTTAGAGCTCTCGTTAGTTGTAAAGTGTTCTCTTCAAACGTCGATTTACTCTGAGATGGGCGACCAACAACTCACTGTGGGGTGAATCATCTAACGACTGGTGGAATCTGGGAAAGTGATGATCTCGGAAGATCAGATGATGGCTTCTACCTCTTATCTCCCTCTTCATTCTTGTCGTTGAGGAAAAAATGAAATTTTTACTGAAATATTATCTTCAGATAATCCCTTAAAAGATGTTTTCAATTATTTTAGTGATTATCCCTATGACGCAGTGCAGCTACTTTACAATATTTATCTTCCAACCGATGTGCCGCGACACGCTGGGGTGCCGCAAGGTTTTAAGGGCGGAATACTTTTTTTTTATTTCAATTAGTGTGGTTTATTCATTTCTGTGTATTTTATCTATTCAATCAGACTGTAATGACAAACTTTGATCAATCGGAGGAACACAAATCAATCGTCAATCAAAATCGTAAAAGATCTTAAACAGAATGAATTGCGTAAATAACTCACACTTATATATTTTTTTAAACATATTAGTTAATGATGCATTCATTACAGGGATCCCTAGGCCCGGTTTTTGTGGTGACGCTTATAAACAATCCGTTTATAATCCTTCGGTTTGAAAAGAACAAACTAAACTAACTTGCAACTTAATGAGAGGCTGAAAATTTTAGCTTGGTAAAGCCTTGAATCGGATGGCTAGAGCGCTCTTTCCAAAAGGGAATGCAAAACCCCCCAAGGTTTAGTCTAGCACAACTAGACTAAAATAATTGTTGAATAATAAAAGAGGTGATTGAAAATTGATAGAAGTATAGTTAAAGAGATGATTATTCATGGCTATTCCTCCTCCATTCACTCCATCCCATTCTAAATATTAAAGTTTTGACAACTGTTTAAATGCTAAACCAAAATCTCACTTGAACCAAAAATGAGTGACATGGACGGTCGTGAATCTTCGCTTGAGCAGCAATCGTAAGCCCAATAAAAAGCAATCCTACGCGAATAAAAATACCCAATAAAAAATCCTACCCAATAAAAGCGAAAATTTCAAAGGCCCGTTGTATTACTAGACTAAAACTGGGATTGAAAATACAAGAATCACGAAACTCGGATGAATGTGAACATAGTGTTTCATTTCTAAAGAAGAAATGTGTTCTTATTCATAATCTATATTATACCTACTATCAATAGTGTAATTGTATGGTGGAGTGGGGCAGGATGGTGGTTAAAACTATCAATAGGTTTTTTACAATCGTGGTTGAACGTCAGTGCAGACTGGTGTGTAGCCTCCCAGGTATATAAATGAACAAACCTTTAGCCAACAATAATTGACGTAACAACACTGATTTTTATATTTCGGCTTTTATCCTTTTTCAAAATACGAGAAAAACGATTGTAATGGGAAATTGTAACATTGATGTGCAGAGATTGTTTGCCGTAGAGAAATGTTTTCACCCTGTCAACGTTTAATATTCAGTCCTTGAAGATCGAACGGACCCAATTCCTTGGTATGCGCTACGCTATTGCTGAGCGCTTTCTCTGCGTGAAGCAGCATAATTCTGTTTTCTTGAGGTTTCATTTTTTTCAGAATTTCGATGCCAAAACACCCATTGAAAGTTTCACCGTGTGCATGTGGCATGACGGCTCACAGGCAAATCGGCTTTCCCTCCAACAACTGATCCCCTGCGGTTGTTGACCCTCAAATTGAGTGCTCTCTCAGCTTTGCCAACGTAAAATGCAAGACATTTCTTACACATCAACTCGTACACACATTGATGTTTGGCATTCAGCCGACCCTTTACATTTGTACGAGTTGGAGTTTTTGGCCGATGAGAACAGCTCTTCCTCAACCTCAACAAGGGTGTAAACCTTTTGCTGGTGGTACTGCCCGATCCAATCGTTTTTGAGACAAAATGCCTCCGACCGATGAAGCCTGTCGATAGGACATTGACGGCACTTCTGGAAACACCTTTTATGTGGCTGAATTAGCCGAGAGGAGTGGGTACAGATCTTTTAGTATTTAGTTCATCTTCTCAACACCCAAAAATAACATTATCAGGATTTAGAATGCTTCAGTAGAAATTGTGCAATGTTTATCTCTCTAGTCCGAGTCGCTAACATTGAAGGGCTTTTCAACATGCAAATTCCTATCGAACGCGCTCCTGGCATAATTTGAAATAACTTATTTGTCACTTCCAATGAAGGCCACTAGCGTTACTTATTTGTTCAGCTAATGTAGTCATAATAATTGAGTAATCGGGGTAACCTCTTGATATTTAATTGAGGTTAGCGATTCGTTGCCTCTGGCCGCTGCACTTATACGCGTAGGTCATTATCGTTCTTGACCTGCTTTATTGGGACGGGGATGAGGGCTCTGTCGTAAGGGTTACCAGCCATGATATTAGATTTCACCTCATCCTTCGTAAATAATTATGAACATTAAAACTAGAACGAATTCCATATACCAGGTTGGAGATAACGGCGAAACCTTCTTTTATTCGATAACGCACTCTTTCATAGTTGTGGCAATATGATAATTATCGAATTCTGCCAGTTTCATTCATATTATTGTTGCTTGTTGCTCTTACTAACAATATTCATATGATTTAACTGATTTTAATTAATGACACTGATTTCTGTAATGAAAATATGAATTTCAACACCTCTAATCTGCAATAATGCACCAAATTTATAGATTTTCGTACAAAATTAAGCCGTCGAATGAGTAAAAAATTCACAAATTTAAATTCCTGAAAAAATTGCCGAAAGTCTGGAACAATTTAGTAATTTTACGTTTCTCAAATACCAGACTTTCAAAATTCAGTTTTTTCTCAAAAAATAAAAATTTCCGAACAAAAGGATCACTTTTTTGATAGACCGTTTTTTTTTAATGATTAATATCCTAAAATGAAAGAAGAAAAAGTTATAAAAGTTCAGTTCATGAAACGTGCATTATCGCGACTTCCCTTAGGAAAAATTTGCATGAGCTTACGTGGACAACAATTTTGAGGTGATAATATCACCATATTATGGAGCTGTGAAGTTTGGCAAGAATCTTCGTATCTTATTATTGCTTTTCTGTTTCAGGTAAGTTGGTGAATCACCCTGATCTTCTATATTATCGAACCAGACTAGAAATGGGTACAAAGGGTTTTACTATTATTGCAGGTATGTTTTTACATCAATAACTTAATGTGAGTGTGTAATGAACATGCTTCTTAGTTTTTTTTTTTTTTTTTTTTTTTTTCAATGTAAAAAGTCAAATTTTAAGTATCAATAAATTCATGATTAGATATGATAGATGCATGGTGTAGTTTCAACCACAGTACTTGAAACGGTAACCAAGTAGGAACAAATACGTGTTACACTGCGGAATAAATCTCTAACAGAAATGGCTGGGATTTTCAATGATTCAGCCGATTAATAAAAGTGTTTTAGGACATCGTTTGGCTTAATTTATTAAGTATCTTCAGGTCTAAGGAGTAGGTCTTGATATTTGAGTGATAGTGATGGTGGATGATTATCATCATTGAATGGTGCAATTCATTTGTATTCTCATTCTGCAAATAATTTTTTGTATGTTGTACATCGTTTGTATTCTCATTCCCCACTTGTCTTCCATGTAGATACTTACATTTCCAATTTTATTTCGTCCCCATCCTCTTCATCCAAATGTTATCATAAACACATGCTTCTAAGTCGTGAGGATGATGAATCATTTATGCGAAACTTCAGCCTGAATGACTTAATTTAATCGATTGAATTTGAAGAAATCCCTAACATTCCTGTTATCATCAAGCAATCAAGAAATTCATCCTACTTGAAAATTTGAATCCACTTGATCTGAGTTCATACCGCAAGAGCCGAGTGGGTTTCTATCCTGAAATTTATATAACATTTTAGTACAAAAGGACCAAATTTTAGAAATAATTTTTTAAATTTGATTATTTTAAATACTATTTAGGCAGAAACAGTGTATTAAATTTAGAATTTATTTATGCAATTTATATCACTAATAGTAATTTTTGTTTTTAATTTTTTAATTTCATTAATTTTTATTTTCAATTATCCGGAAGCCAGGGAAAGTATAATTATTCGTCTATTGGTCTATTCGTCCGACCTCGCTCAAATTCATCCACGGATTTGACGGATGAATAGCATGCATTCTTATTACAATGTATTGGGAACCTTGGGAAAAATGTGTCTGTAAGATGTCTAAAGATGGCAAAGGACTTTGGGCTAAGCTTGAGTGTAACTACGAGAGTGAAGATTAGAATTTAAGTTTGCTCAAACTATTGTTTTCACTAGAATGGAATACATTTTCCTCAATAGAAGAATCCCTGCATCTAATAGGTACTTAGCATCTCTCAACAATTGGATTCGATAAATGCAGTGCTTGAAGGCGAGTTCATGCTTGTCAAGGTGAGAGTGTGAGTTGGTAAAAAACGTGTATCTATGTCTTCTAGAATAATATGAAGAAGCCTGGGAAAAGTCTAGGTCTATTCGTCGGATCAGCCTTTTCTCACTCAGAAGTGGAAGATGCAGTTATACTTCCACCCTCAAACCCACAATTTCTGATACTGGCGTACATTATTACAACGGATATCTGAGAGAGCTGTGTGATATACCCTACATGGCATTCGTTACTTCATGATTCTTTGAAGAGTTCATGTTAGTAGGGATGAAGTAAGGTCGTGAATATACAAGTTCAAGACACTCATTTTGCTCTACTTATCGCCCGATAATGATCAGCTTTGAACACCGATGACTCCTTCCATTCAGACGCGCGTGCGGTGACGTCAAGTTTCCGGCCAGCTGCCTTGAGCTTCAGATGGCGAGTACGTAGGAGGCTGCAAACTCCCTTCCGCGAACCGCTCGGCCCGCGACCCCCTTCATTGAACCTTCAATACGTCACAATCGATACGTCATATCGATACAAAGAGCGATCAATCACCCCGTGACACCGTTCCAGGTCCCTCTTTTGTGATTCCCTTTTCTTGACGGCTAATGAACTGTCTTCTCCCGAATGAGCCTGTCGACGGGACCCGCGGCTTTGTGCTTGTCATACCTAGACTGGGATATGAGGTTATTTCTGAATATCTTGCTGGCTGAAAGTAAGATGGCCTTCTTAGTTCACCTTTTTAGGTGATACTAACACGAGTGAGATAACGACAATGGCATTAAATACCAAAGGATTGGAGAAACAATTTTTCTGAACCTATCCAATCGCAAGTGGATAACACTAATAAAATCATATTCCTGGAGCAGAGGCTTAAAATTAGTAATAATTTCTGGAAAATTCAGCCATTTCTCAGCGAGAGAATCCTAGACTGCCATCTCAAATTTGATGGACTGTAAAATGACGGCCATTCAAAATTTGTTGAAATATCATATTTTAATGATTTTTTCCAATAATTCCAAAACCGAATATGATTCATAAATTTCGTTGAAAACTAAAGTTTGAAAGTTTTCAAGCTTTTGGACAAACCGATATGACTCCAACATCTATGAATTATCTCTGAAAACAAGGAGATGAGTGTAACAATCCACATTTGACAATCAACCTGGTTCTGGGTGAGTCTTTTTCTCGTCCCCCCCGTCCAAACGTCTGTCCTTTAGAATCACCTAGAAACTTCGATATTTTTCTGATTTTGGACTGTTAGGGCTTATTGACTTAGCCCCGGCTATGTTGAAGTTCATAAAAATCTTTGAGACTTGTACATCGTCAATAATCCATTGAATCTGCTGTTTTAGCGTTGAGTGAGATTTCAAATAGTTATATAGCTCCGGATCTTGAATCCTAAGCCTGACCATTCGTATTTGAGTTGGATCGATGTCAGAGAAAAGCTGCCGACAAAGTTGGGATTTTACAAAATATCGAAATCGTAGAAGCCAAATCACACGGGATAGAAATGATTTCAGCGGGAACAGGAGTTGTTGGCTGCTGAGGTGGTTTTCAAGTTGCTCCGGCGGACAATGAACAATATTTTTCATCGAGTGCCGGTAAAGAGCTGAACCGTGAATTAATGGGACGGTTTCCATTGATACCGCCTGAATGGGAGAGAGCGGAGGGCGGGGCGTTTTCACACGAACGGGTCCTGACCGTTCACAGGTTATATTGTCACCGGTTCAACCATCCGGTAACTCTCGAGCAACAGAGGCGGAAAGGACGATATGCACAAGCTACCTCCTATAACTATATCTTATTAGGTGATTTTAAAAGATTATCTTGATTGATTTGTCGCGCGAAGTTTGGGATGGTGATCTTATGGATTTTATCAATTATATTCTTTTAGAAGCTTTAGGGTTAAGAAGGAACGTGAACACGAATAATAATGAACTTTATATGGAGATTGTTCAACTGAAGAAGGAACTCTGGACACAGTTGCTACCGAAGAAAAACAAGATAGTCTTGTCCTCTTCGTTCTCCGAAAAAAGCTGAAAAGAAATTTCGTTCCTTTGGCAAGAGATAAGTGGGATCCCATCCCCACGTAAGTCAGTGTTCGCCGTACGGTATGGTAGAAAACCGAAAGTGTTAATAGGACTGTGCGATGATGGGAGTAAGCCCATGAGCGTTTCCATGCTCTAAATGTAAGAAGAAATGCCTGGTTGAGCAGGATAAAGAACAAATACTTGAACAGTATTTGAGGATGGCTAAATTTCCTTGAAATTATTACAGAAAATAGATAGTAATGAAAGGAGATGACCACTAAATCGTCGCAGACTTGAGGATCCACCGTTTATGGGACGCTGAGAGGATGGCGAACTTGGATACCCGCATTATCAACGACAAAACTGTTTGGGAAATTGTCTCTGATTACGCAGCAAATACAGCAAGGAACGTAAAAAACACTGTAGCTTAGAATTTAAGAAGCCCATTCCATACCTTGTTGGTGTTTTGTGATGGTGCCTAACGCAATTAATATTTTGGATTCCTCTAGAGACTGGGGATGACACAGGCTGACAAGTGGGAATTAACTATTTTCCATGTTATGCAACGGGTTTGAGTACAGATGCAGATGGCGGTTATCCTGGTATCTCCAAGAGAATACGAGGATCAAAGAAAATACTCCAATGCCTGAGGCTGAAAGATGGAGCCCTGAGGTAACGTAATGTCAGAAATCGAAAGTTTTTGAAGATCCCCAAAGACGAGGACAGGAGGCCTGTGTCCTTCCTAAAGAATTATTAATGCGTCCTGTAACCATAATCACAACCAAAGACAGAGAAACTCTACCTTCGTGCAGAGAGCAAAACAATTGTGTCCTCCAAAACGACAACTGCTATATCTGTTTTACATTTCAAAGTTTAATGATCAGTTTTAGTTCCTTGCCTGTCTAAAGTTATTAGTAAATCCTTATCCCTCCCAAAACAATACCAAGTTATTTGAATGGACTTTTGTGAGATGCAGCATCTAGAAGGCTCTCAATAAATGTCGTTGATGTCGTATCAATAAGAGCGGATGCGCAAATACAAACGTCGATTTCATGTTCTAGTCTGATTTTGTTCGAATGAGAGAGGTATTTGGGTATATATTTAGATATGGTTCCCCAAAATCGCTCTTTGATGACATTTTTAGGACTTTTTCAACTAACGGCTAGCTTTATGTGGTAACAGAATCGGTGTTTCCACTTTCTACAATCGAAAATGTTTGCTGTTGAAATCAAATTTTTCGTTTGCATTTTCATTTAGTATAACTTCAAACAACATTGGTGTCGGGTCTATTTTACTCTCTTTGTATCTGAAAATCCTTGCAACTAGCTTAATTTCCAGAATTCATCAGATTCGAAATAAATTGACAGGGTATGCGCTGGTTGGGCTGAAGACGGTTCTTAATCAGTTTCATTGCTTACAATTCAAGAAGTCAATAGTTCACTCTGCTCATTGGAAAATTGATTGATCACTTCACATCAATTTCATGGCGATCGTATCCTAAGTTGCGCGTTCTTCAATGTGAAATACTTGTCCCAAACATTACATGAAGAGTTTTCGTTAGAATTTTCTGGGAATTTTCCAGGATCATGATGATTGGACGGGTGATGGTTTCCTGTCGAATGCAGCTATTGAAAATCCGTGTGCGAGGACACACAAACAGACAGGGGGTCAATAATTAATTATTGTTAAGTACAGTTTGACAATGTGAAAAAGAATTCCGATTTTATAGTTCTCGTTTCCTTATTGGATTTATGCGTATTACGTGGATTAAATTACCCCCCGTACTTTTTTGAAAAAAAAAATAGAAAGACTTCGATATTTTCAGCTCATAGTAATTATTAATATAGTAAGTTTATAAGTTTGGTAAGCTTACGTTTCTCCTTTGAAACTCGGCGAAGAGTTGTATCACCGCAATCGATATTTTATGTGCCGACCGTCTGCTTTATCTTTGGAAGAACTGTTTCTCTGAGTAAAAAAAAAAAAGTAAAAACGTCTCATCGATAGAATCCTGATTTACAGTTTTGAGGAAGTAATATACAACCGAGTTTCACGAGGCACCAAGACCAGTTCATTTGAAATTCCTCGCCTTCGAGTTGCCGGAATAATAATAGTTTTTAAGCTAGGTCACCCAGACGGATCCATTAATCTAGTATTCGTTCTAATGGACTATTAAATATTCCGAAGATGTCTCTCTGGAAGCGTACCTGCACCTACGCCGACTAGGAGTCCTTGGGCCGATGATAATATGGGGGTCAGGGATGGAATTGGTCAACTCACGTTTGGTTTGAAGTTTTTTGACATTTTTGTTTGAAGCGCTCACTCGCATTAATTGCCACGTGTTGGTACATCCCAGGGAACCGTCAGCAAGGTGTTATTTTTGGAAGTTGGCCGTGAACGCCACAGAAAAACATCTACGAAAAAATTTGAATTTCCCTCAAAACTTGAATAAATACTTGGTTTAGAACGTATCCGAGGAAAAGGTGGGGTAAGTCGCCTGCAGAGAACATTATACTATAGTATACCAACGCGTTAATAATCATTTTGGTTGCTGAATTTAGTTCAAGTTGTAGTTTTGTTGTTGTTAAATTCAATTCTAGGATATTCTGGGAAGAAGGTTTCCTATGCAAATCCGTTTCAGAGCACCAAGAAATGATCTTTAATTTGTAAAGTTTTAGACTAACATGAACGTTGAAGAGACTTCGATTGATTACACAAAGGTTTCTTGCATATTTTTGGGTTACCATCTGGAATCAATTTCCTTCCTTCTTGCAAGTCACTGAAATAAAAAAATTCAATGATTCAATCCTTCCCGAGTTCACCGAAATAATTCGAATTAATCCAACGTAGAACAAGTAGGTAATGGAATGGACTAGCTGCCCCTTCCAAGTAAAATGACACTCAGATAATACCCCTGAGAGTAAAATGTACCAGGTTCGTGCTCAGCGTTAGCACTTTCAAGAAATTGAAAATTGAAATCCATGTTCATCACACTTCTGGGGCTGTCATAAGCGGTGGGGAGGGGGGGGGGTAGTTTTGGAGGTATTGAGAAGAAAAGGTTTGCTCGTGAGTGGGAAATTGTCATCAGGAACGGTTTGTCAAATCTCCTACCAAATCTCTCAACAACTAATGGGAGAATTAACTTAATCGATGATCAGTAATCTATGGCATTTAGTTCGGGCGTTTTCCGCAATGATGTTTTAGGGAGCAGCACTGTCTGATCGAAGATTCAAGACCTATTGACGAATTGAAATCAAAGTCCAAGTTCTTAAGTGTTGGACGTTTGGTTTATCGTGTATTGATAAACACTACCTTACTTACTATTCACTAATTTGCGATAATGGCAAATCTAACTAACTGAAAGATGTAATTGATTAACTGCCCCTCAGTATTAAACGGTGAGTGGTTACACTGTTACACCAGAGAGTACCCTTCTACGTAAAACGCTTCAGGTATATGTTCTGGCTTTGCAGTTTCAGTAACGGCAAGTGCCTTTCATATCCATCCCAAACGCAAAACAGTATAAAGTCAATCGCAAAATTTAAAACGACAGCTCACCCAAATGAACATAAAACCATTGTACACGATTTTGAAACTGAAGGCTATTGAAAGCCTTCAAAATCAGATTTAGTTCGAACGTGGACCTTATTAATAATTAATTAGGCGAATAAGAATTATTCATTTTCAACGTACTGTAAAGGATGAAATTTAAGAATGAAGATTCAAATTCTGTATTTCAAGAATAGTGTAATAGGGGATGTTTTTCAGTCAAATTTGCGTAGCTGAATGTACTGGTTGAGCGTAATACGAGAATTTCCCCCATTTTTGAGATGAACGGACGTTTGAATTGAAAATATATCAACATGAGTTTAAATCATGACGTATCCCATACTTGAAGCAGTCCTGAAAATAAAACAGTGCATTAGCCTTGAACAGTTACTGCGACAATAACTTAATAGAAATCCGTAAATTTACTTCCGTAGCATATTTGCTCGTTTGCTCGTCCAATTTCAACCATATCTTTTCTTCAATTAGGTTCGATTCTGAATAATTCGCTCAGAATCCAGTCAGATTTTGGTCTTCAACTAAAAGCTCTAACTAAAGTGAATTTAAATCTTTGAACGCATTGTTGTACTGCCAGTTTAATGATTTTTCAAAAATCTTAAGTCATTTGCTTGTAACACAAATATGTTGACTTCAAAAATGGGAGTGAAATTAATTTGACGATGTTGGACAGCTGTGAATAAGCCGAACGTGACTCATTGTAGAAAATAACTCCAACCGTTTGGTGATTTATGTGTAACGCGAATCCCCGGAACGACTCAGGAAATATGGAATTAACGTGAATGGCAGTTCCAGTGACTGGTTTATCTCCTTCGTTTTTGATTTATCGTTCTGATCCCACTAATTTTTTCCGTCGCAAAAATCACCTGAAAGAGCTCAATACAAAGTTGTGATATGACGCGTATTTGATTAATGGAGGTGCGCGAATAAGGGTCCTATAATCAGTTTCATTTGAGAAAAGATGGCGTTCTCATGAATATAACTGCGTAGGAGTAATTACCAACTACTGAAAAGTAAAGAATGAAATGAATTGAAACACCTGCTCCGGAATATGAGTTTATTTTATTTATACTTTGTCATGCTTTTAAAAAGAATGTGGCACATAAATTGTCAGAAAAAAAAATCTTATATGCATATCATAATATAATGGTGCAATCCAACTTGTTCTGCAAACTGTTTGTAGTCATAATTGGGTAGATACTAATATTTAATCTAAAAATTCAAATTAAACTTGAACCCCTTTCTACATTTCGCCAGTTCGCAAACATTTAACGAAAGTTTTAATAAACTCGATTTCTTGGGACGGGAATTCCATTGAATTAATAAACCAGCTGATTTAATATCTACATATTAACTTGAGATCTGATATGATATTTCAATATATTCACCACGTGTGTTTATCCTCCGTTTTTCTACCAAGGTTCTAGCTGTTAGAGAGAGATTAAAGCGATTCGTATGGCCTCTTTCGGTTTATTGAAGTGATGTATCTATAACGAACAGAAAATAATCATTGTTATTCAGTTCTGTTATTAGTTTTCGATTTTCTGATTTTTTTAATTTCACCCCTTCCTCTTTCCCTCGATCGAAAGTGATGGCGACAATTCAGAACCATCCATAATTTTCAGTAATTGCGCAGAAACGCTAAGGATCGAATTTTTAAAAATTTGGTTTTTAGATTTTACACATCTTGAAATGATAACCAACGAGTTTTGAGGTTTTTTTATTAACATATTATATTTTACTACCATCTTTGAATAGATCAAACAATAAGAAAACAAGTGCCCTCGCATGATGTTCACATCGACCATTTGACATTACTTGACTAATTTTGTATTCTTGATAGTAAATCATTCACTAAAAGTGACATCGCTTCGTGACTAGAAAAGTGTTGCGAAAATGGAATCTTTAGAGTTATCTTTCAGATCTCTGTTTGGCTTATCAAGAGAAGGTATCTTGTTAAAATTTGAATGCTCCATATACAAAGCAGGTCAACTTCTTTCGAAACGTGACTCCCTACGGTGCTTTGCTTTTAAAATTTACATCTCGACTAGAATACATAGCACGCTCAACTGGCTAAATTTTATAGTATTATCAGTGTAGTATTTATTATTATTATTAAATATTTTTAACACTTTTTTCTTTGAACGTTTAACTCTCAGATAATATATTGGGAACTCGTGTGATTCTAACTTGTTAACGTGTAGTCATCTTTCCTTTACCTCAAATTGAATGAATCTCCAGTCTTGATATTGAAAATCTGACTTGTAGAAAGTCTATTTTCAATTTGTGTCACTGTAAAAAAAAGTATATGCTTAGGTACTTTTGTGAACTACGAGTAGTACTTTTGTAATAAATTGACAAAAAAAATGACAACAATAATTGGCGGAAGTATCTTTTAATAATTTGAATCAATAGATTAAATGTTTAAAAACCTGTCTCAACGAAAAGGTTTAATTTATTCGGAAATGCTATATATACTAATTAGTTTGATATTTCACAACTTTCACGTAATTTCCAATCATTGTCAGATTATTGTACCTATCATGAGCGGGTAAAGGCAATTTCAACTGCAATTGATGAAAGGGCGTTTTCGTTGGATCGAATGAGACCAGCCGCGTGGACAGGTTTCGATAGCGGTTATCGTCATCTGGTGGTCGAGATACAAGGAAATTCTCTAATGCTCTAATGGATCTACAAAGCCCAACTTCTCTTTGTGTATATATGTAGAACAGTAGATACGAGTACATTGAGCCTTCATCTCATTCGACTATCCACACAAGCATAATACCGAATGTAAGTATACTATAAAACCTACTAAAACTAAGTATAAGTTTATTATTAGTAAGTTCATTAACCACGATCGTTTTGATGTTTGAAAAGTTTCGCTTGTACTGCATTTTCGTACTACCAAAGTTACTGTCTCATGAAACTTTGGATACTAAATTGTTCCGAAATCTAGGCACTTTGTGAGCAAAGATATTTGTTTCACATTTCATGACAAATAAATTTTGTCTAAATAATATCAAGATTTACAAACTACCTTTAGATTTTAAAAAGTTTTACAGTTTTGTAATTATTTATCCAACTTCATTGATGTGTAGTCAACTACTACATAAGTACAACTGAAGTGAAACACGAGTGGAGACTCTCAGACATATGCCAAATGAGATAGCTATCAGTTGGCAACTGTAAAGTTTGAATGAGAAAAGTTTTGTGAATGGGTCGCGTCAAGGATTACTGTTGTATTATGTAACTTCTAGAAAACGTAGTACGTCAAGGACTGAATAACTTTGGCCCAACTTAAATTTACAATATACCATTTTAAGGGATAAACAGAAAAAAGATATAAGACAAGGATGTTGTTACACAAAAGCTTGGCAAAGTTGAACACAATTACGCTATTACAGTGAATATTGCCTGTTAATAACATTTGACCTAGTAATTCTTGATAAATACAGCCATTACATTTAAATTTAAATATGGCCTCTATGAAAAAATATTACATATAATACAAAATATATACAAATATAGTGGATAAAATAATGTCTAAAATAACAAAACAAAAAAAACTGTTCATAAAATAATGTTAATTTCCAAAATGAATTGGAATAGTTTGAAATACACTTCTAAATTCGATGTAGCCATTATGGGGTCCAAATGAAAGGGGGGCCCACTTAAGAGCTTCTCTCTGGCAGAAGAATCTAGCGGGCATGCCAAGATGGGGTGCTTTTTCGTGTCTAGTTGGTTGCCACAAAACCTGCACTGAAATGACTGAATGACCCCAATTCTTCGGAGGTGTTGGTTGCAGCAGCTATAACCACCACTTAAACAGTGATTCCCCTATTCCCTGAAGGAGTTTCTTGGAAAACTTTCTCCCATACTTTCAGTTGGATCAACTTCATGCTGCACCTCAGGTCAGTATATTCGTGAAGCTTGCAGCAGGGGAGTAGAATGACACGATTAGCCACGCCGCCTCGTTTCCAGATACGCCACGGTGTCCCTGTACCCAACAAATCATAACCCGAATCCCTAGATATTTGAGTCTTCCTCAATTTCTAGATATCGCATTGCCTTCGTCTGCATCATACATCAATTTATTCTTGAATTGTAAGGCTTGGTTAATTTGCGCGCTGAAAAGATGAACTGGTATGGCTAGTAACATAACTACCCATATTTTAAGCTCTGTCTCAAACGTAACTACGAGTAAAAGACGGCAGTCTTCCAAACTTTGAAATAACTCTGACCTTGTTCTCACAACAATTCTGGATAAAGATAAAGATACATCTTGATTTAATTTCAAAAATTTGAAGTTGAAATTAGTTGTTAAAGTAGAACGTTTCAGGAATGTGGTAATCAATGCATTGGTGGTCCTCTAGGAAGATTGGTCTTCAAAGGATTGTTGAGACAATCATCCGTAAATAGAAAATTGCCAGTCCTATTATACTCCGGTGGTTGGCCCTGCATTAACTACACATTCTCCGTTCAGAATGTTTGTCTGCTCATCTGAATAGTTGTTTCATTCTTTGTTCACTCACTTATCGATCAAGAACTACACGTTCTTTGGCTTCAAGAGAAATCTATACATCTACAAAAGATACATACGTGTAGGTCTTCGAAATTTTAATTATATTCTCCAAAAATATGGCATAATGGTCACGATAATTGTAATGATAATGTGGTAAATCTATCTTTCAATGTCGAATTTTATTTGTCAAATTTACGAAGTAGTTGGCCAATACCATAGAACTTCTGCCTCTCATCAATATTGATTCTTCTCTAGTTCTAATAGTGGTCAATGTCTAAGGAAAAAGAGTTATCATGAAGCGGTAGTTGGTAGAATATTGTGAGAACGGTTGTTTCATGGAATTCTCTTAAAGTTCTACTGCTGCAAGAGGACTGAGGAAACTTGAGGTATATAAGTCAAGAACCCATTGTTTTTGTGATGTAAACCACTATTTCACGTGAGAAGAAGTGATAGAGCGGTTAATTTCATTACCTGAGATAAGCGGGCTTGAGAGTTGTGTAGAAGATGGATAATATGAGAAAAAGCATCGGCTACTGGTTAAATAAAAAGGTATGCAATTCCCTATGGCGAATATATCACTATCCTCATCGATTGAAGATCCTTCTGCAGATTCGATGAAGGAGACCCCTGGACCCGAGGGTCGGCTGGAGGGACGAGCGAGGTCGACAAAAGACGGATGGTCTGGGTTGGGCCTCCGGACTACAGACAGCATCTTCCCACGCATCCCACTGACAGTTCATGGCAACTTCTGGGTCCTGGACCTTCGAAACCACTAGCTGTAACAAATCTACTCTCTAGGACAACAGTTCAGTTCGGGACATTGAGCCGAATGAATCCAATTGTATTTGCAAAAAAGTACGTCAAGCTGAGTTTAATAAGCTGATGGATGAGCTGTATTAGACTAATTACAGGCGGGAATGCTCAATGGAAAATCTTCTAACGTAATTCCATATTCTACCACCTCATGAGCACGGATACGTTTGAGTGACACTCGCAATAGTAGCACCACTAAGTAGAGCTATTGAAATCGTTTTAAAAGATTCATTTCAGTAAATTAAATTTCCCAAATTGCTAGGGACATATGAGATCATACCACCTCCATTTACAATAAAACCACAAATAGTATAGATCCAATTATTTGAAATATTATGTTTCCAGTGTCATCTTCATGGCAAATTACATTAAGCATCAACAAAAGAAAATTCCTGCCTTTCGATGAAGGAATCCTCTAATAAGTAGATGTTTAATTGCACATCAACCTTCAAGGAAAAATTATTTAACCGTCCTGATAGACGGGAACAAGTATTTAAAATGCATTTTTTTTTTTTTTTTTTTTTTTTTTTTTTGTAAAACTGTACCCATTTTTAGTTCAAACTGCGCTCTAAAAATTATAAAACGTTTACTACATTCAATATCCCTTGAATTACCAACCCCACACGCCATAAGGAATTTAAATCAACTTATAGCCATAAAGGAATCAACAGCCATCAGGTAAAATATGACAAGCTATGTTGGAAATCACATTAATGAAATACAATTTATTGAAATAAATTATATTATTAACTTCCCTTTTATTTATTAGGTAGATCTGTAGTAATCATCTACTACTTGGTGCATACAAGTTTGTATTTTTTAAAACAAACATTTTGTTTTACAGTGCTTCGTTGCACTGTAAATGATATATATTTTGAACTGTAAAAACATGTGTATTTCTCATTCATAAGGCTCCTATGTTCCTTTTCTTGCGGCATAGTGTGACGTACCTATATGTACATTTGTGAAGCTCTATCACCCGGATTAAACAATACATCATATTATAACCGTGCATGTTAGTTGTTTTGTGCTTTGAACTGTAACTATATTCATATTGTTTATAAGGTACTTAAGTTTCTTTCTTTCCAGCTTACTAGGTTTGCATTTGAAATACGTGTAACAACCTCAAGACCAGTATAACTCCATAACTCCAGGTGTACCATCACACCGTACCTGTCCTATACGATGGGTGTTTTCACTTTGGGCTGTGACAATATGCTTACAGCATTCACGGTGCTAAAGTTCATTACCTTCCTACGTACTAGGTGTTGATCAGTAAACCTGTATGTCCCCATAACCAACCTTAAACACCGTAACCCCGTACATCATTACACCATACCACATCCGAGACATGCGATGGGTGTTCGCACGGGGCGGTGGATAGATGTAACTCGCAAGAATACTGTAGGTAACTGCTCTTGGGGCCGATAGAAAGGGAACGGCGAACTCCCCAAGGACGCAGGAGGTAGACGATCCGGCGCAGCGGGAAGATCGCGGTGTTGGCAGGTACCGTTCTTTCGTCCCGTGACGTAACCCCGGGCTAAGCACCTCAGCCGGAAGGAAGGAATAGTTGGGATAGTCATCTCCGAATTCCTAGTAACGTCGACAGGAAGATGCGAATAAAAAAAAACCTCGTTCGTACCTCACATCCTTCATACACAGGTTGAAGCTCTACCACGTGGGTGGGTAGGTATTTCTACTTTCTCAAAGTTTCGAAGGGAGATATTATGTAACCAGCTTGAAAATAAAAAACCGATGGTGCAGCATGTGATGAAATGTTCTTCAATTTCTGTAGTACACATTACACATTAATTTGAGCACATCGTTTGCCCAAAAAATTGTTATAGTCTTTAAGGGGAACGTATTCAGCTGATATCATTTGATTGGCTCGTTCAAGTCTATCAAAAGCGAACCAATGATATTGCATTGTGCTCCTGTTACTATTAATGTTTATGGTTCATGGCATTAGGCTTGAAGTAGTAGATGTAGAAGTTTATGTGGAGGAAAACTTTAATGGCCGGGATATTTGGGCCCCACGCACTTGGAAGCCTGTTGGATTATTGTATTTTCTTGAGAATTTTTCATTTCATCGAAGGGGCCCCCCTCCTCCGTCTTGCAGGTTGTGGACTCTTGATTAATTGTCCGCTTTGAATAGATCATATTAGAGTTTGTGCTCCAAAGAGTGCACACCTTCGATGGGTAAGTGATAGACACTCAAAAATTATGTGATGTGTATCCTCATGTATCGTACACAGGGTTGAAGGTTGTGTCAACCCTACGCGATGTTGATGAAATCGTAAGGGTGCAAAGCGGTTTACATAAAAGGCTTTTTGTTAGTTCTCTGCGGTTTTTCAAAGTACCCCTTCAGGAATGTCAGTGTTGGCTTTTGTTACCATGAGCTTATTGTGGATGTATCCTTCAGTATTTGACCATCTTCTTGTAGGTTGAACCACGTTTTGTTGGGGTTTGGGGGCCCCTTTTCGTTACCAGTTACACCGCTTTGCCCGGGCATCCGCTCAAGGCGAACCCGGTTATGAGTGATATGTCGAGTGTAACGGCACTCAGGAAACAATTGCGCAATACAATTTTATTATGGTCAAGCAAAAGGACTGATATCTACTTGAATATTATACAACGATGTGATAGATATGGAAAGTTCAGCCTTACTTTTTCTTGAGGCTGCTCAGTCTGACCATAAACTTAGAGCTTTTCACTGGGTCTTGCAGGTATTTCGGCTCAGCCCTTGAAATAGGTACTAGTCAATTCCATCACCTCCTAATTACACGGTAAACGTAATTACAAACCATTCATCTTCCAATATTGACTGTTCTGACCCCCCTTTCCCTCGCAAAGCCCCCACAGGCAAAATGGACAATACCTTTTATAAATCAACTGTTAAAAATTACAATTGCAGTACGTGATTATGAGTAACGTGGGAATTTAATTGGACTCCCGCGACGCCGAAAAGACCGCTGCGCGATATACGCTCGCTCCGGATGTTTTTGCTCGCCCGGATTGATATGATTATCCGGAATCAATAGGGGGCTAACGAGGACAGCCGCTTTTCCCACCAAAAACTCCCCGCGCGTTGTGGGCCTTTAAAAAGGTCAGGCCCATCTTCCTACCCTACCCCGATTATTAATCGTCTGGGGGATTAAAACGAGCGGATCCCGCTTAACTCGCGGAGGCCTTGGAAGCGTCATTAATTAAATCTTACGTTTGAAACAAAAGGACGGGCGTTTTGCGGCCCCTCGGGCCCGACGAAATGGATTGCTCGGGCGAAGCCTTCCGCTATTGTTGTGATTCCGAGCGGTAGCGAGCTAGACCCCCCCTTTCCCGGTATTGATTCGCCCTGAGGGGTCGTCGAGAACTCTGGAAACAACGTGTGGAAAACGTACAGGTAAAAATCTATCTCAGAATTTTCCATTGTACTCGACTTTGAATAGATTTGGGTGCACTGTTCTGAAAGCCTGAGTGTAATTTGTGAACGGACAATGCTCCATGATTCTTTGTTTTTCATTCAAAGTTTTCTTGAAAGTAAACCTAGAACTTAGTTCAACTGTTTTGCGAATTTTTCAGTCTTAGTTATCCCTATTGTTTCAGCGAACGAGCTAAACGATTCCAAAAAGACCTGTGCCGAGTTGCCATCTTGAATTGTTGGAATTTTTTAGGTTCTTTTTGGTCTATTACTTCCAATATCTAGGTCTAGTTGGTCCTGACTTCTACCATCCCAATCACCACCTACGTATGTGCCAAAAAAAGTTGTTTTTACTGACATAGGTAGGTGGGATGTAATTTCCTAGTATGTTGGAATGTCAAATCGATTATGACGGGCCCTTGGCCGGTCCGATCGTTTCTGACTGGGAAAATATCATTTTCAAGAGTGAAAACGTTGGAAGCGGGTATAAATTTCAATTTTTGGTTTATTATTTTCAATAATAAACCTTTTTACTTGACCAATAAATAGCTTTCCTTTTCCTCCCCATCCCCCCCCCCCCCCCCACAGATTGTTGGTTTACCTTTCAAGATATGTAGATCTCAAAAATGGAATAAGAAACGGTGTAAATTATTACACTAAGGTTTTTTATTTTGGTGTTACATAGCCCTTGCACGTAAGTCACTTATCTTTGAACATTAGATATAATCTGTGGTATATTATTTATCCCGACCCCTCGCTGATCTATACCTTGTATTTGCATTCTTGGTGGAAATGCTTGAGCGGCCGCCAGCCACAAAGGACTAACTCCGAACTACCAAACGGACTCTGGGGACGACCGATAACGGATGATCCTGAAGTACGAGCGGTCTCATTCGGTTCAGGAACTAATTTTTCCTTAATCCAATAAAAGAGAGTTCGATTTTTTTATAGATTGATCCTTACATATAATCCCTAAGGTTTGATTGTTCAAGACTTTCGATTTGAGGTAGAAATTTGTTCGGTGAGTTGAATGGGACCACTCCGGTTGCTGTACGATCATCAATTTCCCCAAAAATCGTAGGTCTGTCTTCAGACGAGTGGATGCTAAAGTTGGCTAGACCCAGACCTGTTGCAAGATGGATGCTTCACAAGTACGCATGATAGTCATATCGCCGTCTCCGATCGATTTTTTCTCAACTTATTTATATTATATTTGCGAACGAGTGAATTGTCGATAGGTGTATTTTTCTAGTTGAATTTTAGTGGCTCTATCCGTGAATTTCCTGATATAAAGTTGATTACATCATTCTAATTGGTTCCGATATCAGCTTCTGATATATTTCTATTCTTTTCGAATTCATAATCTTAATAATTTATTTTTCCCCGTCACCGGACCCCAGGGAACTGGTCCAGTGTCCCCCCCTTAACGTCAGACCTGATTGTAGGTGTTTACTTTCCACTGAATTAAGTTCGAGCCTCACTTAAGACCCGCCGCAATTTCATCGACGGTAGATGGTGTCGCGATTACTCGAGCAGCTGAGCAAAGCAAACACGAGTCATTGAGGCGAAAACAACAGTGAAGCGAGTTGGAGAATATGATCCCTGACCCGAGGGAACGTGAGACTTGAAAGCTATTGTATCTAATTGAACGTAACCCTATTACCGAGCATGATTCCTTGCACCTCTCTCTCGGTGCACCCCCATGACCGCTATTTACCTCTACAGAGCCTTTCAAAAGAACCTCGCAAATCATACAGTACGCCACTTGCATAAACTGAATATGGTCGAGTTGATTGTGCAATGCTGTCAAATCAACAGGTTCTCTCATTTCCAAAACAACCGTGTTCGTGATAACTCAAAAATTATCAATTAATTGAAAGATCTAGGTATCTATGATATAACAATAGGCTCAGAAGCAAACAACAAAACACTGAGACAAGAAGGGATGCAAAAATAGATTTCCACACACGAGGGAATGTGCCAGTGGTTTGTGATTTGTTGAATATAAATGGCAAAGATTAGGCAAGTGTGCAACAGCAGGAACGAAGTAGGCAAGTGGGTATTCTATCCGGTCCAGTACCTTTATTGAGGTCCAATGACTCGAGTGCGCGATGGACCTCCTCCTCAGTAAACTCAATGTTACCCACAGAAACAACCTCTCGACAACGATAAAGTGGTTGTACAGCGATTGGAACCTCATATACACTAGCAAAGAAGGATGCAAAAGTCTCGGAGCATTCCGAAAGTTTGTTAGCTTGATCATTACCGAGGAACATACAGTCTGGAAGAGAGTTGATACCATCTTTATAATTAATATAGTTCCAGAACTCTTTCATGTTAGAGTGCAGTGAGCGTTGAACTGTTCCGACGTATACGTTATTGTCATTCCTTGATAGAATGTTGCCTTCACGACGCAATCCAGCAGAGTAATTCTGGTCGTCTTCGGTAATATTCCACCGACCATGTGCTGGCCGTTTTAAACGTATGATCGAAATCAATTTGGGAGAAAACCATTTGGGAAAATCACGGGTTAAGAATTTGGTTTTGGGTACGAAGGTGTTGATCGCGTAGAATTGATCGATCGACTCAGCCAAAGGCTGAATTATATGAGATATAATTAAACAAATCGAAGACATTGGATCATAATACACATTATGAAAGTGTTTATAACATTTGAAGCCAGCATTCACTCCAACAAAGTTTCTAACATAAATTTCGACTATCATACTATTGTCAAATACCGGCATAAATTCATTATGAAATCAAAATCTTTTACTTTTACAGCCAAATCGGGCATTAAGGTGTGGAATAAATTCGAAAAAACAGTTATCCCATATTAACGGAAGAATACCAAATATCTGAGACATATCTTAGATTTTTTCCTACTAAATGTAGACTCGGTAGCATACATTTTAAGAAACGCCGTCAATTCCAACCCATGGGTTTATTACTTCCTGAATAAAGAGTGATTGTTCAGGTATGTGGGTACATTGTGAGGTATGTGGGCTCACTTTTTGGTTCAGAAATTGCTATTATTCGCGGGAACATATCTTGTTGCACTTCTGTTCCGTGAACTCATGGATGAAGCGTATACTCGTATTCGAGAGCTTTGCATATTGATCTTTACAAACTCTTTCAAAGATTATTTACAAGTTGTTCATAATTTGTACTCCACGATACAAGGAACCAACGATCCAGAGCCAACTTGTCATTTTTATGACTCTCATATCTTAGGAGACTTCCTAGCACAAGGAAAAGGAAACAACGCTGTTTTCGGGTTTTCAAGTGCGTGTTAGAAATTATGTCGTTCTTGGAAAGAATAAAGATATAAAATACTTACATTTCTTTCATTCTGAAGGACTTAAAGCGTGGTAATAAACGAGCTAGCCGTGAAGATCTGGTTCAACTGGTTCGCAGGACAATATAAATGTTCCCCTGGCATTTGAGTCAGCAGTTGTTTATGTTGAAGCTTTTTAGTTTTCGAAATGAATCTTTTGAGAAGGTTACGATTGAGTGTGTTTTCGTTTTAACTGCCGTCTGACAACACTAAGTACCTGCTCTCTGTGGATAGTTACTAAGACTTGTTGGTTTCAGATATTTCTGATCGATTTGTTAACTCATGGTCTACGAGTTTACTAAAGTCAAGTACCAGCTTCAGGTCCACTGGAAATTTCAACTTTTATTTTGTATACGGTGTTAAATTTGTTTACTAGAATCTTGTGTGCACGGTGTATAGTGTGTACTTTGATCCAACTTCTTTTAGCATGTGGCTCCAATGATGTGTTACTTGGTCGGGATTCGGCCCGATATGCTGTACAATCCAACGTTTTAACCGACGATAACTCTCCAACCACTCCTATAATATGGTGATACAGATTTATATCCCAGATTGATAAAAATATATATTTCTATTTGTTGAATTCTTTGAGAATTTTACTTACCTAATTGATTGTTTCGGGAATGAAGTAACTAACTAATTATGCAGAACAGATCCATCTTGGTCGATAGCAAAGATCCATTAATCAAAACAAGAAATTCGTTGTTATTGCAGTTTTGAAGTAAATACAAACTTATCATGACACGTTTGTAATAATAAATCAACTGTGAACGACAAAAATGAAAACAAATGAATTTATGATTATCTTAAGACGCACAAATTCTTCAATTTGTCTCTCTTTTTCGTTCCGATTTGTTACTGTAATGGTATTGTTTTTATTTACTTCACGACTGTAATAACATCGAGATACCAAAACAAAGAGATTGCCTATGTTGTAACTGTTTGTGTTTGTAAGGTGTGTGCGATTTGCTCTTCTTCCATAATAATCCAGCATTTCATTCTTGCTGGATTATTTTGGGAGGAAGTACACTATGTAGCATCATGATCAATTTGATATTTTCGCGTGAATCTAATGCAAACCAGACATACAGACGTCCCTGTAGTGCATTCGTTACTACCACTTTTTTTGAGAACTTTATTATTCTGAGAATATTACAGCTATTCGTACATAAGGATGAGTGAGGCTGGGCCATGTTTTACATGAACCGTGAGCTTAGGTGCGATTAACTAACCATCTTACAAGCAGAATTCAACAAGAAAGTACAATAGAATAACGTAGATAACATACCTAGATAAAGGAATGATGATAGTAATAGGTTTGATCGAATAGATATAAATTGTCAAGTATGTATTTTTCCTTTTTACATATTAGGGCTTGGTGTGGTTAGAACATCTTGAGGTCGTATCCTCATAACCCTCCGTTAAGGTGGTAATGGCGGTGGTCGTTCGGTGATTTCGTGGGTAAGAGCATTTGGATGGTTGGTCATCGAAGTTTGTAAGCGTAAGTACGTTTCCTTAATAACTTCGGGAACCTCTGCGAGATTTAGATCATTGTGAGGTACTGAGTTTCTAACAAACCAAGGGGTTTCGGTAATTAGTCGCATTGCTCTATTCTGAATTATTTGCACTTATGAACAAGCGGTTTTGCTGCTGAACTCCTTGACCCATAGGCATACTTCCAGATGGGGTAAATTAGCATTATGTATAACAACCTGCACTGTGCATTGGCAGAGAAGATTGTTTGCCCATGAGGAACCTCGGTTGCACTAATCTGTTTCGGCTTCTGTTAACCAGACCTTAGATGTGATACGCCCAGGTGAGTTTAGGATCCATAATGAGGTCTACATATTTCACTCGGTCAGAATTTGGAATTGGGATGTCATTCGGTTTTAAGCAGGTGCTCTCACGTTTCTGCGGCATGTGAAAATGACGAGTGTAGACTCCACTGAATTCTTCGACAATCACCATATGTCACGCCAACGGCCAACCTCGTCCAGAAACTGCTGCATATTATGTTCCGCCTCTTCACACTTCTATTTTTTCATTTTCTTCGTTGTCTTTAAGCATGTGTTCACTTTGAAAGAAATTTGAGGGATCATCTACTATCCAACTTGGAATGACTGATGATTCTACTGGTTCATTTCAATATGAGTGTTATGAAAAAAAGTAGAAGAAGGCGGGAGGAAGTGATAGCGGTCTTTCAGGTGGTTCAGTTCAGGTTGGTTGTCGGAGTTTTGAATGTCAAGGAGTTGCCGGGCCCGGCAAAGGACACGCACCCTCGCACCAGGAAATCGCTGGTAGCCGACTCTTTCCATCGAGCCTCAGGTCATTTCCGCCACGAGCAGTAGGTACCATACCATTTAAAACTGGTTGATTGGCTGATGGTGAACAGCGATCTACGTCAATTACGTAAAATGATACATATTACCGTCGAAGTTAACCCTATAGCCACAGTTGAATCTCAGCTCAGGCTGAAACTAAAAACCGCGTCGAATCTTAACTATCAAGGTCATCTTGGCTTAAAATCGCCGACATTTTCTTGTTTTAGGAACAAACAATTACCTATTCTTCCTGGACTAGCTATTGACCTTGATCAAACGTGAAATCCATCGACCACCATTTTCTAAAGGCCTAGCTTTTCGATATGGCTAAAATTCTCAGGGTAACTAGCAACAGTAAATTTTATTATCCCATATCCCTGAGAAACGTATCTTGACGATTGGGCAGCTAAAAACCGGGAGTCTTCTGTCGGAATTATTGTTATTTTTTCTCGTGATTTATTAATTGCAACTGAAAAATCAAATACATTTCATCTAGCAATTTTACATACCAATATAGGTACACTCCAAGAGGGTAGGTTTACAGCAAAACCTAGCTCGATTAAATAGCACTGAGTTCGATTGCACTTCTATGCGCGCAGCACTACTAAATCCAGTGGTTTGTTTCGCTTGAGACGTCGGATTTCACCTTCGTTGTCCAAAACGTAGAGCATCTCCGGGTTTTCATGTTTGTGGAGGCGAGTTTCATGCTTCCTTGCGTATTTTGCAATAATTTCATAGACTGTCTTCATCCTCAAATCTCGATGAATATCATCGTTTCGCATGTACCAAGGGGCTCCAACTATACTTCTCAGTATTTTATTCTGAGAGGTTTGGATTTTCTTAGTATTTGATTACTTGGCACAGCCCCAGATCTGTATCCAATAGGTCCAAATAGGGCGAAGGATCTGCTTATATATAAGCGGTTTGTTGTGAAGAGAGAGATGGGAATTCCTTCCCATTAGCCAGTACATCCTTCAGTACTTGATTTTAAGTTTTAAGTAACTGCTTCAGTATGCAGTATTTTATTTGAATTGATCTCAACATCCAAGATTGGGACTTTTCGCTTAGTGAAGTTGATGTGGGCTGATTTTGATTCGTTCAGCTTCATTTTCCACATCTTGGTACACTTAGAAACCTCAGTTGTAGACGTCTGTAGTTTGCGTGTTGCAGCTTCTATACCATCTCAAACGGAGAGGATAGCCTTATCATCTGCAAAGGTGGCAACAGTTGTGCCTTGTTGTTGGGGTAAGTCCCGTGTGTACAGGAGGTTGAGTACTGGCCCTAAGACACTCCCCTGCGGGACCCCTGCTTCTATGGGCTTCAAGCCGGAGTATTGGTCATCTTGGTCCACCCTGAACAATGGAGTTATGAGCGTAAAAAAAAGACATCACACTCTCTCTGTAGGGAGAGCGAAAATGGACATCACGTTCCAATATGTGAAGTTTAAATGGAGTCTGTTGTTACTATAAAAATAGACATTACTTTCCACTCCAAGGTATTGATGCACGGCACACTTTCTTGAGTGACGACGTGGTGATAAAAAATTGTCTAGTCCTTAGTCAAATAAGGGTAGATGGAAATTACGATAGCCTGAGGAAAGCGTGAGTGTGAAATGAGCTTTAACTGGGTCAAAAGAGTGGTTGCCAACTCCAGCAATCTTATTTTATTTGTGAGGTTGGGTTTTGAAGCTGAAGGTATACAGAGGAAGCAGCAACTCACCCCTTCCACCCGTTAAACATTGCCACTTGTGCCGGACGCTCGCCCCTCCCCACCCATCAGTTCAGACGCCAAACACTTGTTGCATTGGGTGGAGCTCAAATTAACGGATGTGAACTTACCAACGAGTTAACCAGTCGAGGGCTCACCATCCGGTCGTTTCTTATCTTGGCTCAGCGATTCCGGGCTGTGGACGGTGAAATTATGGCGATAGCTGCTGTGTAATAGATGTGCTGTGGGGTGTGTGCTGTGTGTCGTACGCATTTCGCGGTGGTCGACTCATCCCACGAATATTGGTCGTATTCTAAGACAGAACGATTGTTGCTATCCATTTAAACATCATCAATGGAGCTTCCTGAACTTGTTTGGCACCTTGACAGACCCGCAATACGTGTCGACTCTTTAATTTGAAGGTGTTGATGTCCGCATTGTCGCGTCCCTCAGCAGTTTTGTTCCGGAAATCGTAGCTAGCTTGTTATAAAAGTTTCAAGATTTAAATTCTTTAAAGATTTTTTACGACATTTTAATGATACTACATTGATGTTACTGATACGAGGAAGCTATGTGCCACACCCAACTTAGGAGACGTTTTAATTATTCCTTTAAGAAGCTACAAGAGTATCTAATATGATGTCGAATGGTACTGACTGAATGGACTTTCATTATGGTAGAATTTAAAAAAAGGGTTGATGGTTGTTCGTGCTAACAATAGTTCAAAACCAAATTATTATTCAGAATAATCTTGATTTTATTGATTCAATAAATTCTGCTCCCTTAATTAGCTCTTGAACCGTGAATAGAAATTTAATTAGTGGCCACGAACACTCTAGAGACGGTTACTAAGAATATTTTGCCTTGTTTTTCACAAATTTAAAGTTTCATTGCGTTCTATTACAATTAGATTTAATATAATCGTTTTATTGATTTCAATTTTATTATTCTACGTTAATAAATATCATTATACTCGAACCTAGGATCAGTAAGGTAATACTGTTAAGTAATTGAATTCGACGGGAGGGTTCAACGAATAATCCTTGCTAATCCCAAGGCCTTAGGTCAGCTAACAACGCTCACTCCGTAAGCCCTCTCGAGAAAACTTCCCTTCAGTCAATATTTGTCGAGTTGAGACAGGGTGAATTTCTCATTTTGACACAGGCCGGTCAATTACCAACAGGGATTAAAAGGAAAAGTTCCGACAGCAAAGGAAATCGACAACCCTGTATCCTAAACATCGCTGTCCCAATTCAATAAACAGAATGTTTTTATTTTGCCACTACATTGTGGAGTGTTATGGAATTGATGTATAACTTCCTCTTAGCTCATTCCACTGTGATGTTTTGGGTGGCGTTATAGCTTGAAGAACCTTGTTTTCTGACTTCAGACATATCTAGTATAGCAGATGATCAACAATCTCTACCTTACTAAAGGATAGTTCCACCCCATGAGTAGACTCACGAGTCTTGTAACACAAGATCTTGATAAGAACGAGTGTGTTGAGCGTGTTTGGTCAAATAGTTAACATCTGGATCTCAATCCTCAGATCCCAAATGAGTGATTGATTATATCTGATAAAAGTGAAGCTACAACATTTTTTTGTCCGTCGAAGACGAGCATTCAGACAACTCATTAAAAGGTGTCAAGTTCGGTTTCGGCTTAACAGTTTTCTAGGTTGGGTGTTTGTTATATCGACCACTTGGGATGGTTGTATGAGCTTCTGTAAGCTCCGTTATTCTGCTCATTGATTATGCTGTAAGTGCACTGTTTATAGCACCTACTGAATTCATTTGATTTTTAGCTTCAGGAGTATCCTCCGGGTGTTGCTGGCGTATCGCCTCAACCGTAAGAAGGGGTAACCAGTCCATTCTATCACCTCATAGCGTTAGGGACTCGCCACTGGCGGTCAGTGGCAACAATTCGAAAGTGGTCCGAAATCGCTACCGTCATCTAAGCCACAATTTAATTAATTAATATGCCAACATTACGTTACCTGTTACTTTATCCATTACTTTACCCCGTTATTTCCTCAAAGTATAAAGCTGAGAGTTGTGGAGTATCATTTTCAAGCTTTTCCCTATTTTTTGCTTGAATTTTTTTATTTTAAAATTGTCGTTCACCAGATTGTCGCCTTTTTTGTTTGTTTGTTCATTGTCGCTCATTATTTTTAATATACTAATTTAAATGTATCTTTGGATGTTATAATATTATTTTAAAGCTGTTTTTCAGGCTTTAAAATAATCGTTTTGATTTTTTTGCGAGGTGTAACAGTACGGATAATTATCTACCAAGTTATGTGCCAATGGAAGTTTTTTCACGCCAATCCTAGGTTTTTTAATAGATCGCACTGCGGACGGCCATTCATTTTAAATCTACGCACCTTGAAAAGTAAAATGACAAAGTTTGAGAGGGGCTATACAACATTTTTTCAATGCGATTACAAAGGCTTGTTATTGATTATAATGAACTATAGGTTGTAGGTGTTTTCGCTTGAATGGAACTATTATATTGGTGAAAGTGGGTGACTAGTGGTGTCCTACTCACTAACTAGTTTTAGTGAGCTCATTAGATTGTACAAATTTTAGATAAAATTAATCATTAGATGGTAAAAAAATTAGAGATTTACAAGGAGTGAATTAGCCCGGTTGTTGTGTCACTGTACTAGATATTAGCGACTAGAGGAAGGGAGGAAGGTAAAACCCTAAACCGGGCAAGTCTTTTACGGGGCCTTGGCCCACATTCAGAGTCACGTCTTCTATTAAAACTTTAATATTTACGTTACCGCCTTGCGTAATTAGAAACCCCGCCGGAAAAACAGAGGGAGCTCTAAGGATGCCGAAGAAAAAATTGACTATTAAAACGCCGTTGTCAGATTGAAAAATGAGGAGGAAGGGAAACCTTGACCTTGCTCAACCGGCGAGCGATGGAGATCGATGGTCGTATTATCTTCGTAACAGTGAATTGCTCTCTCGGTATCGAATTACCTGGCAATCAATCTCAGAGTTCTGTTATCCGATTGGGTGGATAGCGGCGGGATTGCGAAATCCTAGGTTCCCGAAAAGGGCTGATAGAAGACTGTGTACAGGAGCGGTGTTGGGTTAGGTAGGTGCCAGACGCTGATGATTGATAACTTGATGATCTTGTTTTTGCAAAAACCACAGTTTAACTTGATTTAGTTGAAATCTCCTCCTCTGAACACTGAAATATCATTAAATAATTATTTGTAACGTACTTTACTTGGGAATCCATCTTAACTCTCAAGTCAAGTAAAAGAGGCGAGCCGTTTTGATGTGAGGACGGAAGGTAATTGTATTATTATAAGCAGCGGATGTAACACTTAGTAACATTAATTGAACTTCTTCTTGAACCAAATTCTTGAGTGAATTTATTTAGAATTGTTTGTGCGTTGTAAGGTAAGCTATAGCTCAAAATTTCATCAGGCAAATCTCGAGTGAACGGACCTCTTGATTGTTAGCAAAGTTTGGTCGACACCACCGAATGTGACTTCAAGTTGGCTGAAGATTGTAGAAGCAGTGTATAATTCTACCAAAAAAAGATTTTCCATGAAGGTTAAGAGGTATTTTATCAGCTTTTTTTTCAATAAGGGGTTATCTCTTCTTTTTCCTGAAATGAGCTTTCCTTCTGTGCTGGGCATCAAGTATCATACCAAGCTATTTGGCTTCGTTGGCATTAGGAGTCACTTTGTCTATGGGATGAATGGGAATGTTTGCTGATATACTACTGTTGTATGAAAATAGTTAACAAGTCGGTTTAGGAATGGACTCAGTGTTACTTTTGAATACTGCTGTATCATTTGCGAAGGTGGTCGTGGTGTTCGTTTCGATCTCTGGGATATGGTTAGTACACATACCTATATGAGTGGACCAAGTATACTCCCTTCTGAGACTCCTGAAATGATCAGTTCGGGCTCTGAGAAGACTGAAGCAATGCAGACTCCTTCTATTCTGTTATAGCGGTTGCTGAGATAAGACTGAAACAGCTCAGCATACTTCATTGGCAGATTTTTGCGCAGCTTGAGAATGAGTTTCTCAAACCAAACTTTGTCAAACGCATGAGCGACGTCAATAAATCAAACCTTAAAGTCTTGTTCGATTATGGGCGTTTCTCATACCTTATCACTGGACCTTATTAATGAAACCTATGTAGTTAAGTATTTAGATAACGTACCATAGATTTCATTTTACCATCTACACCACGAATAACAAACTTTCGTGTAATGATTTCCGTTTTAATCAAGTTAACTAAGGGCCATTTATTGAAAAATTCGTTAAGGACGTATAACTAACGTTATCTGAAAAAGGATCCTCTGGTGTGTTGGTATTTGCAATTACGTCATTTTTTTCTAACTGTCAGACATTTTTAATGGTTAATGGAATTACTTTTCAACTCTGCTTTACACATGTGTTGAGGACGTAATAACAAATGCCTCTTTCACCTAAGAGGGAAAAGTGCACAACCTAGATTCTCTCGCGAGTTTCGTCGATTGTCGGGGCAGATAGACCCCGAGGCTTCATTCCTCATGATCAAGAAGTGACAAAAAGTGATTAATGGACTGACGCCGCTAGATAGACAATGGAAGGGCCTGGGCCCGTTGAGGGGGTTTGCTGAGCAATGGAGACTCCACCTTCGCGATAACATCCGGAGCACTCAGGAAGGAGACTTCTCTGTAAAGGGAGGTGAACAGGAAAAAAGGAGGCTTTTATCGTAGGAGGAAAAATGTGCAAAATGGCGTTTCTCGGGGGGGTTTTCTCTACTTACCGCAATGGAAAAGTAGGAAATATCGAAGCGAGGGAGGCGAACTGTTTCCATTCCGCGCGTAGATATCGGGCCAGGTAAAGTCGTTGTTTATGTAAGATGATAGATGTGTGCTGTAAAGAAAGAACCACATATTCTACGGCAACCCGCTTAGAGCTCTGATCGTAATCTTCTGCCGTGTATTATTATTCCACAGCATCGAATTTGTTATTTTTCAATATTCCAACGGTATTCCTAACGGACTCTAACTTGAACGGCTGTGCTAAGTGTTTGCAGTCCTCCAATTTTCTACGTAAGAAACTATTAGGGCGTACGCTTATTCTATGCCAAAAAAAAAAAAAGATTCTAGCTTTGAAGAGATATTGGGCTGCCAGGGGTCGATTAATGGCACAAAAGCCGTAAGTATTCGTCGTGAAGAATATCAGGATTGGTAACTTCATTTTTTGTTTATCCTTTTCAATTATGAATCTTTGACAAGACGTTAATTCCGGGACCGCGCTACTACCCCTATTTCCGCGGGGAGCGCTGGACGTTCGCATCTTATCTGTATCTTGGTAGCTATGCCATCACCTTATCTTTTCCCTGCTGTTTTCCTACTCTCATTTTTCCGAACCAACCTCATAGGTGTATAATAATTATTATTCAAATAATAATAAACACAAAAAAGGAACGCTGTTTTACCCTTAGACCATCTAAGTAGTCTACTTAGTTTGCTAGTAGATGATGGTTTTACCCGGCACCCTGGCTAGTTTTCTAATTTCGCGCTTCAACCACCACGCTCCCCGCGGAGGTCGGGGTAGCAGCGCTGTCCCGGAAATTAACGTCTAGTGTATCTTTGTAATCGACCAAGGAAAAAATTTAAATATAATAAAACTTGAAGCAAAATCTCATTTATTGTTCGGTTGGAACTGAGTTCTTTGTATCACTTTCTGTCAATCCTAAAGGAAGAAATTTAAGGGTTGAAATTTAAGAGTTGAAATATTGAAAAATCAGAATACCGAAAACTTTGGAAACAGTCAACACCCATTTTTTCATGTTCGTAATCCCTGCAGTGGAATAGGTAACCGAATGTAACCATCCCCTCCCTAAAGGACTTTGACAGAAAAAATAACTTTCACACGAATGTGGATGTGAAATTTTCTGAATCCGCTCTGTAACGATCAAATTCGCTGATATAATTGCAATGGAATTTTTTAGTTAAAAGTTACTTTTTTTATAGCTGATTTTACCTATATGTTCCCAGAAAAATGGTCTGTAGGAAGGTGTTTTATTTTATCTCGGTAGATTCCAAGTGTGTCCAAATTTTTCACATCACTGTAGGTATTTTGACATCAGCTTTTGTTTTGTGTAGAGGTACTAGTAAAGGTTGGTGTTCAGGGAGTTATATTTATGAAGAAGTCATCCTATCGTCTTTGAATATCTAGAAGTCGATTACAAGGTATGGGGAAACACTGATCAGCTGAATCCGCTGAATCCGTGTAGCCAATTCTACAATCTTCCCTAATCGATCTACCACGCTGAAATATAAATGAAGCTCTTTTTATGGTATTTGCAATAAAATTAAAGAGTATGGATGCACTAAGTGCGAATATTAGCAAATGAACCATTGTTCACGTCTTAAAACATGAATTTTTGATTTATTACTGTATTATTTATCATTTATTATTATTTAGGTTATTCATTTATGTTTTATTTATTATTTATTTAACTTTTTTATTTACATTTTGTTCAAATTACCACCATCTGTTTAGTTATGAAGAACCCATAACAATACAACATCGTAACGTTGTTTTACTGGCAACGGCCGATTCATACAAACACTACACAGCAACTCATTCGGGATAGTTTATACAATAACTACAACCATCTAAATTACGATTGGATTTAAGTAATGAATTATATTCTACACCTTAGTGTCGGTAAATTTTACAGTTTTTGATACTGCTTCGTAAAAGCAGAATCTGATCGTAAAAGCGTTTCTCTAATATCTTTTCGTTAGACTGCACTGGTGCCAAATAAAACGATTATTTCGCAATTGCAACCTATTCCTATTCCAACAACATGCTCCCGAATGTGAGGTTTCAACATTATATTTATATTCGCCAGTGTTGTAAGTTGAGCGCTTTATACCGCCTGCCAAGTTCAGAAAGCGGGAACATGAATTATACCGACGTCTTTTAAAGTGATGCAAACTGTCTGGTCATTTGGTATTATTAGCCAACCCCCTCCTTTCCCGCTTCCTCATTACATTTGTTGGCCGAACGTTTGCAGTTGATGGACGATTATTGCTTGTTTACTTCGTACTGTATTTCGGTCATTTATGCTTACAAACAGGGTGCGTGTCGTTGGCCGATTGTGTTTGTTTGTACCCAACGAAATGTTACGCATTAGCAACGTCCATGTATCGTGTGGAATACGAAAGTTCAAAATAGGCAAATTTAGGCTTAGTGCATTTTTCATGGTGGCTTAAGAGAATTTTCCACTACGTTATCGTGGAAATCAGTTTTAAGGCCATACATATATATGTAGAGATGGAGATTTTAAAAATTAGTTCATTCCCCAAAAAAAGTGCATCCCAAAAGAAAGAATAAGGTTGCTGAGACGCTTATTTTAGAACTCATAGCTAAATTTTTAAAAATGGTAATTTAAGTTCTAAAAGGAAATTGAGAAATCGGATAAGATTATATATTTTATTGCAGAATGTGACTCAGAAATAGTTCATCAACCATTTCGTCATAACATTCAGACGTTTTATTGAATTTGTACGTTGTATTACATAGGTAAACACTTTTGTTGTTAATTGTAAAAAATCCAGATATGTGCAAAAATGTCGGTGCGCATGAAGTGATCACATTTCAATACAACCCTAGACAAATAAAGGTAATGCAAAAAAATTTACAATATTCCTTTCTATGGTTGTGCTGCATTACTGGAATTATTTCTCGCCTCCAATATACATTTTCTAATCCCGTTTTCGTTCTACTACTACTACTTACTACCCGTGAACACCTGTAAGCCATTACCCCTGCAGGCCGTAAGTCATTCTGAAATTACTGCTAAGGCCTGAATACAAAAGTGGAACTACATTAAAAGGGAGGATCCGCTCGTTTAGTAGGTATCTATCAAAGTGCAAGACTTCATCCAAAGACTGCGCGGATAATCCAGAGATAAAAAAGTCATTTGTGCGTTACCCATCGAACTGTAGGGAAGAAAAAACAAAAGAAGAAAGAGATCGGATCTTCAAAAGGCGTGTTCGGCCATTACGAATGTACTCCAAAACCATGAACCTCAAAGAGAGCTGCTTCAATTGAAAATTCCGGAAAAAGTCGGCCGAATCTGGTCGGAAAATGATACAGGAGCCCCAACTGAAACCCATGATTGTAATCGTGTGTTATTTAGTTTGTTGTCAAATGCCTTTACGTTTGGAAAGTTTTCGCGTGGTATTTCATTTTTTCCGAATACCTCTAACAACATTTAAACGAGGATGTTCATTGTCCATGGCTGATCCAATCGTGATGAAGTTCATCAAAAGTCACTTTCATTTATAATTAACCCTTGCCTGGCATTATACACTATCAAATCTTCTGATAGGTTTCATTATTATTATAAATTCCATTTCTTCTTGGAGGCAATCGAAAACTTTTTGCGTGTTCCTAACATTGCTTAGCAGCCGCAGGTTTCTTTGGGACTCGTCGCAATTTTACTCTTCAAATCTTCTCCGACATTAGGAAAAATTGAAACTGGATAAACAGTATACTATATAAAGAATGCCAGCTTACGGGCCTAGTCCACATCGTTAAAATCTGCAAAAGATCGCGTATGGCCTAATTTCTGGAAATATTTTCCTCGAATGTGACTGCAATTTAATCTCCCTGCCAATAAGAGCACACTGGAGATCATCATTCACTTGCAATCTAGCAACATATTGTTTATCAAGAATCAAAAAGTGAACGCAACATTTTCAGCCCTACATGATTAGTGGCTAACCTGTATTAACCCAGGGATCAGTTCTGGAAGGAATGGCAAGAGGACAGTCTCTGGTTGGACTCTTATAACTTTGGTAATAGCCTTGACGACGGAGACATTGTAAGGACCTGAAACGTGGACACCAAAAATGTACCGAAATTGCGTAGATGCACACACATATTTTAGAAATGACAGACTTCACTACGAGCTGCAGATTGAATCTGTCAATGAGGTCATTCGAAGCCAAACCATGCATCACCTCTTGAGGCTACAAGATCATGTAAATGGGGATGTCGTCCAGCTTCTCAACACATAGGATCTGCTTAGAAGACTGAAGAGAACCAAGCCACACGATTTAATTCACTTACTGTGAGCATCATAAAGTGCATCATAAACAATAAGCACTAAACACTAAGTGATCTATATTAAATTTCATAATTTACGACAACTAGGTATATATTAGAATAATGTTGCTTATAAGTTTATAACTTGGTGAAATAAAACATTTAAAAAAAAAATCAGTCCTCGGCTGGCCCCAATCTACTACGATTCGGTTTCAATGGAGATGGCAAGGTCATAGATTCACGGAATATCTCCTTCTAGGCTCGATCTGGTAACGTACCTACCAGTACCTATTGCCAATTACAATGCCATCTCAAGCCTCACTGGGGCCTTGGATGAAAAACACTGAAAAACTCAAAATGAGGCTGAACGACCTTAACTACTACCGATCACGACTTACTATGACCTTTCGATCCCACTAATTGGCCCAATCTCAGAAAGAAGAACGATATTGGGTCTTGCTGGTATCAATCTATATTTTCGTTGAAAATCTCAATGTCAAAAGGAAGGCTAGACGGTTTTTTTAAGACGTGAGTAATTAGAACAAATACAAGATGACCAGAATATAAAGAGGAGGGTGCAGAATATGAGCAGCGAGCGCTATAAACTAAGTGGGCAGATGACAGGTTACAAAAAACAAAAGGCAACTCACTACTGTGCTTCCACTGGTGGCACAACTGGGGCTTACCAAACATGATCCGTTAAACTCAAACATATCTAAAAATTATAAATTTAATGAAAGAAATAAATTGAATAATTTCTCCTTCTCTTTCAATATAAAATGCCCGGATCAGGCGATCAACGAAGAGTAAGACAGAAGGAATTTATTGTACCTTGGCAGCAACTGTCCCCAGCCCCAGCAAGGCTGACCAACGGCCAATTCGCCGGTATTGAAAAAAAATGTCACTATGCATTTTTATTAACGTTAATTTGAAGTTGACGGGGCAACTTATTATTGAAGTCGTAGGTACATAGAAAATTGCTTACAATAAAAACCATTTCTACTTGAAAAAGTATTTGATTACATTTCAAGTTCCTAGGCACTTTTAAGAGCACAAATCGGGGTTAAGGCACCCGTTTCACGAATCGTGCCAGCTGTGAGAGGTTCGACGCGCATAATGAGAGGAGCCTATTTAGAATAACGCCCGTGACCCAGACTCGCAACTTGATGTTCGGTGCCCTGGCGTAAGCGAAGACCCCGATGTCAACAAATTAGGACTATGATAATCGCACACTTCCGGGTTTTAATGAATATTCAGAAATATCGCCGTTCGAGGAGTGTTTCCTCTCACTTATTGAGTGCTCGTGCTCTTACTGTCTTATTGAGTGCTGGTGAGAAGTCTTCGTGACTTTGTTTCCGATCTTTAGAATCCTTATTCTTCTTCAGTGGTCTCCCACCTACGGCCTGCGTGTCTGTTCTGAGCTGCATATTTGGACCAGCCCTCCAAGAAGTCCGATTCATTGAGGCATTTATCGAAGGAGGAATGTCTTGGTAAATTGGCCTCTAAGCAGCCTAACGAGCTTTTCCATTTGTATAAACTTGAGCGTGATGCTTCGGCTTAGCTGTACGTATCAACGTCATCACTGGTCACTCATGAGGCTTCTTCAAGTATGAAATACGAAAAATGCATGTATATCTGTATATAAAGCCCATTGTGTTTGTTTCTTCCAATAATAAGTCTTGTATACAGCAACAAAAATGTATAAGCCCCTCTAATATTCATTTTACGTTTCAAGGTATGTAGAATTCAAATTTGAAGAACCCGTATGTACCATGAAGAGCCTCACAGTTGATACGGGGTACTTGCTACTAAGGATGGGAAATCAATACAAAAAATCGATTTTTAAGATTGATTCTCCGAAAACCCTCACAAAAGTATCGATTTTTTATAAAATCGAAATCAAAATCGATTCAAAAAGTTATTTTTCTTTTAATGAGATACTGTTTTTTTTTTAAATTATTATCGTAATGATAATTATAGTAGCTTGTTCAAGCTCATATTAGGTAAGTTTAAGGATGGGATATCGATCAAAATCGATCCAAAAGTATCGATTTTTTATGAAAAAAAAAAAATCGATTCAAAAAAGTTATTTTTTCCGATCAATATCTTTTTAATGAGATACTAAAAACCTCCAATTTTTTTTAAAATTATTATCGTAATGATAATTATAGTAGCTTGTTCAAGCTCATGTTAGGTAAGTTGTAAGGATGGGATATCGATACAATAATTGTATCGGCGATTTTATATATTTGTAATTATTTATGTATAAGGAATCTATTCAGGTGGTATATGTTTTCTTAAGATCTGAAATATTTCACTTTGGTATTATTTTTTTGCAAATTGAGTCACTAACCTTGACGTTCACTTTATTTTACTGAGTTCACATGCTAACTAAATATCGAACCAGATGAAGTGACATTTTAAGTTAGTAGTTGATAAGTTATATTGTATCTAATAACGGCATTGAAAATGCTCATTGGTTGAAATAGGTCTGCGGTCTAGTTTTGCCTGTGGTCAAATAAGGTGTTGCGTTACGAAACGAAGGTGTACACGTGGATATAATAGCTAAGCCCACACAAGGTCCTTGCGTTTGGCCCTCCCGAAACTAGACACGCACGATCTAGTCCCGATTCCTTCACACTATGTATACCAACTCCTATGGTCTGGCCCCGGTGCTACGACCACAAAATCTATTGTGAAATCCGAGCCCGCTCTCAGGAGCGCCTGAGGCATTCCGAATTAGGCAAACCTTCCACACTCCGACCGTGACATCCGATCTGAAGATCGTTGCGAATGATCACGAAAAAACACTTCGGTCACGTCTGGAGATAGATCCCCTTGGGACGTGAAATACTGCTACATCTATGTTCAGGAATTGATTTGGCTTTGTATGTTGATTTATTGAAAATACATCCTCATGTTTTCACCGTTGCTCATCAACCACAAAATCTACGAGAATGTCAGGAACAGAATAGATAAAAACTCAATAAACATAGCTAGTCACCATATGATCAGTACTTGCATTAAACAGCATGGAAACTTATGTTTAGTCCTTTGAACTATTGAATCATGTCTCAAACTATCGTTGATCATACTCAGTTGGATTTAAACACCCAAAGACAGCAAAATTTAATTCGATTACATGAGTTTCCAAGGTATCAGATACCATTTGAGATATAGTGCCAAGTTCCTTTTGACATTATGGTGTTTGTGTTTTATTATTGGTTTTGTTTGCTGTTTCTATGCTGATCCAATGCCTTTGAAACCACTTATAATTTAAGAGCAGGCAGGCAGATGGAATCATAAATAGTTTGAAACGTAAAATGTTAGTGACAATTTTCTCCTGAATCTGGGATCTACGTCTCCAGTACCTTAGTGTATTTGTAAGAAGAAAAAAAATCATGTAAACCAATTTCAATTATGGGCATATTCAATAGTTTTTACCTAACCCATACAGTTACAGTGATCTGTCCCTAAACTCAACCACCTCTCGAGTTTGAACAGAAGATTTATATTATCGTTAGGAGAAATTCACGTTTGCAGACCCCATGTAGGTGCTGCTATTAACAATACGATGTGTAGAATAGAATAAAATATCAGTTTATTGACAGAAAGAAAAATAAATTACAGTAATCTCATAAGAATTCTTTCTTCTTTCCACTAACCTACTAAGTTCTTACGAACTGTGGCGGCTGGTGGAGCTATTCCCAGAGAAAAAAACGACAGAATATCACCAAAATCTTAGATAGAAGCTGCAAAAAATTTCATAAATTCTTTCATTTTAATCAAAATATCCTTCTTAGAGCTTTCTAAATCACCAAAATCATCAGGGTTAATTTTACAGGGAAGCGCAACACCTTATGATGAAAGTTATTCTTTGCACGCTAAGTATTAAGTTTTGGGAGCTGAATATTAGAAGACATTGTAGTACGTGAGTAAGAGATAAGAGATACGGCTTCAATGATCAGGGAATACCAGATACCTGATACCTGTCTTATAGACGAATAGACAAGCTTGTAACAAAAATACTTGCCTAACACTCAGCACATCAAATTCATTGCGGAGCAGACCAGTTGAATAACTAGCATTCTTCCTGAGTACAATCCGAAGGATAATATTATGCGCAACTTGCATAAAATAGGTGACACTCTAAAAGCTAACCCGCACAATCCTAGAAAATTTCTTCAGAATCGGAAAAAAAGAATCTTAGTCTAGATCATTGAGTGACCAAGATATACCTCAGGGACACAGGCATGTACGTCTAGACAGAAAGACAAACATGGACTGAAATTGGCCATGAAGGTCTTAAACTCAAAAAGCAAATAAAACATTTTGCTTCGGTGAAAAAACAAATTTTTCGCCTTCTTGCAATATTACAAAGACGATGAAAATGGGAATTGTATAGAAATATTTGCTTTAGATAATGACAATTATATTCCACAATTAAAATGACAAAATTTGGAAATACTCAATAATATCGAATTATGTTGACGAAGTCTGTGCGAAGGTGAAGTACGTTGCATCATTCTCTGCTTCGAAGAATGGAGGGATTACTGCATGTGAACTGGATCCTGTTTATTTTCGAAATTACCCACACTGAAGGTTAGGCTTGGGAATTGTGATTATATTCACGCAGTAGGCGGTCTTTGCCAAAAAAGGATTGCGAGTACTGGGTAGGTCTCATTGTTTATTGTAGGTCATTGTATCTACCCTCACTGATCAACATCAGTACTCTGATTAAACGATACTATCTAATTTTATGAAGAGGAAGGATTTCATCAGTTGTTTGTTTGTAAAATTAAACTCAAAAGTACTTGTCAGATTTTAGAAATTCTTACATCAGTCGAAATACATACATGTATTTTTTTTTTTTTTTTAATCCTATTTAATTCGGAACCATGTAACTGAAGGTATTGAAATGTTGCTCAAAAATGAATCTTTTCTCAAGCGCTGCACAAACTGATGATGAATTAATTAGTGTCCTGTATGTTGATAGCACTCATGATACCTCACTAAGTCCCCATTGGTATGCCTCTATCTTCGAACTTGTTAAGCTCAAATGCATATTACGTATTTGATCTTAACAAGTTCGAAGATAGACACGTACCATTGCGGATTTAGTGAGCTATCATGCGTGATATTAACTTATACATTATTTACCTAAATACTTGAATCAGTATTTGCTACGATGCTGTCATTTTCCTTACTTAGAGAATCAATAGATCCGTCATAACTTCTAAACGAAAAGTCCGATCCGAATAATTTAAAATGGAAAGCATATAAAGTTATGTAAGTTACACATATAAATTGTTGGATCTATTAATTACCTAAGTAAGAAAAATTATAGTCTCGTATAAATACTAATTCAAGTATTCTGGTTAAATAATAGTTATTTAATTTAAAAATCAATCTTTCAGAAGTCCTGCAGACGTTTGAGTAATAACCATCGGCTATGGAGTATCTCCACAGCCACGGTCACCTAGGCCGTCGTATGTGATCCGTGTGCCCAATTTCTGTCCGTTTCAATAAAGTTACTGACATTTGTTCATAACATATGGGTCTTTTATTGTTTTTAATTATACAGTTCCGAATATAGAAATATTGGAAATTGAAGGATTGATTTGAAGGAAAAAATAAAATTGTATAGTAGGACTTCTGCTGGACTAAAGTGTGATAATGGTTAGGGAATCCCTCATCTATTTCATTGCCTTAACCCGGCTAATGCTGGGTACATCAAATATCATGAATATATAGTTTTTTCCCTGATTTACTTGGACGAGCTAGTTGACGATAAATAGGTTTCTGCCATTTCCTCGATGAAACTGCCGGTCAACCCTGAATCTATCAAAGAGCTTCCCCTGATACCATCTATCAGTCTAAGGACAAGTCGCCCGCATCCTGGGTGTTCCCTCAACTCAGATTAGCATACAATAGTAAAAGTGCTGCAGAGGCCCAGGATTTTCGTATTGCGAAGCCACTACGGCGGCCTTCTCGAACGCCCCTCCTGTTTTATCAGATAACCATTTTAGCTTCCAAACCTTATCTGATAGCACGCGGCTAAACTCGTACGCACTTGTAGTACCACATTGTCGTGACTGTTATCGTGTTGAGCTTACAAACTTTTCGTAGTGAAATAATTTGGGTGCCTTTCACTTTCTGAACGGTTCCCCTAACTGGAGTGGGTTGGCACATCCACAGCATGTTCAGCGCACGATTTTTCAAATTTGGTGCATGTAATTTAGCTTGCGAAAACTCTGCGTCTCAGAAGTACATTGTGAAGTGGATTAGGTTTATATTCCATAACATTATACCCTAAAGTGTATGTAATATTAAGTAAAATACTTGCTTTGTAACCGTACATTGCATAACAACGTAACAGCTTCATAAAATAACTAAACGCGGAATACTCGTAGAGAAATTATAGAATTCTTAAGAGGTTTCAACAACCAAGAAACACAGGAATAGTGAATACTGCTAAGTGCATACATACATTAATTAATTAATGCATTGACATACAATAACAACAGTTGTTGTTGAACTCGAACTGTCCAACGATATCGGCATGCCAACCAACCGTACGGAGCAAACAGTTGGTCTTTAGTTGTTTTGAAACAAACTTCACGTTACAATTTTTTCAGACTCATTCCCTTAAAACCATTGCCAAGCAAATAATAAACATAAGACTGGTTTTGTTGTCATCATATATTGTAACAACCACCAACGTAGTAACTCCATAGGTTGCATGTTGTTTTCAAGATGCAATTATTAAGTGAAATTCCAGAATTTAATTACTATTGAATAAGATATCATTATCGGCCATATATTGACACTAATAGTTTAATTTCTGATCCATATAACAGTAAATATACATAAAACATCAAATGGAACTATGCCGTTTTAGTTGACCCACGATTCAACAGTCTCCGGGGAAAAAGGAATTCTCACTGCGTTCCGCCTTGAAATTATTATGTTTCACAGAGAAAACGTTGGAAAAACTATTGATAAATCAGAATGAACACAGTTTTAGCAGAATGGCGAATTTGCTTTTCGATTTTTGTAAACTAATAAACTACATGTTTTGTTTACCTAACAAAGTGACCTTACGTCAAGGTAACATCGAGAATGTTCTCCCAACAAACTTATGAGAGAGAAAAATTACCTCACTTCAGTAGAAAGTACATTGTATTTGCTTTCCTCCGCATTCTAAGTTCGTAAATAAACTAACAGATTTTCGAAACACAGTTTTTCAGAACAGGCAGTGGAGGAACAGAACATACCAGCTGGGGCTGTTTTTTACTATTTTACCATTATTCAAAAAAATACTTGTTTTCTATGACTCGTTCGATTTGAAATAAGAAAAGCTTTACTATTTAACTCATTTCTCATGGTCTGACATCCGTCATCCTCGACGCTCAACCAAGTCGACTATGTTTTCCTAAATAAAATTTCAAATTTCCATTCTTTTTCACGTTCTCTTTTTCGTAAACAGCATAGCCATAATAGAGTGGGGTGTACGACTTTTTGAAATAGTCGATTGATACATCAAATCGATTAAAATTGAGCAACACCTCTATTCTACCGACGAAAGCTGTTGAGGGGCTGGATTTAGAAAATTTGTCTTCCTTAAAGTTAAATTATTTTTTTCTTAATTAAATGTCTCTATATATTAGAATGTTGTTTCTTGAAATTTAATTGGCAAGTTAAATTATAATGATGATTCCAAAGGAAGCCAAGTTGAAGCCACAATTGTTGCTATTACATAAGCATGAATCAGATTTTAATAATGTTCCAGCAGTTGGGCAGAAGGTAGGTGATATTAACCACTATACAGTTCTAACAAATGTTTGAGAAACACAGGTTTTCTCAGCAAAAAAAAAAAAAAAAAACCGAAACAACAAATATTTGTGAAATTAAGTTTCGGTGGAGGATGTCGAGAACCAATAACCGGATGGTGGGCACCAACTTTCTGTGTTAATTTGCAAATTGCCCGGATTTAGCATTCAGTTAGACTTTAGATGTCTAGTGTACAGAATTTGTTCTCTCAGGATCATAGATATATTGGTGTAAATTAATTGTATCAATTTTTGTTGCAGGTAAGTTGACACCTTCGGTAGATACTCAATTAACCAGAGACGCTGGTCTTAAATCCTTAGCGTGAGAGTAAGTAGATATAAAATATTTATATTGATATAGGAAGACGAATCTTCCGTTTCACAATCACTGTTGGTTGGAAATGTCCTTGGCGGTAACTTACCTATATTGCGGGCAAGTTGACAAAGTCAATATTAGTTTAATCACCAGCTGATAATACCCTATCGCTTTAGAGAGGAACGAAATATTACGCGGAATTCGCTCATGCGGTCATATTGCCTGTTTTTTAAACTCTCTATTCAGATCTCTTAAATACAACTTGTAATCTAAACTAATACTGGATGACTAGGATTGCACATCTTTGTGGAATAAACCTATGGCTGATACATCAACCTCCAATCTAGCAACTCCATAGGGAGCATTTTGTATATTGGAATTATTGGAGCAGTTCAAAGCTTGCATGCCCCCCCCCCCTCCCCTACAATCGCCTTTTAATCTATAGTTTATCCTCTATGTATTATAAAGAGGCTACGTCGCATTAGTTTTCACGGCGATAGTTTCACCACAGATTCCGATCTATTTGTCCAACTAATGTTGTTGTTTTTCATGAATTTTCTTTCGATCCCAATTGTTCTCTAGTTGAATCCCAGTTTTTTAGTAGGGTTTATCGCCTTCATTTTTGACAGCAGCGAATGAGAGTCTGAAAATAATAATAACGTGGGGGTTGTAAACAGCATAGTTATACGTAGATAATGATGTATGTAGCTGTTGTTTTCTACACGCAAATTACTGATGTGTAAGTCATTTTTCTACGAGCATTTCATTCATTGATTTGAGTTAATAGGCTATCGAACACCAAATGAACATACCTTTCTGTTATAATGTGCTGCATTTCTCTGCCTTAGCTTGTGTAAATCAAATGCAGTTTACTTTAAACTCGATGTGTACAGTATTATTTATTTATTTTACAGGTAATACAGAAGCTATTTCTATTTAGAACATAAACAAACCAAAAACTCTAAAAAGGTTGTGAATGAGTTTGATTTTTTCTCGATCAAGCGAAGAACAAAGTTTTCTTATTTACCCTCTGGGCCGTTCGGAACGTGAAAAACTGAACCCCTTTCGTCTTGTTTGTCAAGGGATCGATATCCTAACAAGTTCAGACGTTTTAGGTGTAAGGAAGAGGACGATAGCGAACATAAAGCTTATTATCCGGGTTGGCTGGCGTGATAGATAGCGACATCTTTCCTCTTGTTTTCTTTCGGGAAGCCCGGAGAAGAAGTGGTACCTTCGAGGCTTAGATGCTTGTAGTCATCCATCATCCTCTCCCAGATCCTTTCCCCCCACTAAATCTGTCTGGACCTTTACGGTAGATTGAGAGGTTGCGTAGGCATTAAAAAAACGCTGAAGGAAAAAGTGAACCTTTCACCTACAAAGCTGTTTCGTGTTCTTCACTTTGGTTTTTTTTTATTTCCCTTGATTCATCGTTTATCAATCTATACTGCTTGACAATGTTATCGTTATCCGACTCACAACGTGTTTCAACATGGTGTTTCGTGGTGCCTTCGACACTATCTGCAGCGGTAGCTTTGTTCTCACTTTCTGCAACCTGAAGAAAAAAATGTATTCCCCAAAGTCAAATTTTTCACACTTATTTTACTTTTCTAACCATTCTAAACAACTTTTGTAACGTGTCTGCCCGTCTGTCTTTGTGTCTGTTTGTCTCCTTGCAACAAGGTACGTTCCTACAAGTAACGTGCGGGTTAGGCTGGAGATGGTCTCGTATAATTTTCACTGCTCGAAATCAACACTTCATTCAGCGCAAGCACGAATTTGAAATTCACCAGGCAACATTTTCTCAATTTCTAGTGGTCAGATATGTTTCAAATTCGAAGTCCGAAACACATCGGTTCGTGGTCGATAAACTTCATAAAGATGCTGTCAGACGGTATATCATCAGGTACTAGAGATGATATCAGATAATACGAATCCTGCAGTAGCAGTACCTTGCAACAAGCCTAATTTATTTATTTTTCCTCCAGTTTTTAAGAAATTTACTGAGAATGTGATGGTTAAACATCAGATGATTCCCTATGAACTGCATCGCTTAGAAATCAATGCGTCAAGTGCCTTCAGTGCCCAAACGTGAAATCCATCAACCATCGTTATCTTAGTTCTAATAGTCCGGCTCATGACTTGTCAAACATCACACCACGTCTCAACATATCTTTCGAAAAACATAAGTTTAATGGTTGTTTTCATTTCACAACATCCTTAAATAACATTATTCTCAGTATTCTTTCTTAATAAGATAGTGAAATCCTTGAAGTGCTAAGTATAAATGAAGGGTGACGTGGTACACCCATCTCGAACGGCCATCTGTTTTTCAGTCACAGACAGTTTCCCGTTTGAATATAATTTGATTCATAATAAATGAATAATAATGAAACAACAATTTTTGTTTTTACAAATAATATATTTTTCCATATATCTTCTTAACATACGGCTTCTGGTAAAACAAGGATCTGAGCCTTGATAAAATCAAATCAATGGTCATGAATGATGACTTTATTAATGACAGATACTTAACTTGCTTTGTACGATGTATATTATTGAATTACGATCTGGCATGTTCACCGTGCTTCCAGTGGAACATTGCGTGAGGATTAGTGTACACATTATCGCGAAAGAAAACAATAGACTAGCAGAAGTGAATCACGACTATAAATCGGCAAATTCTGATAAAATACAGAGCAACCTACTCCACAAGAACTCCTCCCATAGCGTTTGCCCTTTTACATTGGGAATCTACCAGTATCATTTTCAGTTTATCAACCAAACGCGGAGCGCTAACCGACAATTCGCAGCTTTTCGTTTCACTAACAGCAACCGAGGACCTTTGAAGCAATATTTGTTTTGCCGGGGAACCATCTTTTCCCCTTTCTGGCCGCAACAGTTTTTACCATTTTCCACAATCCTCGTTACCGCAGCGATATTTTTCTGTAGAGCTTGTGTAAACAGCGCCGCTCGGATACTTCACTCTCGGGGGACAAATATTCCTCCCTCTCTTCAACGTCAATGGGCCCTTGAGTCGACCGCCATTATCCACACATTTGTGCGAGCCCTTGGCGTTGCAAGTTTTTCGCTTTTTCCCCTCCATCATATTAGAGGCCACGATCCGTGCCAAGAATCGCGAAAGTATTTACCACTAAGTTTTTGAGTTGTTACATGAAATCATCATTGCATACAAACAGGTTTAAGATTCGTTTTCAGCGAAACTACAGTTTGTCACACATACTGGACATTCAACGTAGAAGAACGAACTCAAAAAATAAAACTTCTTTGAAAATTACCAATTTTTTACATGTTGCTCATCAGCGCGACTTAACTCTCAGTCCAGACTTTCAGCCCATGACGTCAGGAGCTGTCATCGGTGCTTTCAAATTTGACCGTACTAATACACCCATTTGGATCATCCAGTGGGTTTTGAAGCCCTTTCACTACTGTTGAGAAATAATCGTTAAGAGTAAATATTACCTAAGATGGTTTGCTGTTTCTCTGTGGTTAAAATTGTGATAAAAAGTGGGGTTTGGCTTAAATGTTTCAGTTTACATGTTATACGTATTGATAAAAGGGAATAAAATAATTCTATAATTTATTTCCTGGTCAAAATTAAAGTTTTTGAAGATACTTTTGATTGCACAGCCCAAATAACTTTGAAACCCCTAATTTTCTTTTAGGGGGACATAACACATAAATTGTACATATGAATTTGAAAATAAATTGGAACATTTCACGGCAAAAACTAATTATTTTGAAGGTTTTGAAGGTGCTAAAATTTTTAATAATCTTAAAAATCGATTTTTTGAGCTTAGGAATAAATTGTTTCACAATTAAAATCACACCAGCAGAAGAAGCAGATAATTTGAGCTGAGCTGGAGTCGTGGGAGTTGCTTGATGCGTGAACAACTTTCTTAAAAGAAAATGTTTTTTAAAATCATCTTCATTATAGATCGTCTATGGAAAAGTGTTAGAATAAATATAATGATGTTACATGTACAAAAAATTATGTTACCAATTTTGTAATAGGTGCACTTTAAGCCACCGACTTTAAGCAAGCCCTTAATAAATAAAAAAAACCACAAAACACAATGATCCCTTAAATTCGGTGACCGTTTTTCAAAAATCTCTTATGTTTTCAGTGAATTTTCCACTGTTAACCCCTTAATAGTGGACGATTTTTCAAGTTGTTTTCTTTTCTTTTTTTTTCATATTTCTCAGCGTGAACTTTTCAAATTACCATTTGTTTGAAGACACAAAAATCGATTTTTTTTACATAATGAATTCTTGGTTTACTTGGCCATGGGTCATTCTATTTGCTGGAATCTTTCGAAGGTCTTTTTACCGAAGAATAAGAACGTGTATTTTACGATCTGACAATCACGAATCTAGAACTGAGTTTTTCCGCAGCGGTCCTTTAATGCTGATTAGCAGTGTAGTTCTAGTGGTATTATCTTGCTGAAATTTCGACCCTGGGAGGAAGTTCAAATTATCTCATATCAAATCACAACGACGATCTTATATTTAGAGACTGCTATACATGCATGAAATCCTTCTAGCAAAAATGATCCCCACAATCTTACCTTGATTACTGTAAAAATTTCAGTGAATGAGAGTGTTGAATAGTGGATCGTCCAGAATGGAACAAGAAATTTATATCTCGCTATGCGCAAGCTCAATGAAACCCTTCAAGCATCTTTTTCTCAGATATTTGGACCATTTTGGGAGAGATTTCGAGGTTGGGCAAAGGAAGAATATTTAATGATCTGGTATAATTTTCAAAACTATTGTGCTCTTATGGTGCCGTTTACCAGTCGAATCACCCGTTTGAAGAATCTTTGGATCACGTCCAGTTCCACTTGCTTCCCAAAAATCGTTGTAACGAGTGTTGGAATCTTTCAGAAACTGCTGTGAATGCAAGAAATACTCCTAGCAAAAATGATCCACACAGTTTTACCTTAATTTTGGTGAAATTTATCGTTGAATGTGAGTGTTAACAAGATTTTATTGATCTATACATTCATGTTGTCAATACGAGGAAGCTTTATGCCACATCCAACTTGGCAGACTTTTTCTTGAAGTATCTAACCTATTCATAGCATAGTTTGATCACAAATCAAGAATAGTTTAGGCTGTCCTGAAATAGAGGTGTGAAGTTATAACTGGAACCATTCCGTGTAACTACTCTGACTTGTCTTTGCTCTCTAGACACTTCCCTGCTGCATTTTCGGCACTCACTCTGGGACTACACTTTCAAAGTCATTTACACGGTGCGGCCTTGTGGGAGGAAGGATAATACAACATGAGCTAATTTCGGTTCGAACACACCCTTGAAGCCCGTGAAGACAGTGATATTCTCGTATTACTTTGATGTGGCAGGTCTCGGAATGAATATTTCATTTTGGAGGGCCTTTGGTCAGCTCCCGCGGGTAGTCTGTCTCGTTCGGGAAGGGCCGGAACTTCCGGTCTGCTCAAGGTGAACTGGCGAGCGGGAGTCGAAGAACCAGGAAGCGCCCTGAGACGCTTAGAAAACGTTACGAAATTTTAATTGTGCTTGATAAGAGGCGTTATTATTGGGAATCAGAACATCTCGAAAACGGAACAAGACGGCAAGTTAACTGTAGATAAGAGCTCCCCGCTAATTGAACAGTACCACACCCTAATAAATCAAGGGAGAAATGAACGATATTGAAATACGGGTTTCCGATCTGATAGTTTCCTCTTGATACTGTCGGTGAGGTACAGAAAATCCAACGTTATATAATTGAAACTACAATGACTGAAGAAAATTACAGTTACACACAGGATAGCTTCAGAGTAATCGGGGTCGTGTCGTACAAAAAAAAAATATTTCAATTGCCTCGATAATGTTCTCGAAGTAAATAAAAACGTTGTAGGTTAAATTGTGGCCATTATCATACGAAAGTACTAATGAACAGTATAGAAGAGCCACGCCCTGAAACCTGTTATGTTGATGTTGATTGTTGACGTGTTGATGTTGACAGGATCAACTAGTGCCATAGTTCCAATCATACCGCATGAGGCCGTTCTTGGTATGAGAAGTTAGACGGGAAGTTAAGGCTAGGAGGTATGAAGAAATGCAAAGCAGAGCCATGTATTTTTCACAAGAGGAAGAACGATAGTATCAGAATAGTTTCAGTGTACGTCGAAGATTTAATTTTGATAAGATCTAGTGGCAGTGCGACGGAAGAAACAAAAGCAATGGTGAGGAATCATTTTGATATGAAAGATATGGGAAACATTCATTATATTTTCGGCATTGAGGTGACAAACACTGAAGATGGATCATTATCGTTGAATCAAACAAAATATATTACAAGAATGTGGATCCCGTTGGATCCCCACTGGGATCCCGTTGGATCCCCACTGGATCCCGTTCAATGTTTGACAGAAGCCGACAGTCCCAAAACAAAACAAGTGCTAGAAGAAAATGTCCCTTATAGATGGCTGTTTGAAAACGAATGTACCTATCACAAGCAAAACGTTCTGATCTAGCTTTTGCTATCTCAAAATTAGGTCAATATTTGTCAAAGTCTGGCAAACTTCATTGGACAGCTGCCAAACGAGTTTTGAGAATCTTGAAGTGTACGTTGGACTACGAGTTAATGAAAGCCCGAACTTCTAAACTAAATGCATTTGTTGTAAAAGAGTTTTCTGATGCAGATTGGGCAGGGTGTAAAGACGACAGAAGGTCAATCTTCGATTTTCATCGAAATAAATGGAACTCAAATCATCTGGAAGTCGAACTAACAAAATTCAACCGCTGTTTCTACCATGGAATCAGAATCCGTCGCTTTAGTGTCATGTCGCATTGAAATTATGTTAATAGCCAAATTCTTAATGAAATATTTTGTAAGATGACAGGGGAACCATTGTTACTATGTGATAACCAGTCGGCCCCTAAGTTCGCAAAAATAAACAGCGTCAGCTCACACCCAAGACACATTCATATCGAATATCACTTCTTACGAGATTTGGTAAAAGATCAGACACTTGAATTGGACTATATATCGACAGCGAACAACATATCGGACATTCTTACCAAAGCGCTATCCAGAACAAGAAATACCGAAATCCTAATGAACATTGGTATAAGGAGAAAAGAAAGGAGGTGAATCTGTTGATGTTGACTGTTGATAGGATCAACTAGTGCCATAGTGTCAAGCGTCATGTGGTTTAGGAAAAGTTCATTCCGTTTGTAATTAACGTTGGAGAATACATGTATACTTTTGTGTAAATATACTTCTCTATACGTTCTCTAACATGTTACAGGAGCATAACCTTGGCTATGACTATGAACGTCTGTGAGTAGTAGAACCTACAGATGGAGTTTGTTATAAGTTTTGTTATATCGGCGAGCAAGCAGAGCGTAGGTAGGTGTTTTATTTTACTTCGTTTAATATCAGTTGTTCTATCGTGAATTTCTACGTCGGATCGACGTACAGTATGTTGCACCACTGTTGAAATTTTGACATCAACTTTTGTTTCGTACAAAGGGGCTAGAAAAGGTCGGTTTTCAAGGAGTTATATTTATGAAGAATTCATCCTACAGTCTTTAGTGTGTAGAAGTCAATTAGAATGAAACGCACTGATCAATTGAAGGTTGCCGAACTATAAGTGAAGATATTTTATGGTATCTAGGGGCAAGGCGTCTAGTGTAGGTACCGTACCATTGACTACGTCTAATAAACATGATGAGTAATTTAGACTATTACTATCATTATTTTGTTCAATTTACTATGAGAAAAAATAATTGATATTGTTGTTTGTCGTTCCATATTACTTCCTTAGGTCCCTTCAGAGACATTTTCGTCTTGTTTTATGACCAAGTTCAATAGGAATGAATCAATCAAATACAGCAAGCATTGTTGTCACTTTATAAGTGATATACCAACCTACCGTAGATAACTTGTTGGAAACGGTTGTTTTACTTTGTTGATAATTGGGAATATGAACAAAGACCCAACTAAATTCGGAAACTGCTCCAGGGGAGCCGAGAGAGCAAGGTCTTTGATGTTCGCATAGATCCGTGTTCGTGTTTTGAAGATTCCAGCAACCTCTTGAAGTTTCAATCAAGTTTCTCGCCTTTGATGTCACACAACGACATTCTTTGAAGATGATTTTGCCAGATATTGTATTTCAAAGGAATAACCTAGTTGAAAGCAGAAATTAATATTCACTCTTTTTTTGAGGTTCAACTGGTTAAGAACAAACCTTATGCGTTTGTTATAGTTTGAGTTGATTCTCTAGAAAGATGCAACTGATATTACAGGTATTCTGAAATAAACTGGTTAAATTCAATGACTACATACCCAATTACTTGGACAGTGCAAATTGAATAAGGTGATATCCACTACCATTGTATCATCTATAAGAATACCCCTTCGAGTTTCACACTCTTTCAGTTGAAATTAACATTCAACGGTTACTTTTATAATTCGTCAATAATAGTAACAATGTGTCAATCATATTGATCAGCTGAAATCCAGAAACCTTCGAAATTGTTCTATGTAGATGGAATGTTGAGAGTAATGGTGTTAAACAGGGATGCTGATTGCACGTGCTAGGGCAGTCCACAAACGAGCGGAATCTTCTCTACAGAGAAGAGAGAGAACGCTCCAGCACACGTGCCTTAAAGGAGTTCTAGTGCCAACATGACACATCGGTCGAGTTTATCTTCTTGTAGACAGCAGATCATGGAAGGGAGTTCACAGCTCCGACAAATACCTCGACCATATTTCATCTTCAAAGATCATTTCGTAGTGATATATCCCTTCAGCTTTCCTTTGATGCAGCTAGTTCAAGCAACACACAATACATTTATTATCAAAGTTATAACGAAGTGCTCGGCATTCTGGTTTACTGGAGCTCATTACGGAATCAGTTTTACATTTTGCTTTGATTCGAAAAAGCCTCTTTTCCATTTCAAAAGCAAAACTTGTATAGCCCTTTTCCGCTTCCAACCGGATTAGAACTTGTCACCCGCTCAAAACCCAACTTTTCCTAATAAAGCGAAAGCTTCAAAATTACCCCGTGTCGGCAGCCAGCGGAAGGAACCGGCGGGAGAAGTGTTTTTTAGTTTAATTAAATTGTTTCAAAGTTGTTTTAATTGTTTACCCCACAGCAGTTGGACTGACAAGTTGCGAGCGTCTTTTGTTTTCAGAAGCCGTACATAACCGCGGAGTTGAAATTCCCAACGCCGAGGGCGGACTTGGTTTTACAGCGGTTGGCACTTTACTCATTGGTGGAATTTGCGATTCCTACTTGAGCGGTACACAATGTTTCTAAGGGGGCGGGCATGTCTCTCAGTTCTTGAATATTACCACGAGGGTTTTCAATTTGCGGAGCAGTCGCTTCGGGGCCTCTCAAACGGCGAGGACGGGAGATGGTGGTTTTATTGCACACACCGTATCACATTTAAACTAACAGTATGTTTTACCTCATGAGTTTGAAGATGCTTCAGTATATGTCATTGATCAAGTTTATGCTTATAAATGAAAAATGATCAAGAAATGGTAAAATTCGTGCGAACGTTGGGAGGTGCTAGCAAGATTTATTCCAAATGAGTAGCCAACATAATTAACACAGTTTCTTCTTTCTTCCAGTACAATGTTTATTAAACCAATAGTACACTGTACTCTTTTGAGTGAGTGCTCATGATTTTTTCGCATCATGCCTCAACTCCAATCATTTTGAAATTGTAGCACCTTGTAGAAACTTTGAAATTCTGAACAGTTCAATCACTTGAGCCTTATAACATAGCATACGTATTGATTACATTTGCTAAGTTACAAACTAATTTCAAAATTCATCCACTTTCTCTTGTTCTTACAGACATTTTCTTGCACAGTACATTGAAATTGGAAACGGATGAAATAAAATTCGAATTACTTCTATTGAAAGCTCTACTCATACTTGATAAACTTTTTAAAAGTAATATTCGACTTTAAAAAAAAACTACGCAATTTCGAATGAATCACTAAGTACCACTGAGATATCAAAGACTCCGTACTTTGGTATCCTGCACCAAGCCATATTTTCTGCTGACGTTATCACGTTTATGTGGGGTCTACCATGCAGAGATAGGATCCGTATATAGAAAAGTAAATTGACAAGTTTAAATATGAAAACCAGTAAAATTGAATTAGTACAGTAGCAAGCCTTGACGCTAATTTTCTTCCTACATTAGTCTAACATCCCTACCTCTTTATTTTCATTGATCAAGATCCAAAGTTCGCTCTTTCTACTCTTTTTGACGTTTGTTGCAATTCTCTCAGTTCTAAGTCCCAGTAAGTGTTTTTTCAAATAAAAAGTGAATCCGAGGAGGCTAGAAAACTGAATACTCGGAAATAGGTAAGACTGACATATATCTAGGTGGTGATCAAACTAACGAACAACGTTTCGTAGAGAATAGGGAGAAAAATATTCATCAACAGAAAAATATAAGTAAGGTCCAGACATCTAAGGATGGGTGTGAACATATTATCTTCGGAATGCATCAGTCACCCGTTTGCGACTCACTCGTTTCTTTCAATCCCAGCTGACCGGGCTAACGTGATCGCGTACCTTTTGACAAAACGTTCGGTCCAGATATCCTCAGTTCTATCCACGCTCCCAACTTAACTGTTGGGTACTGATGTATGCTGTTAGAGCGAGTTGGTGCCATCATTATTTTATACTTAGAGAACGTTTGTACGTAATTTGAATGTTCGATCGTTTTCAATCTCGACAATTTACTTTGAAAAAAGGACGAAAATGGTGGTAGGAGGGTATATGCTAAAACTGTGCATTTTTTGTTAGTCTCTGCTACGTAGAACGTCGAATACAGTTGACTCAATGGAGCCTATGAGTTCAATAGCCCGAACAGTCGCGGTTACAAACGTTTTGACTTTAAACAGCCTCGCCGCAGGCTACTCATTCTTTCCTACACTTCCCTGAACACGCGAGATCAGCTTCACATTGACCTTGAAACTCTATGCGAGTGTTTTCGCCAACTCATGAATGGGCACCTCTGAGCGAAACGCCCCCAGGAGAAACGTTGACCGCCCCGGTCCCTGTGACGTGTTTTTTCACGCTCGATCCAGTATGACGTGATTTCTCGCGTAACGAGTTCAAAAAAAAAAGAACTTGCCGAACGCGTTAGTCATCGTTTAACACCATTAATAACATCTGTGGGCCTCATTCAAAGTTTCAGTTCGAAGAGGGGCGCCCTTTTCAGCGTAATGCAGAGGTCGAATTAAGCAACTTGAAACGTCTTTTAAATGGAACAATCAATTACCTGCCACTTTCGTGAAGTTCTAGAGAGTCGGCAACGCGATTCGTCGTTCATTAGTTCAAATTATTCAGCGTTTTGCTAACCTCTGATTCAGTTATAAAGTAGGTTCAAGCGATTCAGCAGATTTAAAGGGTGCAATTAATGTCTAGTGTCCTAACCAGTTTGTCTTTTCACCCTGCATCATGGTATTACTCTCAGCTGAAATATCAAAGCGTTTAAGTGGGGTAATTGTTCTGTTGTACAACGAATTACTCCTTTCCGAAATGTCAATGTGAACCCCTTATGAAGGCTGTTACGCATTACATCCATCCAACACTGTGTTGAGATTTAAAGCTGCTAGAAAAACGTTAATTCAAAATTGAGGATAACTGTCATTCATTTTTATTCATACCTAATCGTTAACTGATTGTTGAAGACCTGATTTCTTCTTCGCGTAAAGGCCATGATGTCAAAGAAACACAGGGAGGCGATTTGAAATTCATTGAGGTGTTGGAATGGACTAAGTGCCCCTTCCGCGGGCAGTTGCGATAAATTTGCATCACACCGAGCAAAACCGTAAAGCTAAAAGAAGGAAAAGAAAGAAGGGGACCTATCCAAACCCATCACGCTCTCGGGCTTTTCAAAAAACATCGTGAAGGGGTAGGATGAAGGAAGGGAGGGGGGAATCAGAGGTACGGATTGGGAAAATATTTAATTTGAAAAGGGTAATATTTAAAGGACACTTTCCATTTTGCGTATGAGGAAAATCAGTAATTTTTCGAGGGTCAGTGATCAGGGGTGTTTCACAGGGGGGAAGGGGTGTTTGTTTTGTTGTTTCGAGGGTGGGTGACCATGGAAGAATAAGATGATGAATGAACTCCTTCCCACTCACAAGCGAATATGCGATATACCTGCAACAACCCTAAGACACTCCTGAGGCTGAAAAGCTTCAGGCTTATACTCAGGATTAGTAGTGTTTTCGAAACTCAACCAAATCCATCTCAGACTAGTGGGATAAATATCGAATTATTCCTCCCTCAATTCTCCTTAAAATCGGGATCATCACCGGCCCAGTTCGGCAGTTCGCACTTTGAAAAATAATGAAATCCTCTATTATCTGTTACACAACAACCGCGAACCGTCCTATTTATTTTTTCACTCGGAAAGGTCCGTTGAAACGGGAATAGGTCTCGTAGTTAGTAGCTTCCACCAGTCACCGTTGATTGAGCAACTCTCTAAAAACCCGCCGCAAAGTCACTTTACGGGGCTTTGAACACGGCGGCACCGCTTTATTGCGAAAAAAAAGGAGGAGGTTGTTGAAAAATTACAACAAAAATGGATAAAAAATACGAACACTTTATAAGGTGTTTAGACGAACGGTAAACTAAAATCGTCGTGAGAAATAGCGTTAGCATTGAACTCGATTCACTTGAGGTGAGCGTTACGTCAGTTCTTTTTCTTTTTAGATTCGGGACTCGAGGTATATACGGTTCCTGAACTTTTCGATCTTGGAAAGGTCAGGAACTTTTGGAGTCGATTTCACGTAATGGGATCAAAATAAATTGCAACATTCGGGAGATTGTGAAATACGTCTATCGGGTGGTGCGTTTGTTTGGCATTAATTGAAAGTCTGGGATTTTGATGAGTTGAATGTCAGCTGATATTAATTGTGTATATTCTCAATATGTGCGACTATGATTGAATGGTGAAGATCTGATATATCAAAATGTATTCGACAAGTTCGTGTGTTATTTGTGGTTTTTCTACGAGAGAACGTGAACATTCTTGCGTAGGGAATGGATTTTGGTGGTACCAGGAGTTCCCTAATTTATGCGATTGGTGTTTATGAGGGATGAGATATAAATGCAGGCTGATGTAATGAATGTGCCTATTTGACATCTTAACGGTGTGACGGTTCGGTGTCAATCTTGAGTAACAGAAAATGCCGTAGTTTCTTTATTAAGGCTAAATTTGCCTTTGTTAGTTCCTCAGCTAACTACACTTGTACGAATCAAGGGAAATTGATTCTGAAAATGGGGATGCGATCATTGAAATCACAAATAGGGCTTCATAATCACTCTTACTTGAAACTTCCAATTCAGTCGTAGTTCATTACATAGATTTAAATTCATCAGGTTATGAAGTTCAATTAGAATCAGTATTATCCGGTAAGCACATCCTCTTCGTTGTCGAAGCCTAGTTGCGGTAGACGTTTGCTAGGATGTCTCTCTGGAAAAGCGATCAGGGAGGAGTGAGCTGATTTAGTAAATTTAATTGTTCTAATTAGCGTTTTGATTCGCACACTTCGCCTCTAGGGCCGAGGCTAAGTACTGCAATAAGCCCGAGAAAATTGGATGCATCTTGCAATTTTATTATATCCAGTGAATTTCCGCCTAGTTGGAAAATTCTAAACACCCTATCATGTAAAGTTTACATTCTAAACCAACAGTCATGGGGAATATGATGATTTTATGGGCGTATACTCTTTTATTATTAATTTTCAATTTAGTATCTATGTAAATAATTGTCAGTGAAAACAATACTCGGTGTTTTTGCAAGCTTAAAAGGTACAAGCTATTTGTCAAAAAAAAAATCCGTTGTATTTGAACAGCGATATCAAACATTCAATCGGTACCTCCCTCATTGTCATGGGAATTCACACATTCCTCTTATAAAGCTTGTGAGTTTAGCAGTGAATTGCATAGGATCCAATCAATAATGATTAGCTAAATGCTGTAATCAATGTCGGGATAATGTACCTATTAGGGAGTTGATGGGCTTCTCGGATTAACATGAATTAACCAATCAAATACTCATCCGAGACAAAACCGTTTTGTATTTTATGGAGACTGCTAATAGCGATTTACCCAATGCTTGATTATGCAGTCTAAGTAAAATTCCATCCGCTCAGCTTGTGCTAAACAGTCGCTTTGTTTATTCATGGTGTACTAAGACGGGAAGAGACCCTCTTGGCCTCGATCGCTCGTCATGATTGAGAGTAAAGTACGTTAGAGGCGTATACGGGTATTCAGCTGCATCCAGGTTCGTGTGTTTGCCTCACGTTCATCGGTTGGGAAAACCGAGGCGTTTATCTCTCACTGTTGTACATAAGTCAGAACACTATCAGGGCTTAAAATAACCAGTCTATCGGGAGCAACAGCGAAAAAAAAACATCCAAGAAACGAATCCCGACGAAAATATATGGAAACCCATCTCTCATGAGGTGTCTCCATCAAATTTATGTTTAAACTGTTTCCCATGATTTCTAAATGTGTATAGGAGCGTAGTTCTTCGGCATGATAACACCTCTTGGCAGTCCTCTTCCGCTGTTCTAACGTACTAGTACTTCCAACGTTTGTAGGACGTTGTTATAAGGGTGGTGAACAATTACTACGACTTCAGAGATATCAGGATTATGGTTCTGCAAATCAAGTGCTTTAATTACTTTGCTTTAGTTTTTATAAGGGCCATCCTTTAGTCTTGTTATGATAAACTATAAAAATGTGACATATTAGGTTTTTTTCGAGGATAGGTAAAGATACCTGCGACACCGTGAAAATCAACAAAAGTACGAATCTTATACGGATTCTCGTTTCACTTGCGTACGGGTAAGTCATGGCAATGAACTGTTGTTTATGCGATTAGCGAAGTTAAGCATTGTATATTTGGAAGAATAGAATCACACAAATGTAGAATGCTTGATGCTTTCAGGCATTGTTCTATACGAACATTTGTCTAAATAAACCCTCCGCCGACCATTACACATTCGGAGACCCAGCCAAGCAGGTATTTAGGCAACCTAATTGATTTGGGTTCTGTTTCCGAGTCTTTCTACCAGATACCTCTCCAGGTCATCGTTGGGGGATGACCGTGACCTTCTCTACTGATTGGGATGTCAGGGTTCCTACAGCACTCAGAATTCTTGTTCTCGAACATTTCAGCTTCTTAGTGTACCTAGTACATTACTTCCAGCATTCTTCGACTTGATCCTGTTACCACTTCGACGTCCGCAATGCCAATTTAGTCGGTCCCGGAGCATAATACCAGGTTAGGACGCGATCCTCTGCCTCCAAATCGGAAATGTCACTTACCATAAGGTGGTCCTACCATCTTCTTCTCTCAGCTTTGAATGTGATTCGGTTGCCTTGCCATCTTTTTCTGGTTAGACGAGAAGGCAGTGATCCAGAATGAACTCTCACCATCCTTCTTTCTTTCCAAGATGGCAACGTCAGCTACTTCCGTTTTTAGATGCTTGGAATTCTCGTGATCTTTTCAGCTATATACCATTCATCGTTTTGTGCACAGCTCATCAGCCCTGTCCACTCTACTAACTGCCCAAGGGGTTAGGGCAATTAGTAGCTTCAAGTGAAATCAACAGATCGAATTCTGATCCTCCTTCACGTGGACAGCCGATGATATCTACAATGCCAATGGTAGTCAACAACATTAATGTTGTTGACTGTTGTTGAGTTAACAAATTTTGATAACTCAAGCTTCTACTTACAAGGCATACAGTTTATAATCTGCACCTACCGAAATATATTTCGGATATTAGGGTGGAATTATATGTCACACGTTTCATTACTGCGCATGCGCAAACTTAATATCCACCAGGTTCCTTCCCATTTTTCCTCGCCCTAGGTCGCCAATTAACTTCATCTTGTTCGGCCGAAACCTTTGCAGCAAAATCTATCAGCAATTTTGTTTTCATTTCACTGGAACCCAGTAAAGAATATTTTATGATTAAGTAAAACATTTCACTTATGTGCACATCAATGTTACATATACGAGCAAGCTATGAACTGCACTCTGCTTGTCAGACCGTTTATTGTTCATTGAGTTTTCAATAATTGTTTGTGATCAAAATTTTCCTTTACATCCATTTGAAATTCTTCAAGTGTCATCCCGTATGGTTCAGGAAGATCTCTATCGCCTACAGAGAAAGACTCCGGACGGCTCAAATGCCACGTAACGTCCTCGAAGAAACGGCGACGAGACTTTAATTCGCGTCCCCGAAAAAAAAGCGTTTTGTTCTTATTGTACGTAGGTTCATACGCCCGTAGCTACTGTGGGCGGTTTGAATGCGAATCCGTGACTCCCAAGGCCGAGTCGTTATCTTAACAGTTGAAATGGCACAAAGAGGCTGACCTTCCAGACCTCCTGATGACCGCTAATCACCCAAGCATCCTTCCATTCGGGCTCTTATAAGGCCCGCGAATAGTCTGACAGCTGTAAAATAAAAAGTCGAAGGGATATAGGAGCTCTTGACTGAACTTCTGCTATAGGCATCGTGAGTTGCAGTTTGATTTCCAATGAATTGCACAGGGAAATTAATTGGAGTCAAGGCGAGAATGTAATCACTTGAAACACCTCTTGAAAATAAATAACAGTGCTGAGATTTCCGGTTTCTATTGAAGGTGACCATTATTATTCAATAATTTGATAATGGTTTATTACTATTGTTTTGGTTAGGTAACGCTTCAGATTGGATAAATCATATCCTACGTATAATTATACCTACAAAGCAAGGCTGAACATTTTCGTAGGTCGGTGAACTTGAGATAGTACCATTCAAAATCGTGTTTCTTTTCAATGATAATGTAATGAGCTACATCAACATTCAATGAATCTAAGAAATGACGTAAATGTAGTCAAATCAGCTATGTTGGCCAACCCACGGTATCGCTCATCAGTCAGGTTGAAGACTTATTATAATTCCATCAGCAAATCATGTCATACATGATTCGTATTCATACTTCATACAATGTTTTTATTATATATACTTTCATTTCAAACTAAAACATGAACCTTCTGTTGATATGAACAATAATTGTTACATTTTATGTTTATTTACATTTACGTTAGATTTATGTGACTCAGTTGATTCTAAATTGAGAGCTCGATCAAGCCATATCGGGGTTATCTATCTCATTCCTGCAAACATCAATTGAAATCTATGGGTTTGTTTGTTAAAGAATAAATGGAAATATTTTAAACAGAAAATTCGGGGATTTCCTTATCTTTCCTTCTGTTTTGTTCCTTTCTTCACGGAAAATTGTAGAATACAGGTGGATGTATCAATTAATGGGTTAGAGGACGACCTTGTATCTACAGAGTCTCAGGCGGTGAAATGAGCTATGACATAATATGAGTAGGTAAATTCGAGGAGGAGGTTACTGATGTCAGGAGAAGAACTTACTATCCTCTAGGTGGGATAAGGCGCTGTAGGGTCTACATAATGTAATGTGTGCCTTATTCGGTCCGATCGAGCCTGTAGAAGGGTTATCGTATGTCATTGAGGCTCCCTCCGACCATGGTGTTCAGCTATCAGAGTTATACTAGTGGAGTGAGCTCATTACATTTGCAAAAAAACGTCATCTCGGGAATTTGGCACTCTAACCAGTAAAATGTACTTACACCAATGAACACAATGTGACTTGCAGGTGGTAACTGTAATAGTCTCTTGCACAATAAGTAAAATTTCTGATCACCATCGAACAAAACATTACCTAAGGGTCTTGCTACTCCCTTGTCTCTCAAGTCCGTTGAATCATATCTTGCTTGGAAATGAACATCTTACGCTAATAAACCTGTAATTCTGAATTTCAAAACAGAGTGAATGCAGTGACACTGCAATGAATTTCGAAATTTTTCTTTGATTAGTGGGGAAATGAAACAGACAGCAAAACTGATTTGAATAGTTGAATTAGCTCTGAGTCTACATACTCCAGGTTCTTTTAATTTCAGCCGTCAAGCTTCAAGTATACAGGATCCACGGGAAGCCCACCTTGCGAGGCGAGGAACGAAGATTTTTCTTTACCTGTTGTCATTAATCACTGCCAATGGACTAACTTATTTATCAAATTCCAGGAGGCTGCCCAAATAAATAACCTTGTCGGAGAGGTGGTCTAACCGTATTTTTTTAAACCTAATGATTAAGGAGATAGTCACGAATGTCCAGGTTCATTACTGTAGTTGAAATGAGCCGAACCGTCCTTCCGTTCGTGACGTGGAATATTATTTCTTATACCATTTCGGCTTCTGGTCAAAACTGGATCCCCGGTCAAGAAATCTGTATTTCTGTAACACGCTTATAACTAGCTTCTTAGGCAGTTCTCCTCTAACTTCAGAGCCCAGTAAGAGCTTAGCTTTTAGTGCTATGAATTTATGTTGTAAGCGTTTCAAGGCTTCCTGGTTTCGACTTGTGTGTCTGACCAATTTGAGGGGATTAAATATTGAACCTTTTCACCTAGAAAAATCGGAGGTATTTGTTTTAAGGACAAGGGAAACTGAGACTTTTCGCCGAGACGGAACTGGCTTATTAACTGCCCTTGTGCCAAATAAACAACAGTGTAGTTAAAGTCATGACTGATTGTTCCTGCATTTGCGGTTAGAAGGAGAGTGGGTTTTAGCCATGTGAATGAACTTGTCTGTTATGACGGTACTGGCTTCTGATTTCTTGTTTATTTGCAAAATGAAACAGACAATTGATTATACCTTTAGATTGTTACAGATAAAACAGGATTTGATTAAAATTGATGCATTTGATACCGTGCCGTTCTCGCAATAATACAATGTTCTCGGAGTATTTGTAAACCTACACGTTGTTAGGTAGGGCGTTGCTATACATTGTTGAAACAGTCGAGTGAAACTTGATATTTGAGTTTGAGTCAATCAAAACCGCCAATCTAGTCGAGGGTTTAAGACTACGTATCGTATGGTGTCAAGCAATTAGTCCATCTCAGACATTTGTAGTAATCCCTACGTTGATTAGTATTGAATTCCCGTTCCCCCGACACTCAGATGCGCCTGAACTTCACCTCTTCAGAGATATACGATTACTAGAAACTTGAGTATCTACTTCGTTTTATAAAGGAAGTAATTCAAAACCCTTTACATGGAAATTCGTTTTCTCACTGAAAATCTTATCACTTCCGACGTTCAAAGGAATCAGAAGTTTATAGTCACACATATTCTCATTTTCTCCGGTAGAAAATATTACGATGTTTCAACAACAACAAAAAACTGATCAGGATTTGGTTTTACTCTTCTACATTCTAATCGATCAAGAAAAAACAACCCTCCTCAAAATCCGTTAGTACTCTTCATAACTTGTAAAATCCTGAAATCGTTGTTTTAATCCTCCCCTCCGCTATCCATCTCAGGGTTTCTCCACGACCACGTTACCAAAGCTAATCAAACATGAGTCAATCATCACATTATGGATCGAGGATGGTCCTGAATTGTCGGCAACTTTCGACCAACCCTGTTAGGTAAAATCTAAACGATCAAATATTGAAACATCAGATATGGTGAAGGTTAAGCAAACAGTCAAAATCGCCTTAAAAACTGTGACTATTAAAGCAGCTGATATAATTACAATGGAATTATCTTACTGAGAAATCGAGTTAATATAACTTTCATCATAACAAACTAGTGAAGCGTATGCGGTTTCCTATTCAACTCTTTAATTATTAGCGCACTGTTCGTGGGTTTGCATGTTTGTGCCAATTTACTCATGAAGGTTTTTATATCTCAGATTTTGTTACATACAACGGGACTTTTGGAGTATTTCATTCAAATAACTTTTTCACAATTAATTTAACATTTACCGCTTTGAATTGGATTTGTTTCTTCTCAGTTCATTCCTCCAAGTTTTTCTTTCTTAATTCATTTTGAAATAGTTGGATCAGATAGGATAATAATTTAACATTGTAGAATATTACTAGCAAAACCGACAATCCTCAAGGTTCGGAACCGTGTAGCTATCGCCAAATTTGAAGTCGACGAAGTTACTTACATCGGTTGTCAAAATTTTGATTTAAAACTTGTTACAAATCGTGGTTCAAAGCATTTTTCCAGAGGATAGGACAAAAATGAAGGCTCAATGATATCCAGGGCATGAAATCTAGCAAATCCGTCGTTACTGAAAACATGGGCTGAGCGGACATTTTAAGTTCATTCGTCAAAACCTCAACTTAATGAGTCAATAGTATAGATTAAGGATAAATAATTATTTGACCACATATCTAAATCTTCATCTCCCCAAAATTCCGGTTATTACCGATGCCCCTTGGTTCGTCCGGAATGATGTAATCCACCGCGACCTGGACATACCTACCCAAAGTGGAAGATGTCATCAAATCTACAACAGCGCGGATGCACGAAGCCATCACAACACATGAATCCACAACGTTCGACGCATTATTACAAGCGTGGGAAAGTACACAACTCCCCCGACGTCTCAAAAGAAAACGTACCAGCGACCGTTTCTAGTCATACCTACCTACACTATTTTAAGACTATTTATTAATAACTATGTTTCTGTTATAAATGCTCCATTTAAAATTCAGAGGGTCTGTCACTGGACTGCCTCCCTCACTCACGTCTCTCGGTACTTGAGTACATTGAAATGAAATTATTTCTATCTAACCGAACTATATAGTATAATTGTATACGAAAAGTTGAATAAAATATTTAAATAATAAAAATAAATAAATACCCCCAGATTCAATCAAAGCTAACCGGCCTAGTTGGAATTACGTAGTTGCTTAAGTGACGAAAAATCAGGTATGCGGATCCCTGGTTGACGAAGAGGCTTTAAAATTAAAAACGATGAAGATAAGAGGAAAAGGTCGCGGATGCTGTGGCTGGGGCCTGCGGCCGCCGCGCCCACATCTGCTCCCTTGACTTTCAAACTCGACTCGATCGGATCGGAAGGCCTTGACTTTGCACTCGCACTGCCACAACCGGCCTTCTCTTCCTCGTTCCCAGCTCGCAATTTCTCCCTCGTTGAAATATTTTGTTATAACGAGCCTGTCGCATTCTGTACGTTCGTACAGTGCGTCCTGGACCAGTTCTGAGTTGAACTAGGTTTCTTCTAGGGCCAAAAGGGAGGGGATGAGCGCTGTTTGTGAGAACGTCTCAGACCAATATAGAACTGATAAACTCAACACTGTTATCCGAATCTTCCCAGCCAATCAAAAATCTGTCCCATTCCATTCCAGCAGAGATTGATAAATGATTTATTGATTGGATAACGATAACACTGAGTTGACAAGGACCAAAACTTCACTTGATATCACCACGGAAAAAGTAGGGGCCTGCGGGGATATAGTTTACAGTGCATGAGTGGGACCAGAAGTTCCGGAAAAAATCCCGAACTGTTGAGAGAAGTTCAATACAGTTCTGAGTGGTTGTCCGAACAGCGAACTAAAAATCTCAAACTCGTTCTGTCGATGTGCATACGGGTAAATAAGGACATGCTCAGTTCAGAACCGTTCAAGACCAACAGTACAAACAACCTCAATATGACGGTACGTTGTTGGGTGGAGCAATCATCGTAAGAACAGCAGAATCTGCCATATTTCCTCCTCAATATGCAGTAGTTCCTTGACTGATATCACGAAAAGATAAGGTACGTTCGGCTGACGTGCGGACGCACTTGTTGCGAACTGTGTTATCGTAACATCATTGAGAAACATTACATAAAAAAGATGTTGAAGAAAGCGATGAGACAAGAATGAAGTAAAAAGTGACTAATCGGTATAAAACAGGACAATGCAAAAACTGCAGCTCATTGAGTTACAAATCCTCTTGTGTGTCAAGGAACCCAATACCTCCTCATTTTTATCAGAAAATATGGAAAGTTTTTTCAATAATTGGTCAATCAAAATTCCAACGGCATGTGAAAAGAAAAAGTGAGTTTGACAGAACATTTTTTACGCTATGTGTGCATAGAAATTTCTCACTTTCAATTTTAATAAGAAAGAAAAATTGTATTGAATAAATATCCTTTTACTCCAACGAAGATGGATTTTTAGAATTGTATACAATTTTATCGATTTTTTTGCTCATTTTGATGAAATTCAAGTACAATTTTCAGCCTAAGTTTGAGCTTTACTTTTTAAATGACTTTGATTATGGTTGATCCACTCTCCCTGATTTATGTTCTGGTAAAAAAAAAGCAAATTTAACAATTATTAGCTGGTTTTGTAATTTTTTTGTCAAAAAATTTTGAAATTTGTCCAATATACTGTTCTCAGAAACTGTTGCTCAACGAACTCATCCTCTCTTTTGAAATCGATTCTGAATTCCTCAAGCAACAATTGCAGATTTTCGGAGCCACTGCAATAACTTAATTTATCAAGGGAAAAACACTTCATTTCCAAGAGAAAAAATGGCTAGAAATAGTTGTTTACTATGGAAAATTGATAGTTTTTAGATGAAAATCTAAAAATATCATTGGACATTCACACACTCAAGTAATAATATGATTTCGATTAGTGACCAGTTTATTGGGATTCTTGATTTTCTGGGATTTCCTAACATTTACCGTGGGTACTTGAGGGTTTTATAGAAACAAATATATTCAATTTTTTGTTGGAAATTTGATCGATTTTGGTGAAAATAAATTATTAATTTTTGTAGAAGAAATAATTTGTATAAACTTTTGTCAACAAAAATATGCTCAGGCAATGTGAATGACCTATTTCAGTTCATTTTGTATATGAGGCTAATCAAATTCATAATTCTTCGTCGTGTAATAGAAACGTACAAATATTTGAGACCTTGTGAAAATTCGACTTCATCATTCAGTTTTGCCTCTGGATTATTTTTGTTCGATAAATATTATATCAAGTTGGATGGTTTCAACCTTGGTATTCACTGCTCTACCTTCGTTATTCTGCTCTATTGATATTTAGAAAGGGGAAACCAGCCCCCTCTTTTTGCGTCTACGACGTTTTTCAGCTAAAAGGTTTTCCCCCGAAACAATTTCACGGTTGAGGTGAAGAAGAAAGAGAAAAGACGAGGTCTCGGCTTACGTCTTCTCCAGTTTCCTTTGCTTGTGCTTCAGCCCCTCCTCGTTTCCCGACCTCTTCCAGAACGCGACCTCCGACCTCCGCGCCGAGTAATTGAGATTAAAGTACCAACCTACAATAGTAGCGCTGAGAATTCTCTCGGAAATGAACTAGATTTTGAACTTCATAAGGTGATGTCGTCACATCACAGTTGTGCTCTGATTGTTGTTTCACAAATGTAAAGTTGAATTGAAAACTCCAGGAGCCGTGTTATTCGCAAGATCGATCCTTGAACGAGATAAGAAGTTTTTTTGCGAAAAGGTTTTTCCCGTGAATGCTTTTTCTTTTTACAAATAATGGCGTATTTCGGTGCAGATACACAGTCATTGGTAGGTTCCCGGCCATTGCTATATTGACCGTAGCAAAACAGTTATAGTAATTACTTATTTCACTACTAACTTCTACAACCACAGGAATGAATGTTCCAACTTCTGCTAGAGGAACGAAATTCATATGCTGAGACATGAAATCATTTGTACGTTTTTGTCACGTTCATTTAGGAAGATTGCTAATCCATCTACGGTACATTGGAGGGTTGGCTCATGTCGAGTTAATCCATTCTCAAAATGTGGTTCTTCGAGGTTTTTATTGACATAGGCAAGTGGGGTCTTGTTTTCTGGTAATTTTACAGAAAAATTCGTGCTCCTTTCGATGAAACTGGTGGTGTGTCGGATAAAAGTCAGTGGGATGAATGAAGCTCGAAATAGCGGTATATGGCTCTTTCGGAGGAGCATATGTTTCTGTATGAATTCAATTTGCTGCTGTTCAAGTTTCTGAGAAGTTGAGCAACAAAACTAAATTGAAATGTCATGAATCCAGTCCAGATTGGCCTTATAAGTACATGTGTATGGAATGTATATTAATGGTTTCAGCTGATATTGAATGAAAATTCATTTGAGTAAAAGATATTTAAAATCATCTTGGAACGTCAAGAGTGAGTCAAAGTGAGAATTACCAAGGATCTTAGATTATGTTAACTCGGTAAAGTACTTTGGAGAAGTGTCAAGATTGGCTAGGGAATTTCTTATGGTACGTACATGAGACAACACAAGACTTCAACATATCGATCATTAATTTCCATAATGTTGCGTATTATAGTGCACCATTGACGAACCGGTACACTAAGCCATTTCAGTAAAGACCTGAAAAGTCAGGTAAGATTGGCAAAGCAATATCATGGCAGTAAGTGGTACAGAGGAGTGTACCAAAAATGCCTCCTTGTGGAATATTCAGTTTCCATATTCAGTAATAAGGCTTCTGTAATCGAGAGGCAAAAATTTGTTATAACACCCCTCATTGATTGTTATTTCACGTTTCAAGATTTAAAATTGACCGCCGTACGAAACATAAAATACCATTGAATTCTTGAAAAACTCCGTTAAAAAAAAATTAAACATTAGTGCCGTTGAATATAGTAATAATCTCCTTCGAAATTGCGTCGATTTATGTCATTGAAATGGAATACTCTTTCCAAGAAATCGAGTTTATTATACTTATCTTTCTGGACATACTCGCGGACTAATAAAAGTTGAGTGGGTTGTTGTATTTAAACTCAATAATTTTTTTCAGTTAGTAGGTGCGTAGCAAGCAAATGCTACATTAATACCATTAGGATCTATAGAATCATATTGCATCAGCTGAGTGACTCTTGCAACAAATTGATCTACATTACTCAAGTAATAAATTACTACGCATAATAAACACAGACCAGTCCTCTATTAGGAAGAGATATCTAATAAAGAAATAGTAAACCTGTTAATTAACGGCTAATCATCGGCCAGTTCGATAGAGTGCATGAGTATCAACTTTTATTCAAAGTCGGTTAGGTGATTGAGCGCTTTCCAAAGACAAGAATACGTAAATTATAATTATCTATAAATACACATATCATAACACAGTAATGATGACATAATGTGTCACACCCTCATCACATTTGAAACGTCAACTGCAATCATATCAGCCTTCGTCCCCCGACGGGTATAACAGAAACTTCATAAGACTTATATTACCTACTTAGTACGTTGCCGCCAGCGAAGAGGCTATGTCACGTGTCAAATAAAATTAGTGGTATTAGCATGAATTTACATTATTTTCAAGAGGGTTTTCTAATTTATTCCACATAGGTGTCAACTCTACATTAATTATTTTGCGTTATACGCTTGCTGGCCCCTAGACATTTATTTCAGTTTTGCAAAAACTCAAATTAAAATATAAGAAGTTTGTTTGAAATGAACGTTAATGAGTTTGGGAAGTAAAACCCTCTAAATGATGTCTCAAAAAAGTCTATATCTTTATTTTACATAAAACTTGATACCGAAAATCACCGTAACTTTCTCATTCGGTATCTATCAAGGTATTTCCATTGTAACGAAAACCCGTGAATCATACGATTGTAATTATAACTGTTTAGCGGAAAAACCTTTTTTGGGAGAAGGGGTTGGGGCTTCTAAACATGCTAAAATGTAACTACCGCCTTATTTTAAATAATTTATTGCACATTGACGACCAATCAACGTAAAACTTTTAATCGGTGAGTTGCCAAACATCGTTTGATTTGATTTTGCCAAAAACATCGTATTTTGGGCTGCTTCATACATATGCCGCTTTCCTTTGACTGTAGGAGAATCTTGGGTAGTAATTACTTTCAAAGGTCAGTATTGATGATTAGGGCGACGAGAGATTACTGATCGATGGGTTTGTCGTCATTCGCAAAGCGCGTTTTATCGGTTAAACCGCCGAGTTCTCCGTCTTGTTAGAAAGCCTGCGGTTAGCCAAGGGCGTTGCACGAACAGCGGTCGTCCTTATCGTGTTTCCTAAGCAGGAAACTTCCTTCACTACGACTATCTAGGTCGATTATACCTACACAGATAGTATTCATTATCTTGTGTCTAGATCGATTACGGTGCTCATTTGGTCGTCAAAGTTTGAAATGTTTTAAATGAAAAGCGAGCTGGAACACAGGTTGCGTAGGCTGAACGTTGTAATAAGAATAGACTGAAAATGTATTGATTTATTTATTTATTTACAAAACGGGTTAACGCCTTATTACAGAATTTATAAAATATTACTGTTGTTGCCTCTGTTGGAGGTGAAAAATGTTAACAACTTCGGTACGGAAAGAGTTAATTGATTGGGTGGAGAAAAAGTTAAGAGCCGGGCTGTTTTGAAGTTGGGTATTCAATTTCATACTATTAGCCTCGAATTTGGATTCAGCACCCTTGAAGAGCCTGATACTGTAATGATTAGGACAAAATCCCGTCTGGTTTATTATGGAAACGTGAAAGAAAAGTTCACTCAGTTGAGCGGAGGTCGAACAAGATTCCGAAACCCATTTCCTTTTTGAAAATCCCACCGTATTGCACGTATTTTCGAAAATCTCTTCCAAACGTCTGCCAAATCAGGTATGGCACTTCCTCATCTCAATAAATATATAGATCATTGAAATGTTTTTAATAATCTTGAAAGATATAGAATATAAGCTTTTTACAGAGATTCACGGGACAGAAATGCCGCGGAACATGTTTCCTCAAACAACGCCTTGAAACGGAGGTTCAACGTGTATTGCGGGTCCAATTCTAAAGCGGATAGAATAATAATAGTCTGTCCTTCCTGGACTACTTTATAAATTTGAGCCCGATCGGACTACCAGAACCTCAGAAAAATTACCTCCTCAAAATCGGATGAAGAATGGAGGAATCATTCTTGTAACAGATTGTTCACATTCCCGCGTGCTCAGGCAGATGTATTGATTTGCGAGCAATGAAATTCATAGAGGACTGTAAGCTTCCCAACCAGAACATTCCCTGACGTTTTCTGGGAATATAACGACTGACACTAGTCTGGTCTAAAATGCGAAATGAGAACGGAAATTTGGACTTTTGAGAAAACACTCCCTTCGAGATTAAAACCGTATGGGGTTTCACAAATGAACAGCTTCTAATTTTCTAACAGCTGACAGCGTGTGCTCCAGTCGTAACTTCCTTCCGATGATGTGCAATACTTGTATGTATGTTTGTATCAGACTTCGAGTGTGAGGATTAAGGTCCAGCTTTCACAGAAACGGATCGTTTAAATCGACATGGCCTTAATTGACTGATATAAGGGTTATATGACTTCATTCCGGCTTGAAAGGCAACGACGAACCTTGACCTACTTAGTATTTGTTCCCCACACTAGTGTTTCTCACAATAACTGAAACAATTGCGAATTATATTACAATTTCACACAAAAACAGTCTTATTTACAAAATGTTGTATTTTTACTAGTCTTCTCTCGCCTAGAAAAATGTTAACTTCAAATGATGAAATACCTCTGAAGCATTGTGAACTTCCAAAAAGCTCGTGTCAGATATCTAAAAAGTGCGAGCCAATTTTTAAGAAGAGGTTCTTAATGTCCAAATCATTAAAGCTTTTATTTGTACAAAATAATATCAGTTAATATCAGGTCTCATGGAATGCGTTTGCAGTTGTTTTATGATTGGTAGTATACGGAGAGTTGGATGACCACCAGGAAAGAGAGGAACGAGAAAAAACATTGATTTCGTCAGTCTTGTCCATTCGTGTATCAACATTGAATGTTCTATCAAAACATCCGTTCGGGAGTTAGTTCACGCGACTCGACTTTAGATAATTGTGAGATAAACTTACCAGCTTTTTATTTGTTATTAGAACAGATATGCCTGCAGGAACTGCTCGAGTAGTGAACAGTGGAACAGTGAACGAACTCCTTGACGCTAAAGCTGCCTGTCTCGCCGTCCTGTTCACTGAGGAATTATGTCCGACTTAACCGGGCAGTAATAATTAGTCTTCGGGAGCCCGTTGAGAAAGGGATCTTTGATATATGCAAACGAGGTGACAAGGAACCGCGTCTGAGTGGTCCGTTGGAGTTAATCCCATTTGATCCTACTGAGGTCAGACCCGGTAACTTGACGACCAACCGCGCTCTTTGTGCGATGTTCTCTCCTCCTACTGTTACCGAGCGGGGCCATTCGGTGTTTTGTACGGTTCCATTCGTCATAAGGTCACTTCCACGTCAGCACTCCGCTCAAAGAACCACATCGTTATTCACTGACGTGAAAATGCGACATAAAGTTTATTTCAGAGACAAGATCCCCGAATATTCACAGAAATCGAACACAGTTAGTTGATTGATACTTTTCAAGGAATGATTTTCCGGAAAATTACGTATTTTTAAATGTAAACGCAATTTTTAGTGAAAAATCAATTTACCCCCACATTTTGGAAACTCAGATTGCAAGAAATTATGTGTAACGGTAAGGATTCAGATAAGTTCAGTTTTCGACGGCTGAATTCTCCCTATTGTCAAATAGTAAGTAGTAAATTTTACGTCCTTCCCCCATTTAATATTTCGCAGTGGATCTAAGAGGGATTATGACAGTTAGAAGGTAGAAAACATTGAAAAAACGCAGCAAAGTATTAAACAGATGTTCTTTTTTTGCTTGAATAACCCTTCTACGTAAATTACTTATCTAGTTGTATTAAACTTAGTCTGTGGTTCATCATATAAAATCATTGCCTCGCGCCTCCATATCTTGTTATTGCACGCCGTGATAAGTGAGTTATATATTTCAGCTAGGCAGACCGATTAGGAATGAAATTAGCCGCAAGGATCCTTCAGCTGATTGCTGTCTCCATACCTTTAAATCGACTTCAAGATGTCCCAATGACTCCGTCTTCAATATAACTCCATTATATTCCCTTTATACGATACGAAAGCTGATTCAAAAACATTTAGAAAAGTGAAATATACTGGATATGGGCACGACGTAGACATCAAAGAATACAACACAAATTTAACGAGATAAATAAATGGCCTACCTAAGCTTCACCTGTCCGCAAATAGGTACCTATATAACAGAAACCTTGAAAAACTCGATTTGGAAAGGAACTCTTGAAAACAAATTCCGCTGCAATTACACGTATCAGCTCATTCGATCCTAACACGATTCTAGGCGATTTTTACTATGTCCAAGGACGTTCACATTCTCATTGCGTTCAAGTGTTTCTTTCTGTCAAAGTTCTAGCCCTCAGTGCTAACGGATGAACGTTAAGTGGTTCATTCGATTCATTGGAGGGACGGATACCAATAATGAACGTAAGTGCTAACGGATGAACGTTAAGTGGTTCACGATTCATTGGAGGGACGGATAACAATCCGTAAAAACAGTGTTATTTTGATAGTTTTCTATATGTCAGCCCTTCTATTTCACCCGTTAGGATTGACTGGGAGTAATGCCAAAAATCGTATCCCAACTAGTAGGGCTGGGCGATATTCGATATCCAAGAGTATCGATATTTCGATATTATTGTTGTAGGAGTAACGATATATAGATAAAATATCGATGATTTGTTAAGGTATAAAATAACGGGTGTTACCATTGCATCATTGCATGTCGTGATAATTACCTAATGGAATTTTTATGATGATACTGTAATGTTTAGAACTTGCCAAACTCTTGAACATACCTGAAACCTAACGAAAAACCACCTGATGACATGAGTTAGATGAACTCCAAATGGTAGATAGAGGAAGAAATAAACAGAAAAATAGGTTCAAACCCACGAACTTTAATGTTACTAAATGACAGTACAACAAAAAATTTCAGAAACCAACTTGAAATGGGTAAATAATCAAGAAGAATTAAACGGAAAATGGGTTCTAACAAACAAACTTTAATTTTACCAAAGACATTTCGACATTGGAAAATATTTAAGAAGAAATAAACAGCAAAATAGGTTCAAACGCAAAACTGTGGTAAACGTAGGTGTACAATATAAATAAATTTCAAAAAACCAACTCAGAAAATTTCAAGTCCCTCTCTCCTACAGAAACGAATGGAGGTATGGGTACGATGAGGGCGGTTACAACCTTGATCAATTTAGCTGGGCCTACTTTTTTTCTCCTCAAGAAGCCACAAATTCTCGCTTAAAAACACGAGCATTTCAGATTTATCTGGGCTGAGGCTGCTCATACGGATATCGAATATCGCCCAGCCCTAACAATTAGACCTCAAATGTCATTGATGACCCAACTTCCATTAAGTTTGGTCAAGCAGTTTCGTAGAAAACCTCAGGACGACAGATCTTGAAATAAAAAACAACAGATTTTAACGGAAGTTCGGATTTTATTTTTCCGATATAAAGGTTCCTTTTTTGACAATGTAGAAGCTTAAAAAAGGCAAAGAAAGCAATTCCGATGCGTTCTTAAAACGTTTTTATTCATCAAGTATTATGAAAAAGTTAATAGATTAATAGAAATAGAAAAATTAATAGATAAATCTGATGAACTATCAGATCGCGAAACAACAAGCATTCTAATAGTAGTAAAGTTTCCTACAACTCTCTTGCCAAAAAAGTTCACATGTATGATATTTTAAAAGTTTATATCATAAACTACCTAGAATAAATTGTGGGAAGTAATTTGGAAACGATTGAAAATAATTTCAATGGTGACGGTGGGATGTGAGAGTGTAATTAATAATATAACAAAATCTTGAACTTGAAAATACTGAAAAATATTAAATGTTGCTTGATAATTTAAGTTGCCGAATAAATTAATGCATTTTACTCATTTATTCAGTAAAATTCATTACTAAACATTTCCGGAGAACTTTTTGTTAAAAATTAGTTGTAAATAGATCCCTGAACGCACCTTGTGGTTTACAAACAGTTTAATCAACGTTTTGCTTCCCATGGGTGGGTACCCATAATGCAGTGGGGATACCCTTGTACTACTAGAATACTATTGTATTCTCATCAGTGATTTATACGTAGGTACGCTCTAATATGTAATACTATTCCATAGGTATTCAGGTAAATAATTAAATGTGTGTTTTCCTGTCGTTTACCCTTGTCCCAGATTCTTTCTACCCGCTCAATGTCCTATAGGAGTTACTTTCGACTTAACCATTGAAACGTTGAACTACTGATCCGTTCGATAGGGACGCAAGCGGTGCGAAGATAAATGATCGTCCGCCGCTAAGACTTTACAAGCTCTGCCTACGCGTTACAATCACCTTGCGCTATCGCCTTGTATTATATCTCCGCCTACAGCTGTCGCTTCCTACAGTTGTTTCACTCTCATTGTCATTCGTTATTTGATACTCCGGCGGTTTCATTGGGTTCTTTGCTACCTGCCAACGCACAGATTTAGAGGCCGTTGTTTTGTCTGGAATGGATTATATCCTTATCAGTTCATAATATGTGGTCGTGTTTGCTCCAGATCTATTTATATTCTGGTTTTCGACCCGTGTTGATAGAACCATAAAGAACTTGAGGACCGTACTTAATCTTTAAAGAATTAGAATATTCGATAATCTTATATGCGAAAGAATATACAGGGCAGACTGAGCAATTAAGTTCAGATCAACAGGTACCTTGGTGAAAGTGGCATTGATCGGTTCCAATAGTAAAAAGTCTGAATAAATGCTATCCACTATTTGCCGCTGCATAGTCACTCGTTGAACAACTAAACTGGATCCCCTACGATGTCTAGATCATGCAATTACCACACTAAAAACCGTAGATCGGTAAATATGTTCCTCTCAAAGAGTGGAAAGCACTTTCCATTTCTGATGGAATGTGTTCCCATCTTGGACAGGTGAAATAAGTGAACTCTATTTCATGAAAATTATGTTTTATAGCTCGTGAAACTCTAAAGTAAAATCACTAGAACCAAGTTGAAATAAAAACGTTGAATAACATTAGTACATAAAGCAATAAGCGTATAATCCTGGAGGGTACCTACTATAACTATTTCAGGGAGAAATCTTACCTTCTCACTTTTAACTGAACACTCTCTCCCAAAATAGCCTTCAAAATTTTTTCGGAGGTTTTTTCCGTGATGATCAAGGGAAACAAATATTCTTCTGTACGAGAAACCAGCATCCATGGCAGTGGAGGCTCCTCTGCTGAAACACCGAGGGTGCAAAGAAATCTAGGAAAAACTTTCTCCAGATACATGAAAAAAGCCCTCGATGGTTATGTTAGTATAGCACTCTGAGTACCATATTTGGCCATTGTTTGTACACAGGTCGGAGTTTTGTTCAGTTTGCTCATCTGGGTACTCGCTTTGCTCAGATCTCAGAAATAAAAAAATATTGCAAATTAATACTTCTAGTATTGTATAGATTAATTGGCCAAATAGATCGGAATGGCTTTTCTTAGCCAAATACCAATTTCAACTTCTCCATGTCTCGTTGTCCAACTTCATTTAAAACTGCTTGAAATAAAAAAGCAATAGACACAAAGTAGTGATGAAGGTACTTGTAGGCTTTATTTTGTTATCTTTTCATTTGGCAATTTCATTTTGTTCACGGTTGAAAAGAAAGAAAATGGCCGGAACTATTCGTGTTACAATCAAATTTCTACGGTGTCCGGCTGATCTTCAATAATGTCAAATATCAAAACAACATTTCGAAAACGCCCACCCACATCTCACGGCAGGAAGTTCAACTACATGAGGGTTGATAATCGAATATGTTTCTTTTTCATTTAAAATGAAAGAGGTAAAGGACCAACATTATTATCAAGTTACATTTTTACTAGACCAAATCATATTACGCGGGCTAATCGAAAAATAACATGGAAGTATGTGACGTATGGTGGAACTTGAAAAACATAAAGCTTCCCTAGATTGGGAAGAAAACTGACTCTAGATTCGGGCTCTACACCATTAAAAATATATTGTTTTTCGAGATTTGAGTTCTTTTCTATGTATCCTATCCGTTCAAAACCTCCTCTCAGCGCTAATTCCAACATAGGATGGAGAAAAGAAAGTGTTTGGTTCCAATCAAAGGGCGACACGCTTCATTCAATCTTTGATTACTCAGTGGATGCTGTGGTTACAACAAGTCTGGTTGTGTCCTCAGTCCCACTACAAGTATTATAATTGGACGCATCAACATTGCGGTAATTCTAACCTCAACTATGTCTCTTAGAGACGATAAGAAAAATGGAGAGCGACCAAAGATTTATTAGGTTTTGGAGAAGGCTCGCCGCGGGTCAACCTTGAGTTTGGTGTACAAGAAAGAAGAATCATCGCCTCTTAAGAAACGGAATTATATTTTTTTCCTTGAAACTCAAAACTCCCGTAGCTTTTCCAATACAGAAGACTCTCATTTGTGTCAAATGTGACCATATACAGCAAAATCAATAATAAAGATATCTTTTGATGATCTATTATTAATCCAATGCACATTTATTGGGATAAAACATTAGCAGAGGCTTGTGCAGAGGAAACTAGGTTGTAAGTATTGATTTTGCAGGGTGTTAACCTTTGGTACCCATCACCGGCTAGTGATCGATCGATCGTAGCACTAATTTGCAACAAACAATTTTTTCCTTTAATCCCGCTTAGTTTTTGAGTTATGTAAGTTATGTAGGATTTCTTCAGTGATTTCAACCATCACTCTTTAAAACAGCCATAACTACCTGAAAAAATTCTGGTTTTAATAAACCGTTTGAAAAAACGGAAAGATCAGAATTGTCTATCTTCCCGACTTTAACGGGTCGTAACCGGGATGTAACCGTTCGCTGGAACACCCTGCATATAAATGAGCTTGCCGTTGCTTATTGAGAACTCACCACCCCCTAAGATTCAGCCACACATCACTCAATCAAGTTATGTATTGGGATCCTAAAGTGCCATTGCCTCATGCTTAAGACGTTTTTCAATACCCAAATTGGCTTTTGCAACTGACTAAAGGTTTCTGAACTGGTATGGTTCTGTACATTCCGTGTTTAAACGGGCTTCATTTTAACAAAAAATAGCTACCAATTTCTTGCGTGATTTCGACCTCCACTCACTGAAACGGCCATAACTCCCTTAATTACCTGAGCAAATTCAAATTTGATTATACCGTTTGAAAGAACGGAAATATCAGAACCACCAGCTCCCCGGCTTAAAACAAACAATTTTTCAAATTAATTGTGGAAATTAACGGGGTGTAACCGTAGGCTGGGACACCCTGCATTTAAATAAGTTTGCAGGCTACGTATTGGATACTAGATCCCCTACGATCAACTCTACACACACTACTCACAATCACGTCATGTATTGGCTGGAATTGGCTTTTGCAACTGGTGAAAGGTTTCTGAACAGGTATTTATCTGACCATTAGATTTATAAACGGGCTTCATTCCAACAAACAACTACGGTTTGGGCTATTGATTCTCCCTTTTTAGGATTTTTTTGTTTTGTTGTATTAGTTTCTTTTATTAACATTATTGTTTTACCATTGATTTATTTGACACCAGTTTTTATTTATTTTTGTTTTCTTTTTAGGTGGTCCATAAGGGGAAATCGTCGCTTTTATCCGGTCGTCGCGGTACGCGTGTGTTTCTCTTCCAGTTCAGTGGCTATGTGTTTAGTGTCTTAGGGACAAATTCGATTCCGATCGCGCATTTCACGATCCAAAGTGTCGCAGTTTCGTCATTTATGATCCGATAATGGAAACTGAAATCTACCTGAAAACCAACAATAACAGCCCGCCGTCCAGCCTCCCTAAGAAATGGGCCGGAGGCGGAGTCCTCGGAAGTGTCGAGGAGGACGAGAGTCCGCCGGCGTCACCGCCGCCGGTTGAGAGGGGTCGACGCAAGTCTTGGCATTTCACGAAGGAGAAGGAATCGAAAAGAGCGAGACGTAAAGGCTCGCTACTACCACCTACGGGCAAATACACGAAAGAGAAGCGGTCGTCCTGGTGGAACATATTCGTTCCGGAAAACTCTGGTGGCTCGAGGTACGGAACACCCAAATCAACTAACACATGTACGGGATGTATTGGTGAAGGCTGCATTGCATTAACATTACAATTAACTTGATGAATTAACCCATAGCAATTCAATAAATGCATTCATTTCAGTTGACACCACTATGGATAGGGAAAAAGTCTTTTCTGGCACAGTGTACAACACGAGTTTGGGAAAACCTACACGAGAGACGTATCAATGAATAGATATGTGCATCATTCAACATGAGAGTTCTAGGACCCGATATAGGTATAGTATAGTATTCCGCACACATAGGTACCAATACATGGATGTCTGCAAAGTTCTGTATGACGTTGCACGTTCTTCATGTGTAACATGGAGAGGTGATGGAAAGGTGTAGTTGCCCCTTTCATAGGCAGGATGCGACTAATGCCCGCAACACTCAGAGAATATCCCAGATTTTGGAAGGCGTCTGGTATATCTCCAGAGGCTGCGGATTCAAGAGTTGGGAAGGGCAAACTGACCACATCCATCCCGTATGTCAACATCGATTTGTCAGTTGTCGCTAGTTGGGAGGGGTTGGTGCTAGTCCTGGCATTTCCCAAGGAGAAGAAATCGAAAAGGGCGCACTCCTGACACCTACCGGCAAATACACAAAAACTATATTCTATTTACCTACTATTGCATAAATCGCACTCTTGATTTCCAGAATCATAGGGTCTATATTCTAGAAGTAGCAGGTCACCTTTCGTTTTTACTCGTAGAAGCCACTTGGAAAACGGGAAATCCCTGAACTGTCTAAGGGGTTGCACATTACTCTCCAATCGAAGAGCCAAATACTGGAGACGGTTTCGGGAACTGAGCTCCTGCTTTTCATAAATATGTTACTTTCTGCGTATCAATTATCTTTCCAACTGCTCAAATTCTCGAATGGAATCAACTGCCTTGTGCCTTACTTTATACTCCTACTATGGACTATATATATTAAATGATCCATTTTATATCTCCATTGCAATATCTATCTACGAAAACTGTAATTAATGATTGAATGGATCATTAAGATTGTTAACAGAAGTCATTAAAATAAAAACAATAATGGATAGTTGAACTTGATATAAACTTAGAAGTCAAGGTGCAATTCATGGCAATGTAGTTTTTGATTTTTTCTCGATCCCATCTTTTTTCTATTCCATTGGAAATAATAGCCCCACTAAAAAACAAATCAATTTTGGCCTCTGCGTTATCGCATGAGTGGGTAGTTCGTAAGTCGATCGTTTTTAGTATTGAAACACCAAGAGGCGTAAAAATAAGATCTGTATTTGCCACACCCGAGCGGATATCCGTTCCGTTTTTAATTGGTTATAAAAATGTGACCTTTAAGCTTGGAAGAGTGAACAGGTTTAGTGGGTCCTTGGTATTTTATGCGGCCTGGGAATTGGCAATTGTGTCAAACGAGACCCTTCCGTCATGTTCGACACCCCACCTACGAATATACAATCCAAGCCACTCAAAAAGATTAACATGTAGGGATAAGTACCTTAAGATTCTCCCTATTCATTTGTTATTCTTATAGCCAACTTCTAAGAGAGCGTTCCTTATAATAAAATTTTCACTATGGCAATGAAGCATACAACAAGAGAACCAAACACGCTGCTTCGCTAAAGTTTTAATTTCCAAAATGAATTAATCGAACCCATCCCTAACCATCCCTAACCAACGCTAATCATCTCCTAATTGATTCTCTTACAAAATGAATCTGTCCTCCATAAAGAGTGTAACAATGCGTCGATATCAATCCTGATAAATTGATATTGACGAATATACGTCTTTTTTTTAAATTATTTCATCTTTATCGACACTATTCGTAACTCATTCATCCACCGTCATCGGTATCTATACCCTCATCAGAATCGCCTAATCCCAGAAAGCAACAGTAAAACAGAAAAAAAAAACAGGAGTCGTTCTAATATAAAAAACCGTTTTTTGTATATAAAAAACTTATGAAAAATAAAAACAAAAAACGGAGTTGAAGGTGGAGAGGATTGTCTTTGAAGATTTATGCAACAAGTGGACATTTTATAGAAATGATCAAGTTTCTGCGTGGACCGAAATTTTTGCAGTTGGAATTCGTGAACACCTTTAGTATAAGTACATTGGATCTTCATTCTAAGTTACGGTTTCCCAAGTTAATTTTGTGATCTGTTTGAGTTGGGGAAATATTTTAATGTTGAAATTCTTAAGAACGAAGAATAATTTATGACACGATAATGCTTCTATATTCATTCATTTGGCAAAACATGACAAATCATTTTAAGAGTGATCAAATATCAATATTTTCGACCGAGGCAGACACGAATTTCTCTCACTTTCTTATTGCCTATGTTAACTAATGCAATAAATTCTTCTTCATCAAGAAATGGTATCGAGGACGAATTCATTTTAAAAAACGACTCCGTAATTCATTTTTTTAAAAGGACGGATTAAATGTGTAAATGCCATATCTGATGATATACATTTTCATAAAAATGTATATGTTTACTCCCCATATTTTTTGCATAGAATTCAAATATGACATATTTCCCAACCTACCTGTATTTTAATTGAGATCAATGCACCATGACAGTGTAAATTCTAGCGGAAGTCTTCAAAATTTAAACCCCCAAAACTCAATCGATTGATACATTTATTTTCATTTAAGAACGGTATCGGAAAAAGCTAGATTGCAATGGCAAGCTGTATGAAAAGAGCAATCTTCAAGTAAAGACAACAGATGATATGACAAGCCAATATCGCTTCCACAAATATTTGCTGAAAATTAAAAGGTGACAACACTTGCGTAAATAGGTAGTTGGTGAGGGGGGGGGGGGGGTTAACTTGAAAAGAAATACGCAGAAATTTGATCAGAAAATCCAACATTAACATTGACTCAACAGTTTCAAAACATATTAACATAAAAATTATATGTTAATATAAGAAGCTTCGCTCTTATAATCATACTGCATGACTAGCCATTCGTTACCCATGTTGTAAGCAGATTGGAAGTGGAAAAGGCATTCGCTAAATTGGATCGATCAGATTCACTAACGAGAGACGATGAGTTCTTGGATTTTTTCCAAACTAGAAAACGTAAACCCTTTCGGACCTCTCGGGTTAAAACGAGGGCCATTTCGATAATGATCATTCCATCATTCACATCACCTTCGTGACCTCCCGAAACGTCAATCCCCTTCAAGAACGGGGAAAATCGATTTTAGGCGGCGAAGGTGGCTCGCGGAGTGCTCTAAACACCACAACCAGCTGAATTAATTTCTTACGAACTGTCAAATGATTTTGAATTGAAGTATTGAATCTAAACTTTAGAACCGATTCGTAGCACTCACGCTGCGTCGCAGGCAGACCAAGTTTGCCGTATATAACCCTTTTCGAATCAAAATGACATTTTAACTCTAAAATTGATTTTTAATACTTGAAAATGAGTTTTCCTGAGGGAAAATGGAGATTGGGAATTTTAAATATTTTTTCAAACAATATTCCGAGGCATACACTTCTATAGAACCGTATTGGTATGCAGTCTAATTACGCGAAACAGTACGAATCACTTTCTGGTATTGCGATTCTTGAGCCCGATACACGTCGCTTCACTAATTACACTATTGCAGTAACCCCTGGACAGTGAACCACTGTACACTGTGATACTCGTGGATTGCTTTATTTCATTACGTAGCCAGTTCGTCCAACTACTGCAACTGTAGCATGATTTTACGTGAAATTTCTCCAAATAGGTGAACCTACCTAAGTTTAACCACCTGTTGTGAAAGTATCAATGGAGGAATGAAATACCAATAATTCAAATAAATTTAGAATTCAGTACGAAATTGACCAGTAATCCAATCATAGCGTCAGAATTACATGCAAATTTTTTAGGACATAAATAGCTTGTTGTTATATGATAGATAAGGGATTTAGCTCGACTTTTTCGAAATTTTCAGGATACAGAAAAAACTTCTTGAAAATATAAATTATTTACTTACATTACCAGTCACTTAGGCGAACTATATGTTGCCTACAACTGCATGTTGTGTCCAAATTTTAACAAGATATTCGCCACAATGAAGGCCGCACAGCCAATTTCATTTTGGAGTTAACTCATTGTTGCTCCATTCGATTTTTAAAATGTGCAGTTCTATTCAAGGAGAGAAACACTGATTTACAAATGTTTTTGAAAAAATGCCTTATTAAAAGAAAAAACGTTATTACAAGTTTACTGACAAAAATTCCTTGTTTAAAATTCTTTGTTGGTTTAAAAGATGGATGGACTGTTTCACCATCTAAAATCTCGATGCTCCTAGTACCTATATCACTGCCCCACTCTTCAAAATATAGGTTCTTCTTTTAAACAGATGTACATCTTCATCAGAAACTTCAAATATCAATTAGCAGACAAATAGCAGACACGAAATTATAAGTAGGTAGGCAAAATGTTTCAAAAAAATCATTTAGAATGTCGTAAACCAAAACAGAGCAGTAAAGTAACCTTCCGACGTTTTTATCGCAAAGTTGGATTTCGGCATTCGTTTTGGGCAAGACGGAGTTAGCTCCATGAGGTAACTCTTGTTTGCACTATAAAATGTAAGAGTTAACGCATTCTACTGGAAATCAGAAGAATTAACAACCGTAGAAAACTTGTTGCACCAAATGAAACGGTGATTTTTTTCCTATCAGCACCAGGAGTTGACTCTGATTGACCCAAAAATGGTGCTATCCCCTTTTCTTGCTGAAAGGCGGCCAGGAATAAGTCACAAAAGAACTCCAACATTCAATGACTTGAGGCATTTCTATAGAGAGAAGGTACAGGGACTGATCAAATCCGATCGATCGGGAAAAAGTATCTTTTATAGATGTAAAAACCTTTAAGAGGAAATTGAAATGTTTTCAAATTTAAAGGTTCTCCAATTCTTTAATACCGTGATTGATTTCGAAGGTTTTTTTTCAGTGAGCTGATATTATTGAGCATACTCATTTAATATTTTGGCCCAATCGCTTATTCGCTTCATGAAGTCTGTTATTATGTCAATATTGTGGGAATTACATTACCAAACTGTTTTCAGTGCCGGTACTGTTACATTTACCTTCAATTCATCTGTTAACATTACACGTTTGAGAATGTTGGTTGTTCCGGCGGCTTTTTGAACATCACACAACTACCGACAAGCTTACTCATTTTCACCTTCCACCCCCCTTCGCCGAGAGCTTTATACAGTTTGAAAGGGAAGTTGGGAGAAAGATGAATTCTCCCTTGAATAACGAACAAAGCCTAGAGGGCGGTGTTCGCGGAGCTTGGAGCCGGCACGAGGTAAAACTAGCTACCGAAATGTGTTTGCACAGGATAAGCGAATGAGGTCATTCCGCGATTATGGGACTTGATGAGAATAGCGTTTACAACAGGAAAGATTCGAAGATAGAACACGTTTTTTGTTTCAGCTTGAAAATAAATTACGTTGTAACAAGAAATGAATAGGATGAGACTCCCTTCTCCCACAATAATGGGCTATCTACGGAGCTCCAGGTCGCGCTCAATATCACCTTGATCTTCATCCCAATCGATCTTCTAGTTTTGAAGAAAGGAGAGTAGGGGATTTCCCAATCGATTTGAACATTGGCGAAACCACATAATTGATTTCGTACAGTTCAGTACGACAGTTGGTTCGTTTTATGGGTGAATCGTGAGCTTAGGTACGTTTTATAGGAATGTACCTAATACCTTGAACACGTGTTCAATGACTGATGAATAGTTCACTTGACAGTGGACTCAACTCTGTGAGGAGAGTATGTCTCTTGGCTCGTGAGAGGTAGGTTCAGAATTGATTAATAGGCAAAAGTGGAGAATGACAAATTTTCTGTTTTATGCTAAGTCCGGGAGTTAAGATTATTTCCTTTCCATCAATTTATGAAATACCAAGTATTCGTTTAGTTTCTCTTGTCAGTACCTGTGCAACTTCCACTATAGCGCGAAAACTAATACTGGTATACTATTTCAATTAAAAACTCATTTCTGTCCAATCAATCAATGTTGTTATTATAGTGATAATTCAACTTGAGGTCAGTTTTATCACAACAACGGTGGTAAATAGTGAAGATAGCTCTTAACACAATGATGAAGTAGGGAATATGATCTGGGAGTTAACTATTTATTCTGAATGAAAAAATACTTTTCTTGCCACTAACTCCAGGATGACGCTGTCTCAAAAACTAACTCGAAGTGGTGAAACCCGCTTATGCAGCGTATGCTTAAGAGCGTATCATTCCTATTTCCTTCGTTGATCCTTACTTTCCTTTTCACTTGAGGATTATTGCTTGTGAGAGTTATTCATGGTTTAATAGTTTCCAAATGCCCTTAACGGTGGATAAATTTATAGGGGTTGAGGCACAGACTGGTAAATTAAACAATAGCCCCTCATTTGCTGATCATTTCTTCATCAAAGAGTTTGAAGTATTAGTGGTGATATTTTTTTGAGTTGGGATTGTCTTACGTTTGAAAACTGGTATAATTGTACAAGTGAGTTAATATTTTATTATAAATTCTGAACTGAGTATTGTAACCCTGTTCAATTATGTGACAACTCTATTTTTTTTCTGTTTGCGTCACATCTGTTGCAAATGACAGCCCTTGTTTCACATAATCTGATACGAGATCAAAAGTTAAACTGAATTGAAGTTACTCTTTTCATTATAATTTTCCGTGAAACTCAACGAAAACACCAATATGTTAACTGTACGGGAAATCATTGTTTCGCAGAGGAAAAGAAATAATGTTTATACAGTGACTGTGACAGTGCAAATAATTTGGTGGTGGAAAAGCGATCTCATCATCAACCTCCCTTTGCGACTGCCGCTTTACAATTATAATTCCTTCATTGTCAATACAGCTGGGTCAGACTCTATTATCATCGTAATAGGGTCATCACCCGGACTCAGCCTGTCACCCGCACTGTTATCAAGGGTCGTATACTCGATACGTCGATACCGATGTACGTCAATTTGAATTAGGTAGCCAATAGACATGCTATCAGCTTGTCGAGATGAACACAAAAAACCCCTGCCAAGTCAAGTTTGGCACATACTTCCCCGTATAGGCAACATGGATGTAAAGGCTGTTGGAATTCTTTTGTATAAAACTCAAAGTTTGTTTACATCTATTTGTCTTTGTATGTTCCCAACAGACGGCTAAACTGTCAATTTTAACAGGAACGGTCAGCGAGTTCCAACATAGGCTAGGTCAGAACTCCAAAACATTCTTCTACTTCATAAAAGGAGCTACCCTTCGGAACCGAATCGTTTGGTTCCCGAACAATAGTTATTTTGGTAGCTAACAGGCAGTTTCTTAGTGGCGGAAAATCGTGAAAACTGGAAAAGCCCTGACGAGTTGCTACAGGTGTTTCAGGTGACGCGAGTGACTTAAATGAGATGATTGCTTTCCCCTACAATCCTCAAGCCAGGTTGGACCACCAGAACCTGACAAAATATGCCTGGTGTATTTTAAAATTTGAGTTCTGAGAGAAAAACTACGGTAATGATACTAGGATTTCACGTTCGTGCACGCGCACTTGCTACCAAAATTACTATCGTTTTGAAAATTTACATGAGACCATCCAACCGGACTGCCCGGACTGCCCTTCAAATTTGAGCCAGATTGGTCGATGGTGAACAAATTAGACTTGATGAGCAGACGGAAATATTGATTTGTAAGCAATGTAACTCGTACGGGTTGTTACGCATCCTTCCCCTCCTTATTTTCCTGAAATTTCATCAAAATCGATAGAAAACGGTATTGAAGACTGTCTGTATTCATAAAAGGACTTCATAATATAAAAGTACTAAAGCTTTGCTTATTAATTTGCGGTGTTTTTAATCGGTACGGCCCACTCTTTCATTGAAAACCGCTAGTGATTCTACCTAAAAAAAGAATAAGCTTCTAGGTTGTAGCCTCTTGAAGTCTTACGATGAATGTAATAAGCATACCAGACCACGAATTACATGCCACTTGAGCTGACTCCAACTTTCAATGAAGTTTTAATAGTCTAATAAAGGAGGTTTATATCGGACCGCACTATAATTTTCAAGTTCTATAGACCCTGAGGATAATCAAGATTGCTCGTTTAAGACCCACGTTCGGCGCAGTTTACCGAACGGACAGGTCTCAGAGGTTCTCAGGAACAGTATACCCATCTGAAAACTGAATAGATAGTTTACGCAAGTTGCGGCCTGGCCGTGTCGGCGATCAACTTCTTCTGTCGATCAGTATCCTTCCCCCAGTAATCGACTTTTGTACTGTAGATAATCACGTTATGTATTTGAGAGGTTGTGCAGCTTAGCAGTATTAGGGGAACTAATTGAGGGACTAATTGATGAACTTGAAACACCAACAATTTCAACAAAAATATCACTCCCTTCAACATTTATTAGTCTCCTTATTGTCTTCTGAAAGTCTCCTTACTGACTAGGACTGAACTCTTTTCTTTGTTTTTGATAACGGTGTATTGAGAAACATCCGTGTACCCATATGAATTTTTAAAAATATCTGCTGATATTCCTATTGCTTTCATTTATCTGGCATAACTATATATTTATGTAAATTTGAACTGTAAATTACAACTTTCGTGAATTACAGAATTTTTGCATTTTTTGAACACAGCATCAACAATTTTTGAGCTTGCTTTCTCGTCGCTTATTAAACTCGGATCGAACAACATTAGAAGGAGAAACCAAAAAGATCAGGATGTATAATATAGCAAATGGCTATCCGGAATGGATGCTCTTCATTCCTTCGAGCCTTACTAGGGGTCTAACAGATCCACTCTTCCATGCATCAATCGCATTCGAGTCATGACCAGAAGCTTTCTTCTTCAGTTGGCACATATAACTTTGACATTGAGACTTTCTTTACAAGGATTCATTCAGTTCCACTGATGGCACAAAATGGTCTAAGCTGCACCGGTAGAACAAGGAACAACAGAATTGAACGATGTCCGCTCCCAACACAAAACAATCTGAAAAACTGCTGGAAGGGTCCGACTCCATCAGCAATACTAATATGTACTTGTCTTGTTCGTAGAACTGTCATATCATACTGACCATTGCATCCAATTGCCTTGGAAAAACGCCGATGATGTTCTGATTTCTGGAATTTGATGCTTGCATGAGAAACCGTATTCGGGTTTAAGTGATACAGTACGATCTCCCGTCTGATACAATACGATATCATGGTTTTGTTGATCCCTACAGAGTGGGGTACTGTAACTTGAAAAAAAAAGTGAAATGGTTGGAATACTTGAATACTTATTTCAGGCAGGTCCCATAGACTTGGAAATCGTGGGTTATATGAAATTCAGGCTTCCTTTGCGTTATAGGAACCGAAGGGTTAATTATCAGTTTTGGGTATGAAGGTTTATATTGATATACAATGTATTGCACCATTGTAAGTATTTAGATTTCATATGTTACGTACTGAATGAATGTTCAAGCTTTGGTGTTTACGGAGTCATATTTATGACGATGTCATCCTATTAACTTAGGGACATCATGAAGTCAATTACAAGGAGGGAGACGAACTGATCAGCTGAAGAACCCTTAAGGCTGATTTATTTCCTAATAGACCTACCGTGGGGAAATACTGATGGAGCTCTTTATATGGCATCTAGAATACAATAATTGTATTATTAAAGGGATGAAGGCACTAGGCACCGAGTTTACATAACGTACCACAGACTATGTCTAATAAATATAGATTAATGGTTTACATAAAAGGTTTTTATACTGTTATAAAATGAAAAAAGAATAAAACTTTTTGTAATAATTTACATTTTTAAATTTGAAAATATCAAGAAGGCATACATTTTTATCTTTCTGAAATAATTGAGAGAAAATTGAGGATGATAATATGCTCGAAAATTCAATTAAAATTGCAAATCATCCATGTCTTATGTAAAGTTATTTATGGGAAAAAAAGTTTGTCGGGATTCGACATCGACATTTAATCTAGTTGTGACACCATCAATGTTCCGAGTGAATTAACTGCCCCATCAATTGTTCTCATTTGATCAAGCCATTTGTTCCAAATATTCGTTGATTAAGAAATCGAATTTCGGTGATTTCCTTACAAAATAATAAACTCCGCATACCCATTGCATGATGCAACCTCCCCGGATAAATATCACATCAGAAATTCAAACGGGCCTTCGAGTACGACATCTGCGGCAGCCCATCCAAGGACATTCTTGTTTTAGATTCAGGAGCAAAACGAGGAAATTCCGCCCAGGTGTGGGCCTCCGTCCAGTCCCGTAGCATCTAATAACAACAGGAATTAATTACAGATAGTCGACACGCGTGTATTCATACCCCAACTGTAACAATATTCATAGTATAATCAAGCAGCAATTTGCACCGCAGAACGTAGTGTTGTTTATGCTATTGCTTCCTCCTACACACGGATAGCGGAAGCTTTGTTTTCACATTCGGAAAATGAATCATTTTTTTCTCCAAGATAAAAATGTCTATTCGCATTATGCGTTATAGACAACCCTGACCAACTTTCGTTTCCTGTCTGTTGGTATATCTGCTTTGTCTGTCTGTCTGTCTGCAGACACTTAAAATTTCTATTATTCTCCTTTGTTGTAGATGAAATTTTCAGGAAATGTACGGGTTAGGCTGTAAATACCCCTCAATGAGTTGCATTCCACGCAAGTCCGTTCCTCACTCTAAAAATGCGCACATTTAAAATCCACGAACCACCATTTTCTCATTTTCTAGAGGTTGAATCGATCTAAATTTTTCAAGTACTTAGTCTGAAAAGAACGGTCTAATAACTTCAACACGTTCGTTTTATCATTCTTCCCGTAATAGAATAAGCGCAACTGACCCGCAATACATAACGACTACGCTTTTGAAGGCGTTGATTTATGACGAAACATGACTCGCGGCATTTCGGTCTCGTAAATCGCCGCAACATCCTTACATTCTAAATCATTCGAGATCATCTAAGTTTCAAAATATTTATAAGTTCATGTCTCCTTGATAAGGGAGTACTATGCCACAAACAACATTTCAGAAGTTTTTTTTTTCTTCCGAGTCTACCTATATGTAGGAAGCTTTGTTTTCAGGGGTGCTTTGAGGGAGATGAGAGAAAGTTTTTCGTTTTGGCCGGCTCCTATCGCTCGTCATTCCGCCCCCAAACAATAAAACATGTGGACCACCACATAGGTACCTAAGCTTCGATCCAGGTAGGTATACCTGGTTTGATCAAACCAATGATAAATTCATTCTCAGGCTACACTCAACAGACACGTGACATTAATGGTTCATGTTTCTCAACACCTTAAGGATAGTATCATAAAACAATTGACGAACACTTAAATTCCCATTACCTTTACTTTCACTTGCTTGCAGTTACTTGACTTCCTATCATCCAACTTCCCCAAGTTTAAAATTCAGCAACTTATTGTTAAAAGTTTTGTTGTTTCTTATTTTGATGTTTAGAGCTCTTAGATGGACTTCCAAGTAATTGAAAGTTGTTGAACCCCGAGTCATTAAAAGTTAAGGATTATTAATTAGATGAGCAATTAATCAACTTTTTAAAATCTGCCTCTTCATTATATTTAAGTAAATTCAGAGAGTCCCACTCAAGTAACTGTAAAACAAATTAGGGATCCCGACGAGATTTATGTTGGTTAACTTTGTAATTATACAATGAATCGTTTCTACCGAGTCTACCTACTCGAATATTTAGGAAAGCTTTGTTGTTGTTTACACCTTCTTGGTAAGCGTCATATTATGAAGGATTTAAATCCTTTTTCAGGTCATATCTACAACCCTTGGGTTTTCAGTCACATTCCGTTTTTCACTTTAGACCGATTATTCTGGATTATGCATGTTTAATACAATTCGCTTGGTGGTCATCAAATTAAAATCGTTTACGATTATTGGAGAACCCTCCCAAATCGTTCCCTTGCCGTCTTTCAGCTGGTAAGTCTACCTCTATATATATATTTGCGGTTTCCTGAATACAACCCGAATTCTCTCTTGATTTCATATCGGACCTATATCAGATTAAAGAAATCTATATAAACTCCAATCCGATTTGTTGTTCATAAAAATACATGATTCACCATAAATTTATATTTTTCAAATTAGCATTATTGAAATGGTAAATTAGGTTTTTGGGGTAGAAATAAGTGTAATTATCAATAGTAGGTCAAGTAGTTTCTCTCAACGTACTTGTCAACGCCTTTTCGGTGGGGTTGCAGTAGAAACTTTCGAAAACACACAATTATTATTTATTTATAATTATACAGACAAGCCTAAGTTGCATTCAGTACATTGGGATATATGAATAATGTCCAAAAATTAAAATGTATATATATATATATATATCAATAAGTCGGGGTGAGGGTAAAATAAAATTAATTGAAAGATATGGGTGAAGACGAAATGAGGGACTTCAGAGTTGATAAGGGGTGGAGAAAAAATCGAAATGAAGTTTCATGGCCAAAAATAAATTTGCACTGCGGGGTATTCTGTGAAAGGGACGATGACAGAATTTGCACGTATAACAATATTTCATTTGATTTATCACACTATTACACGAGTGTAACTCACGCTCGTACTATAATTATTTACGCTCGTACTTTACACAGAATAACTTACTTGAGGAATTGAAACTAGGGAATGTAAAAAGTTTTGCTTTATGAAGATCAGTTTACAAGGAGAAGTAAGGAAGTCAGTAAGAATATTTCACACGAATCATCACTTCACTATTGGTAACGCCTAAAAAGATGTTCCGGAGAAAGAGGCAGTTGACGGTAAAATGGGGAACCAATAAAAACGCATGATGCACAAGGGCAAGATCTAGCTAGTGTTCATAGGATAAAACCCGGACTTCATTCCTTAGGAATAAACGAGAAAGGAGTGGCTTTGACTGAATGCAAGGAATTTCCAAGTTGTATTGTTACATACGAATATCGGATGAACAGTTGGTATAAGTGGTAAAAAGGATTAATAAAAAATAAATCGGGGAGAAAAATGAGGAATGGCGAATTCTTACACAGTGGCGGCTCCTGCCCTGAACCCCGAGACTTTAAGGCACATCCACGAAGGGAACGTGAAAATATGTGCTTTTTTTAGTAAAAATTCAGCCAAATTCAATTTTCAACTACCAATATGCAAAGGAGATTAATCTTGTCCGCTCTCTCGACTTCAAATCGTGAAACAAACGATTTCTCACCTCCAAAAGAAGTTCTCTAGTAGGTACCTATATACCTTTTAAAAGATGAACATTTTGAAATGATTGTCGAACTTCAGAAAACCGTGTTTGCTTCAGTTGAAATTCATATCTGCCCAGCAAGGATTATAGTGGAGGTGAAAGCCCAATTCCACCTTTAACCCAAGCTTCATTCCTATTATTGCAGGGAAGAAGACAAAGGAAACAGAAACCTTAATACTTACCTCACATCCGCAGAGTCAATCTACCTTTTCGTAGTAATGAGGGTTGAACTTGCGAATCGTGGAACGATTTCAGCTTGCCTTTGTGGTTTGTTGCAGTTCTGTCAATAGTGGCGTTGAGCTCCCTGCATCGTAAATAATCTCTCTTTGCTCCGCTGAAGATTTCACGAACTCACGTTGTATTGCATCTTGGTACAGCTAATACAGTTCAGTTACAAAGGTTGGGAACAATCAACAGATAATAGGATAACAGTGTGTTTTGGAGATTCTAGCGCTCTCTAGCAGTCTTAGTAGGTTAGCAGACAACTATTTTTGCGCTCAGGAATTTCGCGCAATTTATCTCGGACGCTCCCATTGGTTTATTCTTTGGAGCTTAATCGAATCAAACAGCGTGAAACGTGTTTTTCACGGCCAAGCTCCGCCCATCTCGCGCAGAACCGCTTTGTTGCTCCCGGAGAGCCAACCCATAACCTCTTTCACCAAGCTCACGACTCCGCCATCCTCTCACCCGTCCTGTTTGAAATTTGAAACTCTTCTGTCTTCAGTGAGAATCCATGTGGAAAAGTTGGATAATGTTATACTTTTGATGTTATTATCTATCATCAGGTATTTTTTTCATTTTGGTCAGGGGGTGCAGATGCACCTGTGCTCCTACTAGCAGCCTCCTCTGGTTCTCTCGCTACTTAGTGTTGGGAACCTAACAACGAGCGAAAAATAGTTTTAACTGGGTTATGGAGGGCTTCAACTGGTCAACATTCAGGGTGTCTAGGGGGACTGTGCCATCTTACTGTTCAACCGCATTTTTCGGATGAATCCTTAAATTCAGGTTTTCTTTTACTTCTGTAATAGTCGACATGAATTAAGGGGGTCGTCAGATTTTAATCACATTAATGTTGCGTGTAGCAGGTGCCTCATTTGGGTTGAACCCATTTGAAAAAAGGGAGGTGTCGTAAGTCGTTAGAGCAGCCGTAATTAACTGTAAGTGTGGTGGAAGGCGGGGTAAGGGCCTTTTGTTATCAAGAATAGGAGAGCCGAGCAGGAAAAGAGGTCTCGCTCTCAGAAGGGAACCGACGAAGAGGAACGACCCGGCTGTGGGGGCGAACCCGTTCGTGAAAAGCCCTGTGAAGATGTCTGATGAAAAGAAACACGTAAAAACCCCTTTCAGAGTTATTCAGGAGACGGTGACTGTGAGAGTGTAGGGTGTCCCAGAGTGTCCCTTTTTTTCTTACACGGCAGTTTACCTGGCTCGGTTGGAAAGCGGGGAGTCTCAGCGCTTCCTGAAAACGCGGCGATGACGGTTTTCAAGTGGTGGCAATCACTGGATGATCTCGAGTGGAGCGATTCTCTTGGAACAGACCCGGGTGACGATTAGTTAGGAGTTGCGAGGAGATAAGATGGGAGTGCTATACAGACTGAACGACACCTGAATAGATGACGTGAACGTAATTAGTAAGAACTATAACATTGAACTATGACATTGTGAGTTATTCCATCAACTAAACTGTTTAGTTCTGATACATGCTACAAGGACGATTTGGGGTTTTCGTTACTCATTCCCGTCCCAGATATCTGACCTAGTATAGGAACCTATGGTGTGTCGTACAATAGGTTAGGAAATAAAACGGGCTCATGTGATCTATAAAACGCATAAACTTGCCTCTTGTGATATTTTGGGATATAAAATAAAACGTTAGAGGATAATGAAGTGGTTGTGAAATTACTTGCCACTAGGGAAGGTTACCGAACAGGAAGACATCAAAGTTCCAGTCATGCGACATGATCATATGGACGACTTTAAATAAATTATCGTATCATATTTCTATTAAACTGCGCTGATATTTGAGCACTCTGTAAGTATCACTAATTGCTGTGACTATCAAAGCATGGCTGTGTACATTTCCCCCGTTAAAGCAGGCTATTCCAAATAAATTCAGTATTGAAAATAGATTTCCAAATTTTCTGAATCAAATTCATTTTAACGAATTTAAAAATAATGACCAAATAAAATGGCTCTAAAGTTTCAGTTAGTTGAGGACGACATCCTGAATTGCTACGTTTTTGTTATGCCGGACACTGGCAAAAAGTGTTACTTTTTTTGGAAACCGTAACTAGGACGGTATCGAGTCACAAAATTTCGCTTGGTTGATTGTGTTACGTATAACATAGGGTTGTTTCAAATAAAGTTGTAATCTGAATAAAACTATGGAATATTTTCTTATTTGAAGACTGATTGTTAAAAGGCTATCGAAATACCAGAATAGATTTGATCGCATTCTTCCAAATAGAAGAAAATAAAATTAAACAGAATAAGAAAGAGCGCCTAAAGCATTTTCATGTTTCTTGAATTTTAGCCGTAGGCTTTAAGCGACAAGTATCCGGGGGTCAGGGGCCCCCCCGAAGGGCCTAGTTTTTCCAACATAATTTTTCTTCATTATATCAGTGGAAGTATGTTATCGTTTTTATTAATTCGTTCTTTTTTACTCGGAACCTTTTTTGGTACATATACCACAGCAATGGACACTGAAGTAGGTAAGAGAATCACATGGGTACTATGTTCCGATGGTGTTGAGAGTGAGTAACGCGTCGCAGAAATAACCGATTATTAAAACTGGTTACTGATGGACATATAACTGGATAACTAGTTACTCGAAGACCCCCATTCAGCCCATCCCTAGTTCTTGGAACTCTCGCACTCCAATTCCAAGTCCTCACTCAGGATTGCCAGAATTCAAAAAGCTTGTGTAAACTTATGGTTCGGTGGAGGACGGATGAGAGAGAAACATTTTGTCATTGTCCCTTTGTACCATCCATTCAGTATGCTGATTTTTCCCAAGCTGCTTGTTATTTGATCTTCTCTTTCCTTTTCTTTTTTAGACATTTACACACAGGCTCCCAATCGGTCGCCAACCCCCGAAAAAAGCCTGTCGTCAATACGCACCTCTTAACCGCCCTCCGTTAAGAAGACTGGTATTTGTTTGACATAGCGGTTCTTGTTTTGTCCTCGTGCTTGTTCTAAGGATGCGTAACTTTTCGTCTGTCCAATGGATCTGATTTACTTATTTTTCTGAAGAGGAAGGCTTTTTATCGAGACGGATTTGACGTAGTAACCACACTTGGGAGATGGGTAAAGATAAACAACAGTGTAATTTGTGAGTACAATGAACCAGGAACCAGATATAAACTGTAGGAGATGAGAAAATTGAATGTCCTAACAGAATGCTCTTGACTCATATAAGGTACCCTATCTTCTTTCACACATCCTTGGCTAGAGGAAGAGTTGATTTTCCCCATGTCAATGAACTTGTCCTTTATAAGGGTACTGACTGCACCCATAAAATAAAGTGTAGTGAGTTATTTTGTAATGGTTAAGATGCGTTCATAGTATTAATCAAAGGAATTTATGGCAGTGTGCGAATTTCAAGAGCGAACGGGTGAACGTGAATATCCTTGCTGGTCACATTGAAAACTGGAAGGTATCCAGGGAAATTGAGGGGATCTTGTAACTACGCAGTTCGTTCTCATATGATACTTTTGCTGTTCACTGATACTGTATGATTCCAGAGTCAGCAAATGGTTATGAATCGATATTTCATTCTTTTAGTGGAATTGTAGTGTCACAGTCGTTATACACAATGAAACCTTAAGTCTTTTGACCATGAGGGACTAAGTGGTTAACATCTCCAACTGAAAATAGCAGATGTTCAAACATGGAAACTAATGAATGAAGGTGTGTATTGAATGGTAACTGGCTTTAAAACGATGTGTACCACACATGTGTAGCAGACGTGGAGGCATCACTAGGAAATTTAACTGTTCTAGTTAATGTCCACTTAACCCTGGAGTGCCAACACTTACTTTCTAACCCATTACTACCAACACTAAGTGCATTTGACGTATACCTACTAACAAAAAAATAGCTATCAGCTGATCACAAGAAAAATTAAAGGAAAAATAAGTTCGAATTTTTTGTAAATTGAAAAACTTTAATTGTAAATAATCTTTCACTATTAACAAAGCTATAACATTGTCATACATTTCTATGTCAATACGTTTCACTTTTTTCGATGGCTATCTTTTAAATCTAATTTTTCAGTTTATTTTATCAGTCTTTATTTGTTACATAACAATCGTAGTACGAAAATGGCACTTTTTATATTCGTATAGTCCACATTTTCCTTTTTTGCAAATAATTTCAAAAACTACGTATGATACCAAAATAGTATAGAAACAGAATAATCAAAAACAAACAAAAATACGGAAAGTTGAAGAACTGTTTCTTTAAGAATCAATGTTTTTTAAATATCTGTAAAAATTCAGTATTTTCACGCAAATGTACAAAATGATCCGTTAATCAGAATTTTATGGTAAATGTAATCCTTTTTAATTTTTGGTGAACACGCATTGCAAATTTTAGTGGATTGTTTCCCACAAAATGACTAGCTTGTAGTTAATCTTCATTTTGTGGTATTTCGAGGTAAAATGTAAATAGGTATGGCAAGTATGGTTGAGTAATGGTTAGTATTTCAGTTAAATGGCTTGAATACGTTGTCCATTTACCACATTTGTACAGCGGTACAGGGGTAAAAGGTAATGACCCCTTAATCATAAACAGGTCATGATTTACTTTACAGCAATTTCTTTGATATGCAGTTTACAATAAGTTAGAAACCTCTGACCAACCCGTTTGACAGTATTTGTTTTCTGCTTTAATCAGAGATTATTTACAATGTGATAGGTTACGTTATGCAAGTGATTTAAGTTATTATTCGAGTTTTGACAAAACCGTTATACCAGATTTGGAGGAAAGCTTTACGCATTCTTCGTGCAACGCAAGAAGTTGCCGAACGGTGAGTAAACCAAGATAATTATCCAACCTTCTTCATTATTAATTTAGGAGATGAGGCTCACGCATCGTGGCAAGATGATAAGCTCCGTATCGATTAGAAACCCTCACTGACGTCATCGTGGACGTAAACTTTGCCGGCGTGCCTGCCACCCATAACAGAAAAAGTTTCCTCTCTGCTTTTGCGTTCTGGAGAGAAAAGGAAGTAACGTCTCCTTAAGAGGATTATCGGTTAGATGACGTCATTACTTGGATGAGCGGATTAGGCCTGGGGTCTCTCCACTCACGCGAGCTTGGTCGGAATGTTTCTGACCCCCATTTACGATGGCTGGGTAAATACCGTGAAACCAGTTGAGTAACTAACACCGTATGCACTTTCATCTCGTGGGTGAAATGGTGGGACGAATACATACAGCTTAAAAGACCTTGAGACCTACACGATACAACTTGCGATATCAGTGGAAAATTAATAGGCCAACTCTCACGAATTCGTAATAGTGAGTTGTAATAATTAATTATAATTATCGTAATCTATTAAATTTATAATTATTGTAAAATTTAGGGTTTTTGAGCCAAATGTAGTAAACCTTGGGCCCAGTAGTAGCGGAGAATAGTTTCGGACGGCAGACTCCCTTTTTCAATTTTTGTTTTTCGATTTTTAAAATCTACATATCTTGAAACGTAAACCAACATCTTTTGAGGGGGGGGGGGGGGGTGGTTAAAATAGTCTTTCTAAGTTAATTGCCAAGGTTAATTACTGAAAATAATGAACCAAATGAGAAAATGAATAATAGGCAACGGTATGAACCCTCCCCTATTTTTCCAACCTGGGCAACTCTGGATGGATCAGCTGGGTATTTAGTGATGAAATAAAGTTCCAGAATAGGAGGCCCCAGTACCTCACCAGAGCTTTTCTCCGTTATAACCGAATTTTGGGAAGCTGCACTGTCAAACATGTTGATAAGATATGCTTGCATTATGTCCAGTTCTGAAATCATCCCACTTACAAACATAATTATGAGTACCTATAACCCCCATTCCCCTTCCTGTCATAAAATTTAAATTGGCTGTGGTTTATTGCACAAGACAGATGGTTTATCACTATTACCCTCTATATTATCACCCCCTTGTACACATAAATTTTGAAGAGCTGAAAAATGTTTCAAAACGAGGAAAAAAATTGTTAATTGCACAAAAAACAATAAAGCAAATCGGCACCATTAGGTGTACGGGGGGGGGGGGGTGGATTGTCTATTACTCCTCCGTATTCCCTCCCAACAGGCAATTCAAAATGTTTGAGTTTTGCTGCACAACTAGACTAATATAATGATAGAAAAAAACTAAATCAATACAATTCAAAAGAAAATAGTGAAGAAATGACGATTTACCGATATTAGATCCTCCATTCACTACCTTCTTCATAAAAAAGGGGAATGGGCTGAAATGTTTTTAAATACAAAACCAGCATCCTAATAAGGCTAGAACGATGAAAGAATGAAATGAATCGGTATTGGACTCTTGCTTGACCAGCGATTTAAAAGATTGGATTATCCCCTCCATCCCTCTTCCTGACAGCAAACACAGTTTGTTGTAAAACTAGACTGAAATTGGGTTCGAACGAAGTAAGATACATGAATATCGGTGAAAAATTATGAGTAGCGTCAACAAAATTTGTCGCGAAAAAACAAATTTCTTTAGCACTACTCACTCCAATTTCTCTCCTTCCCCTCGAAATTCGAAATTTCCAAAGATCGCTGCACAACCAGAGTGAAATTCTAATGAAATAAAGAATAATCATGAAAGTCGGTTAAAATTTTCAGGCAGGGTAGCTTCGACAAAGTTCGTATTTTTTTCGGGGATTCGGTCTTAGCAAGATCTGAAACAGATTTGCATGCAGTTATTTTCTTTCTCATGTTTGGGTTGTTCCACATCCCCCTTTATCAATAATAATTATTATTGGTACCAAACAGATTAGTTCCAATATCTCCTGCTACAGAGATTGTACTGTTTAGATCTAATTAGTAGAATTATTCTTATATGCTACGCACTACTGACGAAACAACTTTTTGACGTCCTAAAAATGACTGATGTATAAACACGATAATGCAAAATTTCTCCCAATTAGTGTATCAAATACGGTTTGAGCCCTGCTGGACGAAGGAGTCGTTTTTTTACTTGTGGTTCATACTTGCAAGTACATGTACGTAGACCTATATTTTTTGTGACTCCGTTAAATAAAAATGGTAGGTACCTACGTTCGTAATACATTAAGTAAAGGCATGTCGAGAGAAAATCTCTCAGCCCCTAACGAACATGATCAATCAACAATTTTAATGTTAGTTTCACCCTTTTGCGGAGCATTGCAATTAGTTCACTTTACTCCTTTGTTAGTTAGAAGGTTACATAATTAGCAACTGATGGTTGTGGCATCAATCCTGCTTTTCAGTCTCGGCTCGCTTCTCTGCAAGTACGGAATGTTAATTGGAACATCAAATCCTTCGAGGTAGAATAAATATCGTGGAGGTCTCTTAGGAATAAGTGTTTTTCGAAGGAGGATTGCAAGGTATAGAGACTGAAGAGGTTGCCGTCATCTGGAGTGAGCACTTGAGAAATCCAATGACCGCTGGACGCGAGCTTGGTGTATAGCGCTATTAGCATGCGAATGGCATTCGAATCTCCATCTCGATCCAGTGGCACCACACTCGGCTCCATCTGTCAGTATTATTTTACATGAAACAAATTTACGGTGGTTTGTACACTTTGCGAAGTTATGGCTTCTTAAAACCTAATATAGACGTTCATTCGTGGTCAAAATATTAATAGAAAGTTATTGGTTTTTAATGCATTACATGAATGTTCCAGTTTTAATATGATCAAACTTACAAGAATAATTAAAATCACTCATGAATATTCCATAATATGAATATTTATTAGGACTAGATTCAATTTCTTCACTCAAATCAATCAAACAAACAAAAAGAGCGAAAATCGACTATGAATGCTAGTAGCTACGTAGACCACCTCTTCCACTACATCGCCCTTCCCTATATAAAATTCGAATTATCAGAGATTCATTGGACGAATGTCGAGATCGAGGAAAAAAACAGATGGAAACAGTGAAGATATAATTTGGTGAGAAGACATGTATTGCAGTTTTTGTTGATATCGTAGAACTAATAGATCATCCGTTTATTACTTGACTTTGTTACAAACTGGAAATTAGTTATAATATAAGAAAATCTATAAATTTTTAAGCACATTGAATGTATATATTTAAATTAATCTAAAAACAATATTATGGCTGTATAAAAACTTAATGCCAATAAAGTTATTAAAAAAATTAAATAAATATCGATAGATGAATACCGATCCTTCGGAGTTGGATCGAAGTGTCCGCCCATCCGCCTTCTAACATGTGCGAACCCACTTCTGTGTGGCCAGAGGACAAAAACAACTACGAGGGAGGTCCCATTGTTGTCATTCAGATACTGCGAAAGGGGCGAGGGAGGAGAACAAAAAACAAAATTGAGCGAAGAACGAATGCAGCGATTCGTCTGCGATCGGCGGCCGCCGGATGAGCCGACGGGAGCAATCGAATGGCCGCTTTGGGCGCTCCAAGGGCAATCAGGTCCGAGCGAACTCATGCGGACAGACAGATTCTCGCACGTTCGCTTCGCTCGTCAACACGTCTAAATTCGGAGATCACGTCACCATTGTGTCGCATATTTCCTGTCTCGACAGACATGACCAGGTGCTGTAGTTGCGAAGTGCTGCGCAAATAAGTTTGCAGAGCGAGGGCGCGAGACGTTTGAATTGTTGAGAATTAGGTATACAGTGTCCCCCCAACAAGTTCATCAGACTTCAATGGTAGGTGCTAGAACTCATTTCCAACCGAAAATGCCTCACTGACTTTACCTTTTAGAGTTTCGTTTTAGAGTTATTCAACTATTTAAGATTTCTTTCGTATTTCTAACCCTTAATGCACCAAAATGGCCATACCTCGACTGATCGATTCGAAGGACTCCATTGGAAAGTTCGTTAAATTTCCTATCTTCTTGGTATAAATTAAGAAATTTTCAACGTGACTTGAAACGAGGCAATCAATCTGAAGATCACATATCAAGGATTTAAGCAAAAACAATTGTTTCCAATGTTTTATCTTGATCATAATAAACAGGTTTTGTAACTCCCGCTTCCCAGGAAAAACTTCCTTAGATTCTCATTTCCAATGGCATGAAAAAACTGTTATCAAATGAAAGTTTTTGAAGAAAATTTCATTTAATTGCGGTAAATTACGGGTTTGTACCGTGCAATTGCGTTGCACCCGAAATCGACTTGCTACAAAAAAATAAGTTTGGCGTCAAATTTCGTGTGTATTTTTTCACTGAATCGAATTATGACTACCTTTTGCCACCGCACCCAACAAATAAGGTGTGAATCAACAATTAGAGTATCAATTAATTCTACTAATATTCATTCAAAACGCCAGTAGCCTGTGATTCAGCCCTCCCGACCGCGGAAAGAGCCTTGAAATCCCCTATTTATCCAGCAAGGAGCTCGAGTGAGTCGATTCAGCAAAAAATTTCTATTTAATACGATCTTTTTTCTATAAAATCTTGTTTTGTTTTCATGTAATATAAAATGAACAATGAAGAAGTGAGAAAAAATGAAACATTGTTCTCTCTTTTCAGCCCAGGAACGTGTAAAATTGATAAGTTATTAAAAAAAAAAAAAAAAAAACAAAGCGATGGTGTACACGTTTCTATGCTTTCACCAATTTCTACGTTAACTATCGTACGTAGCTGAAATTTGCTATATGGACACCAAAGGGTTTATACTTGATGGGGCACTGTCCGGGATCAGCACAGTGGCTTAAAAAGCAACTCTCTGTGCTTTTTTCGTACTGTAATTTGTTATGTACACTCCTTAACCCGTAATTCTGAAAGTGTACTGCCAGGGTGCTGATCAAATGTGTTGCTTCTAAAGCTTTCATACTTCTAACCTACAAATCCTCCGACGTTAATTTTCATTTTTAACCTTCATTTACATGTCAATTAGGGTATTATTTTATTTTTATATTCAAATATGTTAAGTATTAAATATATTTTTTATATTCAAAAATTTTAAACGCAAATCATCTCATGGCCTAAAACTGTCGTGTGCGAAACATTTTCGCCCTAGGATGACGTTAACTCGTGCCGCATTGACACAAATTGTGGAATCACGCTTTATGGAACCACAGTTCGAGGCACTGAAAACCTCCCCGCCCCTCCTTCCCAACAAGTATATTCATATTGTTCCTCTTTCAAATTTTCCGATCCTCACTTTTAAGACTAAACTTAATCATTTTATTTTGACTTGATTTCCAAAAAGATCGTCAATGGCGATTTTTCCATTTTTGATTTTCATGTATGCTTGTTGTATTGCGAATTGATATTCATGAAACTTTTGTTTGTTTCAGGTAAGTTGCTCAGAATATCGGACGTGTAGATACAGAGGCGTTGAGTAAGTCCACGTGCTCAATGTTTAGAAATAAGTAACATAATCCTCTGCGAATTTCAATAAGGCTTACGATACATTAAGCAAAACAAAGTTACGAGAAGGGGTATTGTCTGTACATCATCAGAAGTAGAGGGTGAGATAACAGTAAGAATATGGATCATACGTTACTTGAGTATTTGTTGGTCCAATTTCATCGGTAAAATTCAAGGGTTGACATTTTGAAAATCCGGATCTCAAATACTTTCGAAATAAAATTCTACTTATTTTTTGGATAAGCTTGACCATAGGTTCCACTTCAACGAACCGAATGAGACCATATGCGACCCTAAACCACCATTTGTGTTTCAAGTACAAAAAAAGAGGGTCGTCAGCTTGAATGAATTACTGTACAGAAGTTTCGTTCGATGTTGGTACGTCGTTATACTTGAATGACCCCTAAGCTCAATTTTATATTGTCAAAAGCAAAAAGGTTTGTGCAGAAGCGTTGTTTAATAATTCAATAATAAAATGTTTGTCAGATCATTAGCGCGGTGATATTGACTTTACCATTCCGCAGAAAGCCGCTGGAAACCCGGCGGTTCGTGAGTTGAACTGATTAAACAAAAACCTTTTTGAGTCCTTAACTTCATCGATGCCGGCATATCCGTTTTCATTAGAATCACCTGGACCGTTTAGAATGAACTTTCTATCTCTAACTCTAACGGGATTGATAACCGGGTTTCCGCGGGGGATTGAAATTTCCCGCCGTACAACTTCGTCGGAAAACGGACTCAAACCAATGTTTCAGTACGAGAAACTGAAACAAAAGTTTCGGAAATGGATGCGTTGTCGAATTTTCCGGGAGTAGCGCGTGATTCGTCAGTCGATAATGTGGAAACGTCCAACTCGGAAGAACCAGGTCGCGTTGCCGTCGCTCGCTACCTATTCACGGGGGAAACTCTGGGGAAACTCCATTTACGGAAAGTTTTACTTCTTCGTTCACATTAGAGGAACAGGTTCTGAAACGTTATATTCGAACAAGGTCGTCCTATAAAAGGTTGATATAGTAGTATTATTCCATTGCACAACATGGTGTGGAATAGGGACCATTAATAAGTACCAATCTACACTTACTTGAAGGTAATAATCAAAAGACTGAGTTCATTTGATAATAAAATGACGTTTTCAATCATACTACCAAGCTAAGCAAAACTGCCACACCGAAATCGTTTTGGATTTCAACATTTTGTTTTTGTTAGATTTCTTATGATTCCTAAAAACCAGAAAAATATCTATAAATATAAGTTATTTACTATTTTAACGAGGATTTTCCGTTGCGTATTGTGGGCAGAAAATGACGTTGATCACTGATCCTTCTGCTTTGAGCCGTAACTAAATTTTGTACCGTAAATTGTGCCGTATATACCAAACTCTCTCGTGGATACTGTATATCGGCTTACGATTGGAAATATATGGGTGATTCTCAAAATTGTTGTTTCTCATCATGTACACTTCCTGTTATACTTTTAAATATTTTCGCACTCTTCAACACTAACTTTATTGTTTAGTAAAAAAAAATGTATATTTTCCCCACGATAGCATTTTTTTACGACACTTAAACGTCAAGATTCTCATTACCACCACCTGTGACGATCTCAATTGTGGCCCAAGAGCCTTGTTTTATTGTGGCATAATGTGAGCCTGTTTTGTTATGACATGGTTTCCTGAATGTAGGATGTTAGTCAACTTGTTGGCCACAGTTCAAATGCCGTCATAACATTTTTAAATTTAAGCGGTAATCCAACAGCATACTGGGGAGTTAGTCACACAAAAAATCCTCGCTACCGCACTCCTATCGAGTCCCCCCTACCTCAGACTTTGGGGCTCATCTTAGACAGTTTTGACTACTGACAAAAGCTAAAGAGTTTTTCCCCATGTATCGAGCAAATGTGCGTCAGAATGTCATGAACCTGAAAACCCTGCGTGTCTTGACAAATGAAAGTAAACTGTCACTAGTTGACACTGCTAAGTTGTTGAATGAGAAGAAAACAATCGCTGTGCTCCTGAAGTGAGAGAATGCGTTACATATAAAAAGAAGAAATACTTACCAAAAAAATATCTGAATGGCACCCTACATCGTCGGAAGTACATCGCAAACCGAAGTTGCCAAGCCAGTTATTCGACGTTCGGCAAGATGAAACCCATTAACATCGTACAACCATTGCATTCAGCACGTGATCCTTGAAAGTCTGTCAGTCCACAAAATCGTAAACAGAGCTAATAAACAACATCTACTGCAATCATTCCACACAGAAAATTTTCAAAAGATAATGTCAAAAAGGCAATTTATCATCAACACCACACTTTAAAATTTAAAATTGCAATTTGAACCCAAAACTATGATTTGAGCTCTGCGTTGCATCCCATTTTCTTTGCCAATACCCTAGGAAGTCTGATTCAAATTTTGGGATCATTTGGAGATCATTCAATTGTTTGCAGTATCAGCTTCTCAAATTGAGCTCTTTTTGAGAATCACCCATATGGAGCTGGACAAATTGTACTTGCGGCTGTTCTTAACTGGTGATACTATTAAAAAGTCAAGTATCTACAAAATTTTGCTACTTCCTTACCATGCATACGCCTGAGGGAAGATATTTCAAATAGATTCATTGTTTTTTTGCGATGTTTACAATAATTGAGCAAAAGTACAGAACTACAAGAACTACAGCCGTCAGGAAATAAGCAGTTGGCTTTTAGCTTTACCTGTAGTTTCCCGGTTTCAAGCAGTTTTTAGGCTCGGCAATGTAGTTTAGCAGGGCAGAATAGTTTCATACAAACTACCAAATCACTAGCTACCTAGTAGGTTTTTTCTTCCGGTATACATGTTACTGTAAGACCCTAAAGTGGCCTAATGTTAAACAAATTCTACGAATTTCCTATAGCATATTTAAAAACCGAGTGTCTGCTCTCTAATCGGACTTCTCCCAGTAAATCTCAGAGTTTTCCAAGTGGCTTAGTAAAAGCTATCCTAAGATGAACCAACTTTCAAGTCGTAAAAGCCCGTTTTTCATAAAAATTTAGGTCTTTCACCGACAATATTGAGGTATTATAGGATATTCTGGCCAATCCTAACATCCACGGCATGTCGGGGTCTTGTAGTAACGTAAGTATGAAGTTTATTCAATGTGCTCCTCCGCTAGTACTGCATTTTTTAAACAGATAGCGCACAAATTGAAAAGTAAATGCTATCCTCTTCCTATCTTATATGTGAAATAAGAAAAAGTGAGGTTGTTTGAAAAGTTTTATCACAGTCTTGACTTAATCAAGCTAGAGTATAATCATGACAAAAACCCCCTCTAAGTGCTGCGAACTAAGTTCATTTTCTCAAATGGGATTTCCTATTATTCATTGCAAATTCGAGATGGAATCCATGAAATTATACGGAAGAACGACCATTCTCAAGGATTTTAGAGTCTGGAAAACGTGAGTGTTTTGTAGAAATTGAGTTGCCTCATGCGAGATCCGATTTCAGGGTTTTCACACGCTGAATCACAAGGAGAGGGCTCATTTATCAGTATGTGCAAAACAAAATTGGAAATTATTTACAAAAGAGTTGAGATCACAGGGTTTTCCTGTAATTTTTTCTATAACTGAAAGCTCGCTAATATTCGTTGTTTCTGGGGTTCCCCAAGATGATAGTGGAAACATCAACAAACAAACATAATTTTTTTTTAAATTTTTTTTCTTTTTAAAAAGGCCCAAAATCCATTTCCTGTCTCACAGATATGAATAAATGAGTACCTAAAAATTCTACATTTTTTAGTGTAATTGCGCATGTTTATGATCTTGCTTGTATCGTCGGTAGTAGGGAATTCTAGGAAAAAAAGATAGGGCGTAATCATTTGGAATTTTTCGTAGCCCATTTTCTAAAAATAATATAGCCCTTCGTTATCTGAAATTTTGTGTGTAATACCTCAATTATAAATGTTAACTGCAATTCTATAATATAATCTGCACCGTATATAGATAGGAGCATAAATAGATCTGTGGCGCTGATTGACCTTTTGGCCTTCGTACAGATGTTGGACCACCGTGTCGTGTTGCAATCCTCTAACGGGCCCGGACCAGGGTCGGACCCTTTGGGCCCCTCATTACTCCCCAACTCGTGACCAAGTCCGTCCGATTGTCAGGCGGTCAAGTCCCGTAAGTCCGAGTGACGTCCGTTGATTACGTTGTGCGCCTTGAACAACTTCTTTGCCTCCACTAACATTTCAAGTACCGCACGATCCACAAAATGATTGTCGTGACTCAACTACTCTAAATGCTTGGGCTCTGCTCGCTCAATACGACGGGTCTACAGTTGAAGGAGGACGAAACTGAGTAAAGTAAGTAAAGTAAAGTAAACAAGGAATTTCACCTTGGATTTTCGTCCGACTACCCGGAGGTGTCGCGGACGTCGCCAGCTGTCCTCTAGAGAGGATTGGAACTAGGTCTGACGATTCCGCTCGTGGCTTCCCATTGCCTCACGCCCCTGAGTTGGGAGCGATTTGGATTCACGTGATATCGAGATCACAGTTACTGTCTAACGACAGGACAGGTATACAACACTTGATAGGATTTTGGCCCTAATCATTGGTGCCTGCCGGATTCGAACCGGGCTAATCAGTACTCCCACTGAGAGTAAACAGCCAAAGGACTGATGCCTTAGCTCTTTCGGACAACCTGTCCCCCCAGACGAAACTGATAGTTACTCTTCAGTGACAAAAACTTCGACATATTTCACATGGATGTCATTCTATGTAGACAACCCTTCTGCTTCTAAGGTTTATCTATTATATTGGTGTAAATGTCATTACACGAGCCTAGAAAGTGATAATTAGAATAATCGGTACGGAGCCGAATTAGCATTTCAGCCAACTCTTTTCAGACAGCATTTTTATGATTCAATGTCATGTTGTCGATGTTTTTCTTCAAACGCTTTTAAGCTTTGAAAACCTTCCTAGCGTTAACGGTTGATCACACACTGCTCCAAGTAACTTCAGTTGCTATCTTAGTCTTATCAAGCAAACATATTGGTGTGTAATGCGTCCCTATGTCTGGTTTTCGTATGACCCCGCTGACAAACAAAATTATTAACTCTCACAAATATTTTTTAAACAAAGACCAAATTCTTAATCTAACAAAAAAAAAAAAGAAAATCGGCTACGGATTCTACCTTTACAACTACTTAAACTAATGGATTCTGTTTTTCATTACTGCAGGAATGTGACGGGGTATTAAGAAGTGCTTGTCAAATACAGGGCGTGGCGAAGAGCGTACGTAAAAGATGCCGCCTTTGTATCCAGCGAGGCAGGGGGCATTTTGAGAATTTATTGTAAAACCATCTCTAACAGGCAGATTAATTATAAACTGAAACCATTTAATAAACGAGTTTCTTCATAATCATGGAGGTATGGAAATGTTACCATTCGATTCAGCCTAAAAAAAAAAGTTTAAATTGCGATAACGAACTCATTTTCATGAAGCAAGTCGACATTTGGGGGAAACGTTGATTTCAATCTTGAAGCCAACGTTTTTCAGGACACAAACGTAATTTTCTCCAACAAAATTCTTTTTGAGAGTTTCATAACTTACACAACTTATAACTTATACTTTCTTGTACTATTGGGAAGGTAAGATTCTCAAAAAATGTTTCTTCAAGAGTCCAAGCCAAAAAACGCATTACCAATAGCGAAAAAAAAACGGAAAAAGGAAGGGCGATTGTAAAAAAAACCTTCAAAATTTGAACTTTGGTCATTTTTTTTTTTTTTTTTTTTTTTATCAATCAGGATTAAATTTAAAAAATTGGATTTTGTAACAGAAAGATAGAACGTTAAACGCTCTTTCCAACTGTATCCTCAAATTTTATTGTACTTGGTAATTTAATGAAGTTAGGGCCGTTTTAGTGACAAGTTCAAAAACACGAAAAAAATCTTGGAAGTGAAATAACTTGAAAACGAAGCTTGTAATAAAAAAATTAAAGAAACTGATTTCACTGATTGAAAAAACCTCATACATTCTCGTGTGTTTGGGTTGTCCTCCTATCTTCGAATTAACCTTAAAAACTATCAATTCTAATGGGCTTTTCTTCAGAGAGACGTCTTAGAGTGTCAATTTCAACCTTCTCGGGATAGCATACTCGTATTGCCAAGTGTTCATCCATTCAACGCTATCGTAGAAGTTCTGAACTTTATCGTATTTGACAAAATAAAACCGTCTAAACAGGTAAATTACTCGGAAATGAACTCTAACAGTCGACGCGAGTCAGAAAGGTTGTCGATGTGTTGAGTTGGGGGCCAACCGTCAGTGGAAGAATCAGGATATGACGTTATAATTGAGTTCCGCCGAAATAACAGTGACGTCAAAGCTTTGCTTTTCATTACCGAATCTCCGCGTGACCCTTTCCCAGCGATTGGAAAAGGTAATGGCTTTTGTAGGCGGGGGTGGAAGAAGAACTCATTCCGCGGGGGAAGCTCTGTTCTATTTAAGTTAAGATTCACAGAGGTATTTTGAGGTGTTTTAGACAACCGTTGAGGAAACATCGAGACTTGGGACAAATGATGTTACCGTAGGTCACGAAGCGCGTCAGATGCTACTGTTTCACCACTTATCGAATATGGATGTTTGTGATGACAGATTGTGGGACGATTTTCATTTAGCAGCAGAACATTGGGCAAACACCTTGAGCGTAGGAGTCCTACGAGACAGGTCCTGCATAATTTACAAGATTGATTTTTGTTTCAAACATAATTTGTTTACGATGGTGAGTAACAACCATACTCAAATTTCGTATTTAATACTCATTAGCACATGGTACATAGCATTTCTCAGTTGATTTAAACCTTTTCTCAATACAATTACACTTTTTTTCCGAAATAATTGAACCTCTCAAAAGAAGAGAATGTAATACAAAATAAATAATCGACTCAACAACCACGGAGATGTGAGTGAGCACGGCACCGTGGAGATATTGGTAGACACCACTGTTAAATCCCAAAGGGCGGAACACATCTCTTATCGTAACGTTGAACAATCAAGTCATCGTTCACTTAAAAATTGTGACTTCTGAGACAACGACTACCCAAATTTTCATTAATTTTCTGCATAGGAAATTACACTTATAATGGACCGCATTGACAACCTTAAGTACCTGACTCCTTTGGATTGAATGGATTCTTTATTATCGTTCACGCTTTTGTTGTTCATTTTTCTGCAATAATTATTATTTATTCAAGATATTAATTATTCATAAGAATTATTCATTCGACCTAAATAATGATCAAACTGTTTCGGCATTCGTATACTTGTCATTCCTCATTTTCTCTCTAGAGGTTTTACCATTTCCGGGAAAAAAAGATCTACTTATTTTGGAAAAAAGTGTTTGGGGTCCAGAGTTATTTGAACATTTCATTTTAATCATCAATCTCAATGCCCAAGTGGAAAAAATGAAAATGAATTTTCTCCAAATATCACGAACCCAGTTAATCATTAAGCTTTAAGAGAAAACTGTTACCGTATCTCGTACCAATATTTGCTCGTCTCGCGGATTCGTTTGTTGGTTCGCTCGTTTCATCCTTGGAAGATCCTTGAAAGTAAAATCACGATAATTACGTGATTCGAGCCCTCTATGTTTATTTTTTTGAGACGCCAGATTCAATTGTAATGCCTCCTACGAATTGTAGGTGCGGAAATATTTAGTGTGCAACATGGACTCTACAGTGAGAGATACCTGGCGACCACTCCCCCACATCATGTACTCCCGAAGGAGGTGACTCTTAATTACATTTCTACAATAAGCGGCACTGTAGCTGTATTTTGTAAACATTCGCATTTGTTTTTTGACCTTAAAATGTTATTTTTTATACATTACTCTCTCATCATTGGCTTGTTAAAAGCGAAATCGTGGGCTCTTCCAACTTTTCTTGAAAGAAATCCATTCTCATGACTATGCCACATTATCAATTTTCTTAATCATTTACACATCTATGACTGTAAATGTTGAAATTTCAAACTGTGCATATAACTGGATAAACGAGTACTAATTCGGTTGGGAAAATTATTATTTTGACTGGGGAAAGCTATATCAGCCAAAATGCTGCAAGTCAGAACAGCGGCAGTATCACTAATAGCAGATCAGCTGTTCCGTTTCTTTGTTTGTTTTGTCCTACACTCAGTTGACAGAAAAGATGAGTTATAACTTACTTCACTATTTCTTTACAAATTTTACGACATTAGCTCGAGGAAACGCCATCATTCGCACAATGGACCAAATAGGAAATTACACCACTTTCACTTTCATCTCTTCATTTATCTGGTTCAAACTGATGTATATTGGCACCTCATTTATGTGGGTAGTTAATAAAACGTGATTAAAAGATAATAAGAGAGAAAAACAATAATAAAATTGTTACCTTTATTTCATTCTTTTGAATGAAGAGTCTATCGGTCAACTTTCAGTTCCGATCGACCCGAGTGAAGTGGTTTTCAAGAGCCACTACAAGCTGGACCTCACTTTTTCCGTTCAACGTCAGCGGTTTTATTTAGTTAATTGTCATCAAAGTTCACCGTTTAATCAATTGAAGAAGGCAACTAGAAATTGCCGCTTTTTTCGTGTTATTATGAGACATTATTTATCGGAATTGGTAAAAGTGTTGCTTTTTCTTATTTCATCGCGTATTCACGTTTCATTAGTCAATCGCTCATCTGCAATGCAAAACATCACCAATTATTCCACAGTCGTTTATTATTCTTCAACTGATTACGGCTATTAGGTAATTTTATAAAATGTGATCTGTTGTAAGTACTTCATTATGTGAGTTTATCTACATTGGCGTAGGTTTTAAACGAAAAAAGTTGAATGAACTGAAAAAACACACCTGTTTACTTATTCTTGAAAAAGAACCCACAAAGCTGAAATTCACCGTTAACTACGTGAAACGTTACTACACCGTTAACTACGTGATTAACTACGATTTCCACATTTCCAACGAGTTAAGTTATGCAATAATATAAATTATTATATTTTGTTCTTCAATTTTTTAATTATTATATTTTGTTCTTCAATTTTTGAGAATACAGGGAATTACTTTTAGTACGACCCACTTATCAGACTACATTGAGGTGACCAACATTAAAAAATTAGTTAATCAGTAATTTTTTGAGGAGTAGAAACACCATTTGCAGCATTCTGTACTGACATGACACGCTTGTCAAGCTGTTATACTGGTAATGTGAAGTTCGCAAAGATCCAAAGCTTTCCGAGTTGAGGAAAGCTGAAAATGTGGATCATGTACCAATAATAATTACCATCAACCAATAATTATTTAATTTCAAATTTAAATCGATCAAGAAGAATAATTGTTCACCATTTCCAAAATTTGTAGCTTTTCGACTCAAGGTCCGATTGTTTTAAAAATACACCTGCCTTCTAAAAGTATTTCTCCGAAACTAATGTGCCAAATATTTAAAAATTTGGCCCGAAAAATCCGTCTACCTGATTGCAGGTATACTTGCAATCTCCTTGATTTTATCAATCAATCTCAAGGAATACATTGGATATTCCAAATTTAAGAAAAATCAATAACTCAACAAACTTCAGAATAAAAGGGTGAGAGTGAGCACAGCTTTTTTTTACTCAATTTTTCTTATTCCTTCCAAGTTTATCTGAGGATAGCGAAAGAATTATTTGTTAAAATGCAAATTGAAGGAACTACCCTAATCATATTTATGAAGAAATATACATATGTACATGTTTATAAATACTAATACAATTTTAGAAAAATAAGAATATATTTCGCTAATAGAAAATATTCATCGAAGATTGATTTGGTTGAATTAATTTACCAAATTTATTTATTTTTGATCGGAGCCAATTCCGTAATATTCTGTTAGATGGAGCACCATTTAAAAGTTCAATAACTGTATACATAAACGACTGATATGAGCAGAAAGGCTATCAGATACAGAAATCATCAACCATTGTGCAATGATTTTGCAGAGCTTAATACAAATCGTATAATAGAATGCACTAAATAGCCCAGGGAGGTACGCTCATTTCATAATTAACCGAACTCAAGGGAGGAGCCCTGTAAAAAAGATGAATTGTTTACTGCACGAGTGGAAAGTTTACTAAATGGCGCCGCCAAGCAAAGCCTTGTTCACACAGGACAATGTGAATTTCGAGAGCAAGAGCGGGGGGGCCCCTATTGGCCTTATCAATATCACTCCTGCACGTTGCCCCACTTTATAGAAGCCTCCCATTGTAGGTAGTTTAGTCAATTGCGTGTTAGTGTCATGTGAAGTGAACCTCAACAGAATGCCCGTCTTGGATTACGTATTTTTCAATGACCGGATTCCGTGAGTATCACTTTTAGAAATTATCTGATCGCTTTACACTTTATCGTTTATGACCAACTTCATTCAAGAAAAGAACGACAAATTTTATGGACAAACAATTTCATTTTTCACAATCACACAATTTCACAATGTTATTGTGTCGTTAACAACAAAGTTGGGATTTTTACAGTTTTGATCGATTATAGCCCATTTTAATGATGTTTGACTCAGTTTTTCTAAAAAATGTTGATGACTGATTCGGCTAAAATACATGAATTCAATGAATTTTGGAATTTGTTGTCATTTTTTGTGTGTTTTTTAAACGCAATTTTGACCAATTTGTACCCTCAAAAGGTGCTGTCCTATGTCATGATCCAGTGCTGTAATGTACTGGATTTTTGAACAAAAGAGAGAACTATTTATCTCAATACTAAATACTATACTATATATTAGGCATAGCTATTTTGTTTTTCTAAAATTACATATACATATAGATACATATAAGAGACGCTGGAAATGGTTACACAAAGGTTTCATATACCGTAGCTCTCCTACGGTTGATTTCCAAAGATCGATATCATGAGCACCTCCTCGATTAATGGATAATTTTTGGCCAAATTTGGTAAACTTTTTTCAAGTAGTTCATCGGAAGAGCTTCGAATGGATAGACAGTTATTTTGTGTTTTTTTTTTCGCTCTCTTGAAACGTAAATAAACAAACTTCTAGGAGAGATTAAACGTCTAGTACCCGTCGAGCTTGGAGGGCTATCGCTAGCCGCTCTTGTTCGTTCAGACTGTGCTTTGAAGCCCAGACCCTTTCGATTCGTTCACAGGGGACAGAACGAATGCTCTATTAAATTCATGGAACTTATTTCTGTCTGAATCATACTTCAATGTAAGCTTACATTGAAAGTCTTTGAGATTTTGATTTTTTAATGTTTCAATCCATAAATAGTAGGGGTCTTTGATTCATGAAATTGACATGGACTTATGACCCGCTTTCGCACCACCATTGGGTTGAAACGCAAAGGTAAAATTTGAAGAGCGACTGCGCTCAGTCTGTGAGAATGTTATGAAAATTAATCAGTTTCATTTGGAGTTTTGTCACTGACCCTAGTTTTAAAGTTTATTTGAGGCGGTTTGTTAAAGATCGTTCCACTTGAAATATCTGGTCACACATTCCTGTCGCCTCCCCGCTAAATGGTTTCATATCCTCAGAATCCGATGTTTACAAAAATTCTAGTATACTCCAGCTCACATCCTTCCTCTCATAAGAAGGCAATGCCATTATTTCTGAAATTCTAGTTCAAGAAGTTATGATAAGTATTATTTCATAAACAGTGCAGGACACAAGCAATACCCAACGCATTGGAATTGACAAGGGTGTATTATTTCTATATCAGATAGCAGTCCTAGGGCGATCAGTGGACTGCAGATAATTTGAGTATTATAGCATCCATACCCAGGGTAGCTGCATATTGGCAGCTATTCGTTCTAGTATCCACCCCCGTTTTTCACATCAAAAGAAAACCCTCCCAGTTCCGTCAAAGGGCAATAAACGGATGAACGCAAGCAATCCGAGTGGCGTCAATCACTTCAGGATTCTAATTTCTACCTGAATCAAACTAAACTACCCTATTACATTGAAAGTGTTTGAGGTTTTCATTCATCAATATTTTACTCATTAATATCATCTCTTCATTCATTGAACGTGACCGAATTTATGGATAATTTCTTAGCTAAATTTTGTAAACTTTGATTTAGGAATCTGCACATTTTGAAAGGCACGTTTAAGGGGTTAAAACCACTCACATTATTGAAAATAATTTAGCAAAAATGCTACAATTCTGAAACCGCTTCAGAATGCCACAAAATGGATTTCTAAAAAGAAAATGGAAACATATTTATTTTACACTTACCTTGTTTTCCAAGAAAACTCAATACATTTTCACACACTAGGTACGGTACAAATCATATAATCTGTTCAAACGCAATCAACCTCAAGTGCAATAGAGACCATGTACGTTCAATGAAATGCCGAGGTTCTTAATCACTGTAGATTGGCCCCGTACCGTTTGTTTGAAATCAAAGGACCCACTTTTCTCAATGGTGTTATTGTCACATTAAGGCTTATTGTTTACTCTTCCCCAAATTGGAAACCAAGTGACTAACGAACCGGAATTGAAACATAATTGCTAACTGCCCGTTTCCAGAGTTAATCGAGTTATCTCACAGATCTTTTTTTAGGGGTAACTCCTGATTCTAGATTAACTTCCCTTTTCTCCCGCTGGTGGATCGGGGCTTTCCTGGGTTGAAAGGAAGCTGTTTACCAAAATTCCTGATGAAACCACAACCTTGGAATTTCGATTTTGTATTACTCCGTATTTACTGGAGTTGTCACACTACGGACCTAAAAAATATCAACTTTGGTCCAGAGTTTCATTATTCTTGAGCATTGTTGGCGTCATATTTCTAACCTTCTCTGGTGGCTGAATAAAATCAATCATTAAATCTCTCTCTCTCTCTCTCTCTCTCTCTCTCTCTCTCTCTCTCTCTCTCTCTCTCTCTCTCTCTCTCTCTCTCTCTCTCTCTCTCTCTCTCTCTCTCTCTCTCTCTCTCTCTCTCTCTCTCTCTCTCTCTCTCTCTCTCTCTCTCTCCCTCTCTCCGTTATGACGCACATGTACCTAAACCCAAACCTTAAATGTTACCGTTATCAGGTAGATTACAGAGATAAAATAAGATAAAGCGGGAGCCACATTAATCTATTTTGAAAACCACTGTTCAATACAAGCCCGTTGAGCTCTCCTTTAGTTTTCCTCTTCCGAGCGCTGAAATCATGTTACACGACCATTGAAAAATTGAATCTGCGAAAACTAGTACTCAGCAAGAGTGAATTATAAACTGCAAAGATTGACCGCAGACCAGATGTTGTCGAAAAAAGCAATCTCAGGCGATTTGTGACTTCAGTATCTCACCTTCCCTGAATTTATTAGGGCATTCTAAAATAGATCCGAAAATCCAAAGAGTAATGAAGTAATGGCGGTCCACATGATAGATGTTCTTGCGGTATTGTTCAGAAAACTTTACAAGTAGGATCGACACAGTTTCAATCATTTAGATACCTAGCTGTTACAAAAGAATCAAATTGTGAATATTAATGGAGGTTAATGATGGGAGATGGAGTAGTCACTTTATGAACAATATCAAACTCTCATCTGACACTGAGGTCTGATTTCCCGTGAGCTATTGTAGTATCCCGCAAAACGATGAACCGCCTTACTGTGTCCCAAGGGATTCTTGAATCTCTCCAACGGATGAAAAAATAACAGAGAATCAGAATGTCCCTTGGTGGGACGTGAGGTAGACCACGGGGTTCTTAAGGTCTGGACAAGCCTCTAGAATATGGCAGATGGTCAGATCTCCTTCACCACTCCACTAGGTATTCAATAACTGAAATTCAAGGGAGCCAATATGTTCTACTTAGTATACAGTTACAACGGTCACTGTTGAGGTTATCGGAAATTCCTTTCTCTCAACAATTTCAAACTTTCCAAGAGACTTTCCCCCCGGAACGGATTGTTTTTCAATAGCTGACACGTTACCTTATCGATCTTATCAGGTAAGCGAAGGGCAGTGGAGGGTCCGGGGGCGCAGTAAACACCAGATAAACTCGGCTGTTTAGGGAACCTGATAATGAGCATGTGAGCATCACTTCGGTGTTCGACTGGCCGTTACCACAACATCAGTAAGCCCCGTACTTCCACGAACTCTGTGTCGGTCGCTTTCTCTGTGTTCCGGTATGTGACTCTCTCGATTTTCAACCTGTTTTTTCTGTCCGTGTAACGATCCGTTCAAACGGCACAGCCCATAATTTTCCAACGTGAGTGTCGTTTGCTATAGTGTGTGCGAGGATGGTGTTCATTCAGGACAGCCTTGGAATCGGAAGGCCGAGGTAAGCGTATAATATATCAATCGAACCCTTTAAAACTAAATTGAGATCTCCATTCGGACATGATATCCCAGTAGCACCTTCCTTCAAATTTTACTTTTCAGAGTTTCAACTCCCTTAAACTGAAAAAAAAAAAAAAAACACAATTCTATTGAAAAAGGCAAGAATGAGCAAAAACGCAAATGAGTTCACACAGTTCAATTATTTCTCTATGAAGATCCCACGATAGGTAATTCATATTTAAAGAAGTTTAGATATAACAATTTACTGATATATGTACAGAAACATCTAAAATATTGAAAAACGGGTATTTACTCTTCACTAGGCCATATGACTTTAGGAAATACAAGACTCCTTGTATGATCGATTTCTTGGAGAAGGAAACCCATTCTAATTATGTCATCGGGTTGGATTGTCGTAGTTTGTGAGAGAGATTCGGCGAGGTTCCTGTTCTATGCTAATGCCCTTCTGTCGAGTTGTAGGTGTAGCTCTGGAATGGATGATCGTGCAGCAACCAGGGTAGCCTTATACGATTCTCTAACATTAAATCTATAAATGAAACAATATGCTGATATCAAACACTATGCTGATTTCGAATGACATGATCTGGATTTAAAAATATATATTTCAGTCCTTCAATTTTTCTCTTTAACATTGATCAGGGCTGATGCAGAAGATTCAGAACTAATATTGTTCTATCCTGATCCATACGTTGGTCCGAATTTCATGATCTTCGGGTCATCCTGGACAAGTCTTAGGGCTTGGACCAGCTGAAAAAGTGAAAGCAGAGCTTCTGCTACCTATATAATTATTTTCGTAAGCAATTTGCAAATTTTTTCGGGTCTGGGGATGTCAAGGGGTTTAAATACACGAAAAACTCAACAATTCCACAACAAAAAACCAATTTCGGGCGAAGTGTAGTGTGCCCATGATTACCCAAACTTTACATTGCCACATTCTATTAGTCTAAGTAGTACCAATTGGTACTAGGTCTTGGTCATTTTTTGATAGTTGAGAAAATAGAAAAAGGTTAACTCAGTTTATAACTAGCTTTCTGCACAAAGATGCCAGACCTGCACAATTCTACGACAACAAATTCAAACTTGACTTAGATGGACATGTCACAAACCAAGGCTATTTTTGGTAATTTCAATCACCATCATTCATTGATTGGTAAATTTTTTTTTTTTTTTTTTTCAATTCTGATATAGGTACATATTTCAAGTTTTTTTGGCTCATATAGGCTGTACTAGGAACGTGGAAAAAGCACAGGAGTTACTAAAACTATGTCTGCCTCCATCTACCTGCAACTCGTGCGCTAGGTTGCAATTTTGTGTGATGCTGAAAGCATTTACGTTTTGAAGTTAAACTCCCAAACAAATCCTCCAGCCACCCAACGAAAAGCTAAACACGAACATAAAGTATGATCGCATGAAATGTCTCTCAGTCAGATAAAAGGTGTTCACTGAGTAAGCAATAAATGAAAAGTAGTTTCTTAAGAAACGTGCTCAAATTGTGGCCATTCTTAGCTGGGTGTTGAAACACGTAAACTCTTTCACAAGTTATAAATTATAACTCTTTTATAAATTTCATTGCATTCAGAATGAAGGTGGACCGTGGGAGCATTGTAAGTGCTCCTGGGAGGTTCGCGCGTGAACAAAACGACCTCAATGTATTACACTGTTCTTGGAACATGAAATGTCGAGTGTTGTTTTTCTTCGCGTAAGTTATCTTCAGGCAGTTCTACTCAGTGAAACTTGGTGTATTTGAAATACTGACAAGCTTACAATACTTGGTATTCCAAAAACTAGGCATCCGACGGTGTTGAAGGGGCAACTGATAAGTAAAATGTTAGACTGGCGTTCAGTTCATTATCCACCAAAGTCTCAAAATAACACAACAATAAAATGCGGATTGTAGTCATCCCCGTCTATAACCATCTATCTGTGATACTTTTACATTCGTGAATCTAATGACTGCTATTCAGCACAGATTCTTGTAGCTAATAAATGCACGTCCACTTCAGGTTGACCTTCAACATTTCTCCTTTCATCATAGACTCTTTTACTCCGGTCACAATCTAGCCAATCAAGTTCTGATCGACCTTTCGTTGTAATCACCGCCGGTATAAATACTTAACATTTATCATGAGGGCATATGAGGTCATTTGCTATTGCTAAGACGTTCTCTTCCGCAAGTCCCCTCCCAGACTCCCCCCGTCACCACCTAGTTATCTTCGCTTACTCAGATTAGAAAAACTTTCTCTATGATTGCTTGTCACTGCCTGTTTAGCCATTTCCGAGCCTGAATCTAGCTAAAGACAAGATTTTATGTCCAGGCTCAATAATTGATTAATCACCTCTTTTTATTTATTTTTTTGTAAATTCAGAAACAATCTAGTATACTTCCTTAATATCTTGTAATATAGGGCGCTTCCTCGAACTCAAAATATACGCAGGTCTTGTGCTGCTTTGCATTCCTTAGCTTTGTAGCCCTATATTCCTAGAATCCACTCAAAGATTGGTTCAATTACACCTATCGCTTATTATTCTGTTCTGTATAAAATTTAGAATAGTTTTTCTGTGGATATCAGCTAACGACGAACAGTCACGGTTTCGAATAAATCCAAAGAACTGTGAAAGACAAAAAGCAAGTAGAGCTTTAGGTTTATTTATTTTTCCAATTTAGAGAGAAACAACATAAATTCATCATAAACAAATCGTATTATGTTTTACAAGCGTTCAATACATTTTCACTACATAGTTTCTTGCATACTATGAATATACTCATCGCATACCAGGACAGAATGAATTATCGATTTTTGGGCGATGCAATTCCAAAGCCTAACCGGCACACCCTAAAGAAATCATCAAAATCGGATGCTCACTGTAGGAATTAGGCATGTTACAAGGATTTGCGGGCTCACGACAGACTCAAAACAAAAGTTGTTCAATATGGTTTAAAACATGAAATAGATCGCCCGGAAGTGAAAAAAAAGTGCTAAGGTAATTTTTAGGAACTGAAGTTTCTGTTTACATTTTGTGTTGAGTGTATGGTTCTGCTTCTCCAGCTCTGTTTCAACTCTGTGTTCAAACTCTGTTGATATGACTTCGTAATTGCGACGCCTAAATTGATAAATCCAGCTTTTAGAGAGACCTTCTTTGCCATAACATGGGAGGGTTCGTTAGGCAAACTTTGTTGCTCCAAACATCCTTTGAAGCTTGGGGAACCGGAAACAATTAGTTGGGAAGCCGGAGACGCGACATCCTCAACTTGTTATATTTGTGTACTGCCCTGAGGAATAATTCGCCTTATTTTACAACAATTATTTTCACGCTATTCCAATTGGATCTGTTCCGATGATTTATGCAATGATCGGAAAGTTGAGTTATCAAATATCGGGAATTAGTATCCGATTTTAACGTCTACTTCTAAACCAGTTTCTAACACTCAATTTCAGCCTTCCAAATATTGAGCCACAATACTTGACCTTATTCAGTCAAGTTTAAAACTACTGATACTGTTATAATAATTACCTTTTATCAACATGACTGATTATTTGCCATATAATGCAGAGTAACCGCAGTTTCGATCGGAACCGCCGATATAACTTGCTAAAAAAGGAATTTCTCTGCCGTGAAACGGTTTTTGAAATTATGGTTAATATCTAAAAATCTACCCTTTCCAAATTAACTTCTTTTCTGTGCTTCACACCTACAATGGCCCTGCTTTAGTTTTTTCAAGTTCATCTTAAAACAGTAAGAGGAAGGGATTTTTGTATTTAAAAAACCATGCAAATAAATTGTATACCCATAAAACATAAATGTAATAATTTAAGATTCTGAACAAGGAATGTATGATTAAGGAAACAATATTTGTCTAAGCATTGAACAATTTTGGGTGTTGATTGCAATGAAAGCGACGACACTATTTGCAGACGACACGCCTTGCTCAAAGCTATTAGGTATGTGTGACTCTCAAGAATAAAGATAACAAAGTATAAAATGATCAACAAGGAAGTGTGTTGTTCATATAATAATAAAACGTTTGTCTCGATTCTGAATAAGTAAGTAGGAAAATGAGACAAGTTTAGACGTTTCGCTGGAATATCAATCGAGGAGTGAAACGTCCTGTGGAGCCTTCACAATAAATATTTAATTAGCAATTGTCTGTTGCGAGTGCCCGCATACGATTAGCGCATGCGCGGACTGAATGTTAATGAATATTATTTGTTTACGGCCCTGCAATCTTTCAGAGGATATTTTTCTCATTCAAGACGCAAGTCAAGACGTTCGCTTCAAGGACAGTGCACTGATGGCCAGTAAGGCACATTAGAGGCGGGGAAAAAAGACCTCCTGGAATATCCCGAACGGATGAGTAGCCTGTGTGATGGCCGGTTCATGATTTAGTGTTTCACTCAATAACCCGATGAATCACAACTGACATCAGATCATCGTTGGTTACTTCCATCGATTAAATCAATTTTTTCCTTAAACCATGGGCGAAAATCAACTCAAATTAAACAATCTGTTTGTTTCTGGCATTATCCCATTAACTATTTGTATTTCGATGTTCCTTGAGAAAAAGACCTCTTGCATGGCTTTTTGCTGAAAGAGCTAGCTTACGTTTGTGAGTAATGAATTGTGAGTAATTAAAAACATACGGAACAATCAAAAAGTCAAACCTGCACATTCCCGGAAAATCTCATCAAATCTAATGAAAATTGTAGGATTAAGTTTTGTTACAAGGCTCTACTGACATCAGACAGTCACACATACACTCTGGCTAGAAACTTTAGTTGTTCAGAATAATCTACTACGTAATATGTAAATTTTGGTTTTGGTTGTTGATGTCCCGAAAGCATCGAGATATGTGAATATTTTTGAAATAATTGAAAACCATAAAAGTTTCACACAAGAGGTATCTTCGCAGAAAAAGTCAAAACTGGGATTCGTTTTTGATAAAAATTGAGGAATGCGATAAATCTATTTCGGAGGTAGTTGTTTGGAGAGAACGGATTGCAGAAATGTACTGAAAATTTCAAAGACTGGGAGTTGGATTATTTCATTTGGATATCAACGTTGGGCTTTCTTGAAGATTATTCAACAGTTTGTCCATAAAAATGAAGCCAAACATGCTTCAGCGTCTCTTTTAGGTAAAGCAAACATCGATCTTCTGGTCGTTAGGGGTACAGTGATCGCAAGCTTATAAGCAACGTAATGGTGGAATTCATTTTGCACACTTTCCAGCCTATACTTCAGCGCAAGAACAGCTGAAAAACATAGTATAGAAATTATCCTAGAAAATTTACAGCACAGATTGTCAAGATGAATATTCAGTAGTTTGTCTTGAAAAATTATGACTGAAATGAATCACCCAGAAAAAGCAAGCAGCTTAAGAGGAGCATGCATGTAATAGTTAGGGCTATAGTGATCGCAAGCTTATAAGCGAGTTAACTGAGGAATTTGGCACAATCTCTTCTGGGCGAGCATATCTGAGAGATCAAGGGCTTCTTTCAGACATGACATTTTAAAAAATCTTTTGAGGCGAGAATATATTATCGGTAAGTAAAAATTTGGCCTGAATAAGTCTGCTTAATGAATGGTATTGAATTTTGAGTCGGGAATCAATTGTATGGACCAGTTTTGGTTCCCAATTGAAACAGACTTAGACCGTGTTGTTCTCGCGTTCACACGTAAATTCATATTCAGCCGAGTTCAAATCAAGTGTTCAACTCTAGAGCATTAACAACTGGTGGACATCGGGTAAAACGAATTCCCGAACTCATCGATTTTCTTTGTGCACCAGGGAACCAGCCTTAAGAAAAATCTCCTGAATTTTCTTCTTAAAGGGGTCCAGCCACAAACTTATCATTTACGCCATCCATATTTTTCACAGGTTGTTACAAAATATTTCTGGTGAGGGAACTTAAAGAAGGGAACTCCTTGATAATGGCCATCGATTGTCATTCCATATTGATATTTCACGAAGTTTTTAATAAAAAGTCTGTTCGAGAAACCATTGAAAATTCATCTCGCTAGAGCTGTAACGGAGGATTTTAAGCTGACAAACAAGAGATCCTCATAATAAGAGGCTTTCCTTTAGAATGCTGATGGGGGAACTGACGGGCTGAAAGCTGGTGAAAGGTTTAATGTGGAACGGAGGGGTTGGTGGCTGCAGGACCACAACTAGAGAACAAAAGAGATCAACCAAAAGGGAGATAGATCCAAGCAGTCTTTCGTGGAAATAATTTGAAAACATCAATCCTTGCACAAGTTCACAGTGTGCATTTATTGCAGTGATGGCTTTGTACAAGATTGCCATTACCTAACTATAAATTGAGATCCGTGTAAGAGTGTTTAACTGTAGGTATATTCATTCCATTAAGGATTAATTTTTATTGTTTACTTCAAGATTACGAAAGAACAAAATACCTTCGATGCTTCCTTTGTCCGTCTGTAAATAACAAGACTTGACAGACAACATACGTCAAAGTCTGCATACTAAGACGCATCATAATCTCCCAGAGTGAAATTACGCATACAACCTCGGTTCGTTTCAGCATTTTTTTCATGATGAAGCGTGAGACGTTCACAATGGAAATACGTTAATAAACTAGTTGAATTTAACCAACAGTTTGGTATTTCCCTGCAATACCTAATCATGTTAGGGGTGTCAACAACAGCTTTCCATGATGTCAAATAACAAACAAAACTTGAATATTGCATTGATAAGATCGTCTATTGTCATGTTAAGCTTTAAACTTAGATTCTATATCAGCCTTTTGTTCTTTGAGTTATAATTTGTGAAAACAAATTCTTTATCCCTATTCCAAAATGTTTTGGTTCACCTTTTGAGATACATCGATTTTTAAAAATGCGATAAAAGCAGTTGGGTCTGTCCGTCGTCTAACGCTTGTCTCCAAAACTGGGTACTGGGAGAGTGTTTATGGAATAGGGCTCAATAATCACACATGAGCCTAATTTGTGCCTGAACCTTCAAGTCAATCAACGTGAAGGTGTAATGTTGAAGGGTTGATATATTGAAAAATTGAGACCTAGAAAATATTTAAATTAAAAGGTTTTTTTCAAGTTTGAAAAACAGCATGGCTCCACATGAGTTGTAAGTTCATTCGTTCGCTACCCTTGAATGGGGTCTTTCTAAAATGTGAAAGAAAATTATGTTTCCAGAGCATTCGATATAAAAGGTTAATAGCTGATATCAATAGATATCTGCTGTTAGTTGATGAGTTTCCGAAGTGGAAGATAATACATATATTATTGTGGAAATCTGGAATTCAAATCTGAGGCCGTATTTGGGCGTGGTAGTGATGTATGTGATTGTGAATTATGACGTTACCCCGGTTTCAACTTGTACTGTAATTCATTTAAAATTCCCTTTTTTCAAATTAATTCTCGGCTATTTGGAATCCACGACACTCAATTTGAAATCAAGAGATTGTTTAATTAAGACGAGCACGCGATATTTAACCGTTATATTCGTTTAATAAACGAGCTACCAGGCCGTGGAAAAACCGATGGTCCTAACCTAATATTAAAGAGTCAATATACGGTTATCGAATTCCTCCGTCATAACATCAAATCAGGGTAAAAGGGAGCCTCGAAAAGAGTGGGGGAGAAATACGAGGAGAAATACCTTATTTGATTTGACCGTTCTCCGCCCACTCGTTCGAAACTCGTTAAACAGTCCAAGAGAGTTTCAATAACTTGTGGTATTTCGGAAACAAGTGAACGCAGTTTCAAATATCTGATAATATAACGAACGTTTGCTAGTGAAATTTGATGGATTAGGAGGGGGGGGGGGGTTCCGTTTAAAACTACCAGCTAGTTTTTATTATCTTCATTCTAGAATGTTTTCAGCGGTTTTCTAGTGGAATCTGAAACCAGTTGTTCACTTTGAAAGCATAGTAGCCGATAATGAACTTGACATTATCCTTTTAACATACACCACACTTCTAAGGTGTCATTCATGATTCCCTACGCTCACCGGTCACACTGTTCTTTTGACTTTTAGGCCTGAGTTGAAGAGGAGGAAAGATCCACCTAAAAAGCAAGAAAAGTGCTAATTATTATATCAATGATCATAATCTCGCCATTCTGGAAAGATTTCACTGATTGCAGTAAGCAGTTTCGATATTTTGAGACAGAAAAAAACGATGGCTAACGTCATCGTCAACCAATTACCAACAAGATGGGACGCAATTTTTTTATTTTTTTACACTCTGAATTGGATTTATTTTTGAGCATATGGAGAACAAAGTATCGGTTCCAACATAGTGAAAATAACAAAGATTTATCGTTGTATCTTAGGAAAAATATGGGGGGGGGGGGGGTGGAAATAATGATATATTGAGAAACAACATCGATATTTGTTTACCATCCATAGAATGGTCCTTTGAACTAACACGATCTGGATTAGCAACTGTAATTTATGCGTAGTTTATGAAATATAGTGTACTACGATATTATGTTAAGCGGTCCAGCGATGTTCCGTTGAGTTTTACTGTTCTGTTGCAGTTTAGTAATACCATCGCTTTTGTGTTTCGCCTTGCTTTGCTCTTCGGCCGAATCAATTTTTTAAAATCGAATTGGTTCTACAAAAATTGGTTGTGAAGATTGTTTCGTGATGTTCACAAGTTTTCTAAAAATGAGGTTTCCTTACTTTTTTTTCATGTTTCTTCGTGAGATTTCAGGGTTATTGTTGTGAATAATGGAATCACAAAACGTAACACTGACAATTTAGGGGCCCCGAAAACGGATGAGAGAAGGAAGATTTACTGGGTTGTATATTACGATGGTTAAGAGTGTGTGTGTGTGTTTACGAACAAAAATCATCCCTAGCAAAATCGTTCCGCCTGCGGTGTTGGGTTAGGGAAACCACAAGTTTTAATGAAACGGATTCTAAATGAACGAAAACTTTGGAAGGTTAGTTTAACAGCCCTTCACTAAAATGTTAAATGAATGAGGTTGAATGTATTACATGTTGAAAAACACAGATACGTGAAACCACAATCCACCTTCGTTATAGAAGAAGAATTTAAGTTGGATGGTAAATATACGTTCAGTTCGCATCGGTAAATCACGAACTTTGTATGGGTCTTGATTGGGTATTGTGGCAATGGGGCGTAACGTCTCCCATGGCAGGAGTAAGTACATAAATGAAACTAGGATAAATCCGTTTGAAAAAAGGCTTACATCGGAAACTCGCATCCCCCGAATTCAATGGAGGCATTGAGAGCTGAACCGATCTTTTCAATTCCGCTACTCCCCATTTCCAAAGAACAGAGCGATCGCCCATTCGTCATTATTCATTGGGTGAGTCGAAGCCAAGTACTTCCGGGTCCAGGCTGAGAGGCAACGAGGAAGCGGAATCTTACTTCCGGCTTGACGCAATAAAATATCGAGCTCCGAGATGGCCGCTTAGAATTCATAACGAAGGAGCTGGTTTGTATCGCTAATCTATGGAAGGGCCCTCTGGAGGGTTTTAGCATGACAATCGGGCTCTAGGTTGGGATCATCACGTTTTCCTCGGCAATGAAGGGGATATCATTACGAAAACAGTATCAACCTACTAATATCATCTTGTTTCGTAAACCTCGAAGCTTTGCTGGGTCTTATTAATGAGGGCTGGACTCAGGACCGGCGTCAACTCTTATTATGTACTATATGTACTGCACACCCATTACAGTACTAATATTTGCAACCTTTATAAGACTATTAAAAGAAAATAAATCGATATCAATGGTTATCAACGGCTCAACACACTCATTCAGTTCAACTGAATAAAAAAAAAATGTTGAAATTTTTCAAACAATTCTGCAAATTTTGCTTAGTTAGTCCATTTTGAGGCTTTCTAAAACAATTCCTGGAATTTAAATCAATTTCAATCGCGAATCTGTTGTTTTGCCACTTCCAATCGAAATCAGATGAGCTCGGACCGGTCTGGGACCCATCTCAATCTATTTTAGGTCCAAAATTACCAGAAGATCAGTAAAAACATCGACTTACCTATATCAGTAAAAACATCGAAAAAACACGACCACTTTTTGATCCATAGCATATTTAACTTATAATCGTTAATTTATTTAGCTTATAAGCGTGTGAGGTGATCGGGCTGGCTAGAAGTTAAGACCAGAAAGCCTTTCACGTCCGGCAGACGACTGACGAACATTGACGATTTTGAATCTGAAATAATAAAAAAATATGAAATTGATGGACTTTTCATCATTATTGAAGAAGCAACATTTGATGATTTAACCCTTTCACGCCGACTGGAACATACGCTATCCCAGTGTGGAAAATCTCTGATATTACGGCTTTGATAACACATGTCCCAGTCGATGAATATATCTAAAAATTAAAAACTGCGTGAGATATGAGTTCCCTCCGGTACCCTCAATTTTTTGAAGGTACTTGCCAAGCATTCAAAAATATTGCCTTCCAGGTGTCACCAACCTCAAAACGTTCCTATTATTTTTCATAAATAGTTATTTTGAATAAAGTACATTTATAAGAAGTATACATTTCAAGAAAATGGAGTCTATTTCATGAATTATGTATAGAAATGAGAAATTACGAACTACTTTTTCACCAGTAAATTGATATCAATTTAGTAAAAAAATATATAAATATAAAAAGTATAAGAAATACCATTTTCATTTGAAAATCTGAGACCCATTTACAGCGATCGGCCTTCAGAACACTTGGATATCAATTTCTTGAGCAACAGCAAAAAATTAATCTTAAGGAATCTCTTTCGTGACGAATTGGGCTTCAATTTGTTCTCCTGTCACTCACAATGAAGGTTTTGTGGAGTTCTTTCCTTCACCAATTTGCTGATGATAAATTTGTTTTACATGGGAAACTATTACTCACCTACACTACCTATATTATGCTACATAAAAAAATGTACATAATTTTAAATACGGCGGAAAGTTATTGCAGATTCGTAATCTAAGTACCTTGGAAAGTAAAGTGACAAAGTTTGCGGGGGTTAAAAACAATATTTCCGATACGATCACAACGGGGATTAGGGAATCATAAACCAAAAAGAGGTCAGGAGGAGATGGCTTAATAAGGGTAGAAGTGGGGTATATATTTATGTGGAAAGGGTATATTTGAGAGTTAGCAATCAACAGAAGTAGCCGCGGGAAAGGTATTGTCCCACCTTTGTTGGCTCTTGCATTACGGCAGGAGCATACCCAGTCCTATCTTTCAGGTGAGCTAGTTTTACGGTGGGACATATCAGGAGCTTAAACAAGAAAGGGCAAACCTAAAAAATCGATTTTGGTTTATTATTCAATAATAAACCATAATAAAAAATATATAACTCCCCCCTGAAAATTTATATTTACGTTTCAAATATATATATATATCTGCAATAAAAATTTTCCGTCCGTACGCCGTACGCACGATATTTCCGAAACGGCTGGAGCAAAAGATCTGAAATTTTCAGGGAAAATCCATCTTGGTCCGACGACGTACCAATTCTTGAGCCACCTCTCTCACTCAATTTAAAGTGCCGTTTGGGCTGTCAAAGTTTTGTAAAATCCCTAAGAACCTCAAAACAAGTCGAATCGGCCTAAATATTTACCTATTTGAAGAACATACCATGAGGAATCGAATGAGCCCTTTCCCACGTCCGTAGGTCAAACCATTTTCGTTGTATGGCCCGATTTATGGTGATAACATTTGCGTTTTTTGGTTTATTATTGTTTGTTTGTAACCTAGGGAGGCTGATAGCATCGAGTTGTAGCGAATGTGGTTACTGCAGTGATAGCCGATGTGGATACTTGTAGTTTATAGCTGATACACGGGTTTAAGCATTCTGATACGTATGAAACGCTGATAATACATAGGTAAATATTATTACTGGGGATTATTATTCAATATTATTACTGAGGAAATAAGTAGTCTTTCACTCGAGTTTATTATTCAATAGGCTTGCGTTCATGATTTGAATCTGTACTAATCAGTGTGCGTGTTTCACAGGTGATAGAGCGATTATTGAATTTCAGGAATATGCATAGAGCACGTAAATCTGTTCTCAACCAAAATACCTATTTGGATTGATCAGTTGATCATACTTGTGTGCCTCCTGAAATTCAATAATCGCTCTATCACCTGTGAAACACGCACACTGCAAATTCTTTCAGTGGGGTTTATTATTCAATTTTATTAATTTGAGTTTCATTCATGATTTGTATTTCTACTAAGCTTTGGAGTGTGGGTTTTTTACAGGTGATTGAGCGATTATTGAAGTTCAGGAGTTATGCATAGACCACGTAAATCGGTTCTCAACCAAAACACCTATTTGGATTGATCAGTTGATGATATTTGTGTGCCTCCTCACATCATTTACCTTTGGCTACATCGTTTAAATTTGGATTGGGGAAGTTTTAACGCAATACGAGTGCTAAAGGACTTGATAAATTATAGATGTTTTTATTGTGGGGAGAAGGGGGGGGTATTTGTGAAATTGATTTGGTTCAATAACAAAACTCTGCAAATTCTTTCACTGGGGTTTATTATTCAGGTGCGCTAGTTTTACGGCGTGTTTGGGAGCGATATTCAGGAGGCACACAAATATGATCAACTGATCAATTAAACAAGAAAGATTTACGGCTCCATGCATATCTCCCGAAATTCAATAACCGCTCTATCCTGTGAAACACGCGCACTCCAAAGCTTAGTAAAAATTCAAATCATGAACGCAAGCCAATTGAATTTGCAGCGTTTTTTTGAAATAAATTCAAAATGAGGAACCCATACCAACAACGTCACCAGAAGTGATTTTCTAATTCAGATGATGATATTGGAGGATGATATTGAAAAAGGGTAGATGAAAATGAGAGCCTGATGAGAGATACGAGATTTTTCATTCCCAAAATAAGAAATATTTGTATAGAATTCTAGAAATTTCCATTTTTTTCCTTTCTTTTCATTGAATATGAACTCTCTCTGAAATCAGTCTTTCGTCGGTAACAGTCAGAAGAAAGGAAAATAAAGTCACAAGTAGTAGTTAAACGACGAAACATAATTATCGTTTCTTCAACAATGATTATAAAACCTGTAGTCTGAAAAGGAAGAGACAGTAATGAAGAATAGCTTAAACAACCAAAAGATTTGCCTCCAGGCAGCTTGGAGGCATTTTCTTCGAAAATTCGCTAACAGAATAATGCCACTTGACGGGACATCTGCTTTTTAGGCATGAAAGATGTGCCCATTCTTTGAGGGACATATGCCTATTCAGCATTGAACCCCCCTTGAAAGGGATGTATGGCTAAAAACCATACAATTCGTACTACAGCTGAAGGGACGGGCCTAAAAAGGAGGAAATCCATGTAAACACAGAGAGATGTATGGCAATAAGGCAATGTATGTTCTGGTAGAATGTCCTAGGAGAGAAGAGGACCCATTGCAGTAGAACTGGCCTAAACACCAAAAATGTTAACCAATCATGCCTAAAAGGCATATGTCCCTGCCGAAATGTTAAGATTCGCCCTTGCTATCTTGAAGTCATTGCAAATCTTTGAGTTTGATTTCCCAACATCCCTATTTAGAGATTCGCCCTTTCTCTTCCAAGGTCCTGATATGTTGTCCCATCAATGAAGCTCCTTAAATCTATAATTTTGTTGTTTAGTTGACATGGGGCAGTTTATGCGTCTCCAAGACCGACAGTCGACTAGCTCGAAAAATTATTTCCTCTTGATAATCACCTGGAGGAGAAATAATAGCTCCCTGTAATGGGGGGTCACCAACTGAATTTTTAGCAGTATTGAAAGGGTTAAAGAGCTGTATACGTCATTCAGAATAATTGAAGACGGTCTAGAGAACTTCAATCTTGATAATAAAATGAAAAACTAATGGCAGCACTATGTTTCTTGAGAGCTGTCTAAATGGATTTCATCTGTCTTGTATTTCCGTGGGTAGAGGATTATAGGAAAGTTTCACCAACCGTTACATCACTCTCAATGACATTGAGTAGGCTCCTTTACGATGTAAATGAAATTCCTACAAACGAAAACAAGTTTGAACACTAAAAAGAAAGGTTAAGAAGGCGGAGGAGCGAGATGGGCGAGGAGACGCTACGCCGCTCCATCTTACGTTTTCACGATTCTTGAAAGAGCGAGTTTTCTCATTAAAGTCCCGTCTGGCCTGGCAAGAGTTACCTCGGCTTTTATTGCTCACGCTGGTTCTATTACTTCCACAATCTCCACGGGGTAAAGGAAAAGGAAGTGATGAGATCAAGTTGCGAACGAGTTTTAACAATTCTGCGGGAGTTCTACCGACAGAGATGCACTGAATATGTTAACTTCAGTGAACGCTATATCAAGGATCTGCTTTGGAAAGCTGTTTTGACTGATAATTACGAATCTTACCACATTATAAATAATAATCAAATTTAAACCGAGGCACAAATAGATTACTGAATAAAACGGCTGGGCAATGAAAACCTGAGTAAAATACCCGTCTTCAGAGGACGCCGCAAGTTATACGACCTTCTCTATGACTAGGTGAAGTCTATATTTCACTTTAATATAATTTAAAACCCATTGAACTGAATTGACAGCTCCACAATTCCTAGAAGATAATCAGACTGACAGGATAAGATCTTAGGATGACAGCTTCCGTCAGTATACTAGAGCCATTACTATGTTTTGATAGGAGGAGTATCTACTTAACTGGTGGAACGCCAGATGGATTGGGGCTATCGCTGTCTATGAAAATGCGAGGTCAGTGCCGCAGCATCTGTTGGCACGTTGAAGGTGCAAGGTTAAGGGCTTGGCTGGCGTTAACCTCCGAGTCATAATATATCTCGAAGACATGTGGAAGGAACGGCTTCCGCGGTCAAGTCGAGAACAAGTTGCCATGACCTTTGACTACCTTCGTTCTCTCCCGTTGGACCTGCAATTTATATGAGTAGTCCCTTAATAATAATCTGACAGCGAGCAATGAAAGCATTCTTATAAAATTGTAAATCAACTTTTGGCTGAATTATATTAATTACGCACATCCAATATGTAGGATTAATATGGTGTCAGCTATGTGATACTGACGGGTGGTGTGAAGGTACAAACAGCCAAGTTAGATTTTGATAACTCAATCAGAAAGAATCCAGAAACTATTTATTTATGGACGTTGCTGGAAAACCTTCCATACGAGTTGAAAATCACTACAATATACAAGATACTCCAGTTTCGAAAGTCTTTAAATATGGAAATGCAGAAAGCTGCAGGTTTGTAATTTGGCATTTTGGGTTTAATTTCTAATCGAATTTGAACAAATAAAAATCGTGATGCAGACAAGACCGTGAATGAGTGAAATGCAATGCAATCATCATTGTATATCTTATCTTTCCCATATACAGCTGGCTGGGTTTAGAACGGCTTTTCTATGACCCGATTCCGAACCCGCATCGGACATGAAATGACAATTTGCGGAGCGTCGAAGGGGTTCATTTCAAGGACTATCGCTGAGGTTTGTAATATCGGCAAAATTATTTCTGATAGCCAGTGCCGATGACTGGAGCAATAATTGAAAATAACATTGAATCATGCTGTTATGGAAGTCTTTAATGTACCAAGTTCGTGGCATTCCCTTCGTGGTAACACAGTTATTATTCACGTGTTCTTTATTACACCAGTTCTCGAAATTTCCGATCCATAAAACTTTTTTTGGGCTTGGGATTTCTTCCATCATTAATGTGATCTAACTGAATGAGTCATAATAAAACCTACCTATGTTATGCTTTGTTTAAATTGGGAGTGAAATATTGAACTGCTACGTAACTATTGCAGCATTTTTCATGATTAATCCGAGGTGATGAAAATCGGAAGTTCGAAGTGACAAGCAAGGAAAGTCAGCTGAAGTTACTGAAGGTTGAAGCAAAAAATATAAGAGCTTTTATTGACCCTTAGTCCAATCGCAATAAAAGAAAAACTCATTTGACTGACTGAGTACAGAAATGACACACAACCTTACACGATACTATCCAAAACGCTGCAAATTCTTTCACTGGGTTTATTATTCATTTGGCTTGCATTCATGATTTGAATTTCTACTAAGCTTTGGAGTGTGCGTGTTTCACAGGTGAAAGAGCGATTATTGAATTTCAGGAGGTATGCATAGAACACTTAAATCGGTTCTCACCCAAAATACCTATTTGGATTGATCAGTTGGTCATATTTGTGTGCCTCCTGGAATTCAATAATCGCTCTATCACCTGTGAAACACGCACACTCCAACGCTTAGTAGAAATTCAAATCATGAATGCAAGCCAATTGAATAATAAACCCCAGTGAAAGAATTTGCAGCGTTTTTTATTGAACCTCAATACCCCACCACAATAAAAACATCAATAATTTATCAAGTCACTTTAGCACTCGTATTGCGTCAAAACTTCCCCAAATCCAAATTTAAACCATGTAGCCAGAGGTAGACTGATGTAGAGGAGGCACACAAATATTATCAACTGATTAATCCAAATAGGTATTTTCATGCATATCAGAATGCTTCAACCCGTGTATCGGCTATAAACCCTTTTAGGAGTTCACTCCAGTATCCACATTCACTACGTCACTAGGTTACTGCAATCAAAACAAAAAAACTCTTGTGTTTGTTTTGATGATGTATGTAGTGAATGTGGATGCAAATGTTGGCACCATAAATCGGGCCATACATCGGGAATGGTTTGAGCTACGGATCTGGGGAGGGGCTCATTCGATTCCTCATGGAAAGTTCTTTAAAAAAAGTCAAAATTTAGGCCGCCTTGACTTTTTTTGAGGTTTTTAGGGATTTTACAAAACTTTGACAACCCTCAAAGGGCACTTTAAATTAAGTGAGAGAGCTGGCTAAAGAATTGGGGCGTTGACGGACCAATATTGACTTTTCCTGAAAATAGTTTTCTGTATACGACCTTTTCAAGTTTACTTCAAATAAGGAAACGTCTTTTAGAAAAGTTAATTCAGCTACTTAAATAAGGATGTCCGTTCCTATTTTTACATTTTCAAATAGATAGAAGCTATTGTACCACGATATACAATGTTATCACTAAATTCCACTGCCTCAATAAAATTGATAATTCCAGCCAATACCCCGTTCGTAACATTTTCGTCCGTTTTCTGGGAACCTCCGAAGGAAATGGGGGCAGCAATATTTGTTTTTTGATTGCCTTTGCCCAAACGGAAGGTTTTATTGTTGACGCACGTGGAAGTTATCGAATATTCGTTAATCTGGGAGTTTACTTAAGTGTCAATCATTAAAAAATACTGGTCGAGAGCGAAACGTTAAGTCAACAAATACATTGATTGTGGCTGACGGCTGAAAATCTGGATTTTCAAATGCTCATGGAATCCTGGCGAAAGTAGTTATGGAAATCATGAACACGAATGACAATTTTATGCTCATTTTCTCCTTTAATTAAATTCCTTTTTTGTTTGCCTGTGTTCTCAAAAATAGATTAAAATATTAAAGTTTCAGCTCACAGTGTACGCGCTGTTACGAACATTTTCCCATACATAATGATGGTGGTGTTCTAAGTATTAAAAGCTCCTTCGTGAATGTGGATAAACTAATGCTATTTAGTCCGAAATTAATGATTTATTGTTTTAAAACACTCAAATAAACATCCTAGAAATGTTGTATTGTATACTTTGCCCGTGATGTTACCTCCGTCTTGGGCATCCTTGGTGGCAGTCCGCAAATGACAGAAAACATTTTACCTGTGAAGAATTGTGCAGGTCATGGATGTTGCGAACGACATTGATGCTGTTGCTCTAACTAAGTGAGACCTGAAAAAAACATTATTATCACTCAAAAAACAAGTCCGGGCTATAGCTGATGATTGATAGTATTTCCAATAGGTCAAAAATCTTGTATCAAACTTGAAATTCTGCCCTTCATCAAATACCTATATAGTTGCAGACTTCTCTAAACGGTTGAGTTTGCTCGACGTAAAACTCAATCTGACAACAAAATCCTGATGCATACCTATGTTTTTGCATGGGGTATCGATCTTTTTGCGACTTCCGTGAACAGTATGGCGATCATTTGAGAAATCTAGATACGCGCCAATAACTTGTTCATCTACGTTTCTACTGACTGACAGTCAATTCAGTCGGTCCTTAATATCAAGTGGTAAAAGCCTCCTTTTCATATCGTCCAGCGTCTGCTAAAAGTTGGTACCGACATAGTAGACCACTTGGTCACAAATCTCCTATCCTATATACTACTACAATTTATGCAGACCGCTGCACTAGGCTAGTGCAATCAATTTCTAGTTGAAATTAGTAATTTCAAGCGTTTGATAAGATGTCAATAATATCTGTGTTGAGTATAATTTAGTGATCCTAATGTCCGCACCTCAAAAATAATCTATTAAATCAATCCTTTTAGTAGATTAGAATAGAAATAATATATAACATCAAATTATGGGGAAAGTGTGATTGATGTGCAACTTTAAGAAAGTCGTTTGTCATTTGTGGCATATTATCAGAAATGGAGTGACCATCCTCCCATTCTTGAAACTGCGGTGTAAAACTTCATGGAAACCGTTCTCATATCCACCACTGAACTTTTGGTCTTTTGAAGTTAAATAGAAATTTATCTGCTTTTTACTCGCATAAATCAATATTTCGGGTTTCTCTAGCCGAGTGATAGTCGAAACCTTCTTTGTTACATCTGGCAGGTAGGTAGTTAAGTACGTTGATGGATTCTCCCAAGGAGGCGATCACATTTTGTTACACTGCTGCCAATACGAATGGATTTTCTACTGAGCACTTTACATACCGAATTCTAGTGGCGGGCTCGTGAACCCGCTCGAAGGGTGGTAAAGGCGGTCGGCCAACGATAGCGCCTAGAGCTTCCCACCGACTAGTTCGTTGAAAGGTCGGAGTGCAGAATTCCATCCTCTGAAGCTAATGCTAAACAGGGACTTGAGAATAATCGAATGAAAACCAGAAACTTGGTATTATGGAATTTTGTTTTAGGATATTATGAAATTTACCTCAAGTTGAGTGAAGGTATCTCAGTAGGTATATTTTGGGTAAACGTAACAAATTGATTAAGGGGATTATACGTAACAGCTACAATTAAATCTTGTAAATATTTAGTTAACAAAGCTATTATTCGACTTGAATTAATAATAATTGTATGTACAAAAGTAGGTACTGTAGTAGTAAAAAAAAAACTATACTTCTTACAATGGATTATGTGAAGCAATTGGTACACTAGTCTTTTCTACAAAACCATATAACCTCGCAAAAATATCAAACCAAAATATATTAGATTTAAAATTGGTTCATATAAATTAATTGTACTATTATTGTACTCTATATCTACAATTTAGAGGAACTTGAACGTTGATCCTGTGATGAATCATTGCAGTAGGGTCAGTTCTGGGCACTTAGCAGTTCAAACCAATATGAAACTATTCAATCGTGAATTGGATGAAGTGATTCATTCGTGGCTCTACTTGAATGGCTTTACATCTCCGTCATGAATTTCAAACGGCTGCGAAATTGGACTGGCATTATAGCTTCCTCACTTATTATAAAATATCACACATCTTCAGTCAACGAAGACTAGATTTAGTCTGAAAAACAAATGAATCAGTCAACATGTTTGAAGTTCAAACAGAACAATACATGCTATGTTGATACACGCTAATATGTGAAATAGGGCTGCGATTCATGTTCAATCATCCTCACACGTCCTTAAAAGCTAGCTTGCTCAACCCTTTAAATGTCTTCGATATCTGTCTAATAGTTCCGAAGTTGCACCTTGGTTAACAAATTTCAGCAATATGAATATTACTCAACTAATCGAATTACAATTCATAGGGCGTTCTATAACCTCCACATCATTAACACCACCAAGTTTGACCGAAATTTGGCCAATAAATCATAAGAAGTTGGCGTTACTACAAATTTACGTTTACTCGTGCTAACCTTACTGATCCATTGGCGATGAAATTGAAAATTTTTCAAAAAACATTCGTGTCCATTCATTTCAATAAGTTCAGGCAGGGAGGTTCCAGATCCGTTAAAAAGCTATACTACCGATTATTGACGGACTAAAACATATTTAATTCAAATGACTCATTGTTGTGTCGTTGAGAGATTCGGTGTTGAATTAAAACTCGATTTAAGTTCTGGTGACTGGAGGACGCTTTGTTTGGGATGCAGAGGAACAAACCGCATGAGAGGACAGCGGAGCAGGCACATGTTCAGGCAGGATCTACATTAGGGAAACATGTCCCCAGCAGTGCCATTACATGCTTCTATAGTGCTCCCTGGAAGGGAGTTGTCGACTCAAACTCTCGTATTCCACGTGTTCCTCGAACAGAACCAAAAATAGCCTGTACGAGAATCATATTTTGAAAGTGGCTTTAGACTGCGTGAATCTACCACGAGAGGCTTTAAGGAGTGGACATTTCCAAGCAGCAGCAGATAGTACAATTTCTAAGGAGTTCGCGGAAAATGGAATACCCATGTTATTCTTTCTACAATAAATGAACAAACCGAACGGACCCAGAATGAGCTGAGAAACTTCGACACAAAAATACTGTTAATGCACACTTATTCTCTCGCATACATGTATTTTTAACAGGGAAGGTCAGGTTCTGGTATGAGTATGGTTCAGTAATTAATATTGACTTTGGGAAAAGATGATAAGAACGTCTGTAGACTATTGGTATGGTTGGAGGTGGTTCAAGCGGTATGTGAGGTCCAAACAAACTCATAAAGATTGGATTAATCAATTGGAGATCAATCACAATATACGTAATACGTGAAATGAGAGAATGGGGAGTGGTCGGCTATTTTCGGTTCCATTCAGTTTCCTCCCGATGAGGGCCAGTAAATTTGCTAATAATTTGTTAATAGAATCATTCCATTGTGAATCACAAACCCTTGTACCACACTTCCATATAAATTGCTTCATCCGTCCGAGTTGCTCCTGATTATGGGTATTGTTGCCAAGTTGGTTTTGTGACTAATAGGATGATTTCACTGTAAGCCACAAACCAGTGTACCACACATCCGTATAAATTGCTTCGCTTACTTACCTCCAGTCACGTTTACATCATGAACCTCACATTATACCCAGTGAGTTCTCTCCCATCCGGAACTTATGATTTAGCCATTCGCGCTCCACTCGCCCTAGATTTCCTTCCAAGACCATCCAACTCCTTTTACAAAGATCGGGACCCCCCCTTCGACCCTCTATACGGGAGAAAAGGACTGTAGTGCCGGCCTTCAAATCCCACAACGGGCATTTAGGTCAAAGACGGTGCTTCTTTTATTATGGCGCCATCTGACGTTAAGTTACGGCGTTTCGGGAAGAAAAAATCGCCTATTTTGGGTTTGGAAATTAAAACGCTTTTTATCGCGGCTTAACCTTTGATACGGTCTTGAACGTAAGGCCCTATCATGGGAACGGCATGCAGTTCGTATTTATGGTTGCGCAGCGCTCATAAAAGTGTTACGTTCTATCGTACAACGTATGATGGATTGAGGTCGGGGCTGAAACGGTTTGGCTTTACGTACGCGTACCTTACCAGAAGAGGGGCAGCCCTGCTGAGGAATCGTACTGCCTAAGGTTTTCGATATTCGGAAAAATCGTTTCTTTTTCTGAAGTAGGGTCCAATTTCAATCGTACTTCCCAGTTGTCAACTGTTTCAACCACCATTCCTTCCTATTGATTCGAAGCAGTAATCTGGAGATACCACAATAATTGAAATTATTTCAAACACCGAGGAAATTAATTAGCTCCACAAGCCTTCGTGTATAAATTTAAAATTCATACCTTCACACGTCAAAAGTAAGAGTATAATGTATTTTGGGACTCGAAAATATTTGTCAATCCAAATGACTACTTGCATTTGCGGACTCATAGAAACCTACGGATTTACTATCCTTTTTCTAACTCCTCCCTTGACCTTTTAGATATTTAAATATGTGTGTGTGTATGTTTGTGTGTTTTGTCTTTTAGATTGAATTAAGCATTCTAAAAGAAGGAATGAGTTCGTTAGAATCGGATTGGTTAGAACACGATATATTAGATCGATTTCCAAACGATGCGCCGACGAAATAGCTAATTATTACAACAACAAAAGCTCTCTAAAATCGATAAATGTAAAATCATTGGTAGCGTATTGCTTTAAAACAGTTTATTAAGGTTAATAATAACGAACTAGAACTTTAAGGTGTGTGTACGTAATTATACTAAACTTTTACATGAATTTCAGTCAAAAAACATAATCTGAAATTTTGGTTTGAACGCTCTGATTATTTAGAAAAAGTCTTTTTCGCATGAAACTGATGTATGATTGATCATCAATTACTTTGAACTTTAAATAATTTCTGGTTTAAGGAACAGATACCTAACTGTCGGTTATTCATATCTAATGCAGACAATTTGAAGTAGTGAATAAAAAAATATAAAAAATTCAGTGTAATAAATAGTTGTATTGAAGAGTGGTAGTAAAACCAAATTATTCAAGGTTTTTGTCATCCTAAATAAGAAAGTAGATCATTCAATATTGCACATTATTGATGAGCTAATCCCTAAAATTGTGATACTGATAACGAAGTGTTAATCAGGGGTGCAAAAACTGAATTGTTTTCCTTGGAGATAAGTTCGTGCGCAGCAGCAGTCAATGTAACTTAGGAGAGAAAGTCGATTTGCTTAGGTTTTTCAGATGGTACCCGGTACTAAACCCTTTTCGAGAGAGTTTTCTGATTTTGAAAACACTATCAATATTGCACATGAGAATAGTATGATAGCTGATGGGTGCCTACCGTTTTGGTTACTTGAAATCTTCCCCTAATCAACGTACAATGCCGATATTTGTGGTGGTGCTCCTTTGACATATCTAGAATACACTTACGGAGTGTCATGATCAGTTGAATGACCCTTGGAGCTAATTTCGTTCGTAATTTCAAGGTATGTAGGAGATCTATGCATTACACCATGGCTTGGGAGATGATATTAATGGTTTACAAAACCGTGTTATACGAAAAGTGAGTCACTCAGTGTGAAAGTGCCAACACCAGTACCCCATTACTGCTTGAAATCTAAGAGTTTTTATGTTTTAATGACTTCCCAAACTCGGTTGGGGATCAACCATATTGGCCGACCCCGCGCTAACGATCGTCATCATTACGGCGTTTTCTAGACTGGGAGTATTAACCCGACCGCAATCGGACCGACCAAGTTGGTTCTCCGAGCTCCTTTTCCAGGTGAAGCTCGCGGCGAAGATGAGACGCCGTCAGACGAATCGCGCGTAAATCAAACCGATCCCCGACCGTTCGTCGGCGCGACAGTGATGTATTCCGGTGGGATTCTCACTGCGGCGGTTTTGATTTATCAGGGAACCGAGTAGGACGTTTTCCCACTCTTCCCTCAGAAGCAATAATAATATTGCAGATTATATCTCAAAGGTTTTACCATAAGGAGTAGCCATCTACCAGACGTAGTAGAGCAAATACAGCAACCAAAACACAGCATTTCCAAGCCAAATGAAACCTTTCCCATATCAACGAAACCTTTTACAGACCAAATGAAACCTTTTCCATATTATTTAAACCTTTTCCAGGCGAAATGAAACCTTTTGAAAACCAAATGAAACCTCTGGAGAACCAAATGAAACAATTTCCATCTCAAATTGATGTATTGAGGAAATGGGTGAAATGGAGTACCTAGATTGGTAGATATCCGGCAAATTGCAGGTAGATGCAATCGTAATACAAAAAAGAAGTAGACAAAATAATAATTCTATGCATTTCAGGCGTAGGGTTATCGAAGTCGATCTCACCATAGTGGAACAGGAATCAAGTTGGTAAAAAGGTTTAATTTGACTTGGAAATGCTCGTATGTAGGCCAAATGGGCCATTATATATCTAGCCAACAATAAAATTCATATTATGGTCACAGGGAGGTAATCAGTCATTTGGTCATAAATGGATCGCATCAGAGCGCATGGCCTGAAGGTGCAATAATAATTATCCACCACGTATTCTTGACATTAATCGTTTATCCCAAATAACATAGTTTTACGCATAAGAGCAACGTTACTGTTACTACTTGTTGTTAATGGTTTGGATATCTAGCATATTCGGAATCTACAGGGAATTTCGTAGGAAAATGAAGCACCACTCAACTTTTTGTTTACGTAACGGGCGCCATCATGCCTGAAATGTGGCGCATCAAATGAACTGTCGAGTGGAAAATTTAATTTCTGCTTTAAAAACACCTCACAAACAACACACACCCATTACAAATACTATACCGTATTCTGAACCCATGACGCCCGTAATTTTCACAACCTGTAGACTCATGTAATGGATTGTGCGAGTACTCTTCGAAACTTATGTGTTACCATTTGAAATAATAAATTTGATACCTAAAACTGTTGGCGAAAATTGCCGAAATCAACACTAAAAATTAAATAGGCTAGGAGGGGGTTGTTATTCTGATACAGCGGTCTTTGCTGAAAAACTCTTTATAACATGCAGCACTCGTGTTAACCAATTTTTTTTTCTTTCTATGGATTCACAATGACTACATAGAGGGACTTGTGAATGTCGTGATAGTATCATCCTTTATAATGAACGATAAAGAGAATATTCCATCCATATACGAGTAGTTGAAGATCGAGAGAATGATAGGAGTGAGGAACATTTCGCGGAGAAGGGGAAAAAAGAGCTTCTTTTCCCAAAAGCTGGAGGATTCACAGGTGGTCTTAAACAGGGTCAAAATGTTTGAAGTAGCTCCGGCTGATTAGATCCGGAAGGGTTCTTTTTTATATTTCTCTCCACCTCCACCGACTCGCTCTGTGGAAAACGCTTTCGGGAAAAAGGCTGCCCACCCCCTCACTGATCACAGGAACCGAATGCAAATCTATTTTATACCTTGGCCGGATTCCATTACTTCTCTCTCTCCTCTAGTTGGGTCCAGTATGCGGTACGATCCAGCCTTTTTTTCAACGCCCTATAAGCTCCCTTTATCTGAAGATGAACAGCTGGGAACTACCTTTTTTATTCTATAAAAACTCAATTGGGAGCTCGAAAAGGTCATTTTGTTGAGCAGTACGGTGGTTTTGGTACACCCGTACTATGACGTAAGAAAGTTACCTTATCCTAAACGAGAGTGCAAGAAACACAATTGCGGATGAACAGTGACTTGAAGAATAAGAGACGTTATTTCATTTTTCTTTCAATAAAACTCCTGTGAAGGAGGCTCACCATTAAGAAAACACGAATAAAACTATTAAAATAGGAGAGAAATACTAATTTAGCTTCACAACGGTTCTCTTGGTATGAACGAAGTTGAAGAAAGAACAGTAATAGAGGGATGAAAGGAAGTTCCCCTGTAAAGCTCAGCATTACGGAAATCTGAGGGAGTTACACGTCCCCAAGAATGGCTTCGTTCAAGTGGGAATCGTTATTAAGTGACACATCATACAACATTCATACAAACTGGGCTTGAATTATTGAGATGAAGAAGTGATACGGCTGTTTGGAAATCTGGATTAAAATAATTCCAAGCCGCAAGTAGTGCCTTTTGACGGAAAGAATTAAAATCCGAAAAACAAGAAATAGAAATTACCACGTTGAAAAATTATTAGCTTCATTTTCAGAAGCGGATTCATCCCAAGTTCATCTATGCTATTCTTGATTCTCTTTAACTATTTTGACCTGATTGATATGATGGAGTGTGGGATCGATGAGTGCGGGATTAAGTGGGTGAATGAGTTAGGTTATTCTGCAGAACGACGGAATGGAGGCAGGTCATTAGCACATCTAGGATGAATATGGAATGAAAGAAGAAGTAGAAGTAAAATATCCGGAAGTGTTAGAAAATATCGTCAACAGAACATCAAGAGCGAACTAGGGATTAGAGGCCTTGAAGCCGTCCGCTTGTTATTGCTTCGAATGCTTAATATTGTAGAATATCCGACCAATCGTAGATCCTTCTAGGAATAGTGGTCGACAACTTCCCCATACTTTCTCGGGCGTGGTTGGGTTGCGATACGAGACTTTATGAATAAATAAATTTTATTGACCCCGTCGTGTTGAGAAAGTAAAAACAGCTCCCGCAAATACTGGGTACTGTGAATTTAAGAAGCTTGAAATGAACTCCTCGACTGAAGAAAGGCTGAAAAAACCCGAAGCATTTATTAATCGGTACAACCCCCGAGAAAATTCTGTAGGCATCGTAAAGTTTCGTCTTTTGAACCCAACGGAGGGCCCGTAAAAATCTAAATTATTGCGAAGGTGGGAGAAAAGGGATTTAAGACAGCACCGCCGTCTATTACAGCGCAGCCACTCCGCTTAATAAAATTAATAATTAGGTCCCAAACTCTCAAGGACAACTTCGGTGGGGCTGGGGTGTATTAATAGGATCGTTAAGGGAGCGGACGGTTTAATCACACCGCCCTGAACCACTATTTCGATATTGACTTTTGTCTTGAAGTGACGGGGTTTTTTGTATGAAACAATTTCTCATCAAGGAGGTGATATCTTCGTTTTGATTTCCATCATGGAGTTCACTTTACCAAGACAATGGCGGTTGGATGTGGGAATGATACAATAATGTTGAAACGTTTCCTACGAGAAATTATTGAGTTTCGACCGTTGAACGTGTGGTTCAGAGTTGGAAGTGGTAAACTAAGCATGTAGTTCAACTAAATTGAAAACGTTGATTAATAAATGAATTAGTTATTGGTTTGAATTGAGAAACTGAGAAGTTTACTTATTGTTAATTGTTGCAAGCATTTGAGAACGTCTCTACAATTTAAATGATTACACTTAAAAACACACGTCTCTGATGAATAAATTCTTAATCGAACAAAAAAAGTACAAAAATCTACTAAGAATACTGTAGTACTCGTAGGTACAAGAACCCCTTGAATAGATCGGCCATTCACTATTGTCCCCCTCTATCTCCCTCCTGACAGAAAATTCAGAAGATCTTACCGCACAACGGGATTAAAAACTCTTCTCGAAAATTAGAAATTTTAAGAAATTCTTCCACTGGAGCTTTTTTCTAAAACTGCTGACCTGAAGTTGATGATACTTTGTTAAAAAAAAACACACTAAGTACTACAAATACAATACAAATTAGAAACAGAACTCACAGACAATTACAAGCTTATGACTTCGACATCATATACAAATCGCTTGCGCATGAATCCGCAACACATTGAGACGTTTTCATGATGTGTGTGTTCTTACACGATGTCCCACCAACTCCAAAAACTTGGATGCAGAGACAATGTGTTTCATTTATTTTGTTAATGTTTGTGTTTGTGTATCTAGTTCGAATGTAACGCACAACTGGGACAATTTTCGTAGACAACTTTCGTGAACAATTTTCGTGACGATTTTTTGTTTAGTATGTACCATAGCAAAGGCATTAAAATATTAATAAAAATGATGAAATTTGATAATTAAAGCCTGAGTAGCACCAACAAAATTTGTAGGAAAAAGACCATTTTTCTCTGCACTACCCCTTCTAATGCCTCACTACTTAGAATTAGAAATTTTCGAAGTTTGTTGCACAACTAAAGTTAAATTGGGATCGAACTAAAAAAGAATCATGAAAATTGGTTTAGGATTGCGAGTTTTGTCAACAACATTGATCACACAAAAATTTCCCCTAAAAGACGGAGAGGGCACACCGTAGAATAAAAACGAAAAAACTAAACAAAATGAAAGTGGGGAAGTCGCCCAGGTTTACCCGAAGCCTACATTTGGGAATTGAGGATGATGGTGGAGGGAGGGAGGGGTGAAAGGAAGTTCTTCTATAAAATGACCACCAGTTTAAGTAAGAGCCCCGGATGACGCGGTTGGTGATACTACGAGGTATTCCTGACGAGATGCCCGGTTCGAGTAACTTCGTGGGACTTTTCCATCACCACGCTCCGCTCAATGACAAAGTTGCAGCCGTAACCTTCGTGTTATGTTATTACTCGCATCTCCTTTTAGTTTTTAGCTTTTAGGTCGTTCATATCATACGTATTTACATTTCATAGCCCACCAGGTCTGCTCCATGTCCACGCTGCCACTGACAACTTGGACATACAGGATTCGTGGCTGACCCATTGGGCTTAATGGCCACGCAATATCTGGATTCTTTCCCCGGGTACTTGGCGTATGATACAGTCTCTCTCTCTCTCTTTCTTTCTCTCTCACTCTCCCTCTTTCTCTCTCTCAGCATCCCAGCCACTGGCTAACAATGCACCAGCTATCTCATACTCACATGTACACATATAGACACCTATAATTTTTTGTCAAAAACAGCGACAGTACAATACTCCAAGCCTTGGAAAAGGTAACGAACTTTACCGAAAATTTGAAATCAATGAAGATTTATGAATGAAGCTCCAGAAACACCATTAAAAAACTTCGCAACTTCAAATATCATTTTTCCTCAGCGCCTTCCAAAGGTTAGCTCTTGTAACCCCCCCCCCCCCCTCCTCCACTTCCCTTACCCCTCCTTAGCCTACTTGGACGAGTTGAATAATTTTAAAAAGCCCTCTTTAGAGTGTGAACCCGTGTACGAGAAGTTTTGCGGTGGAAGATAGTGAAGATATGTCGAGATCTTTAAGCGAAGAGTAATCGATTTTCCGTACGTGACCGGGAAACAGGGAGATTCATGAGAATAGAAGGGTGTTTAAGACTGGTGGTCAATATTCCAGCAACTTCACGCGACGAAAGCGTATACGTTTGCTCTTTAGACGAATCGAAGATAATTTAGTAATTCCGACTAACGGTAATCCTAGGGTGTCGACTTACCTCAGTAATTTCATTGTCATGAGATCAGAGATATGCGAAATTAAGCGACTGTTGACATAATTACCGAGGGCATAATTCGCGTCTAAGAAAACGACGGGCACGGGCGTGAGACAGCCCGAGCAAGCAATTACGATACGGTCCGTTCGTAAACGGCCGGCGCAGGCGCGTGCCGTTGGCCAGAGGCTGCGTGACGGGGGCGTGGCGTCTGCCGTCTGACTATCGTGACGTCACTTGCCATCACCGCCTTATTACAACCGCAAATTACGCGAGAGAAGGCACGCCTACCGCAATTCTAAAGGGAGTTGTCAGTCATCTTCGCCTCTTCCGATATTGTGTGTCGGTAGTGGGTATAAAGAACCAGTGACTCTGAACTAAGACGGTGTGACTCCACGTACATCATTAATCAATATTTATTTGACAAAAATCTTGGTACGTTATGCAAATTCGGCGCTCCCATAACTTTTAATTGTATTATAGAGGGAAAAAATATCCAAGTATTTCTCCCAATTGCATATAAATTCACATATCCACTAATAATGCAGGAGTTGGAGGATAATGTCTTCATAACTCTCATTGAGCACCTAGTTGGAACTGGTGATCCAAGTAATAACTCAAAAAACGCTTGCGTACGAGTCCGCAACACATTCAGACATTTTCATGAAGAGTGTATGCTTATAAAGCACAATGTCCCACCGACTCGCAAAACTTGGACACTGAAACATGGAATAATAATAATCTTTCTCTCCGACCTACTTGCGAGATAAACCCTTACATAGGATTCCGCGCAGCGCAAACCTTCTTGTCGACAAATCCAGATTTTGATTTTTTAAACTCTTCCCTTGCCACATTGAAATCATGAATTTCCTCCCAGAACAGTTATACTTACTAGCCAGAAACTTCACAAGTTTCTCTTTATTTTTTGTATTCCTCTAGTTGAATGACATAACTTTGTTTTTGATGATGCATATTGGGCTTGCCCGCAATAAATAAATAAATGGAACAGTCCTATTTACATTCCAGCAACGTAGATCGATTGGGAAAGAAATTAGCCATAAGCGTCCTTTTAGCTGCTGAATGTGCCTGCTCAACATGTAATCGACTTCTACGTTTAGATGAGCCAATTACAATTAGATGACTTCGCCATAAATAAAATTCCGTAAACACCAATACTTTACTAGTTCCTCTGTACCTCGATTGTCTACCCACAGTAAGACGAGAGACAGGATTCCGCGTACATCTTGCTTTCAGACCATCAAAAATGTTTTTTCGACGTGTAACCTCGGTCTCCCATGTTGTTGGCTGTGCTGAATCCGAATTTGAAGTCAGTTTGTCGGTAGGAAATCAAGATTTGAAGATACAGCCCCGTAAAGCGGTGTAAATTTGAGAATTTTTTAACTCTCGATTCCGCTTATTCATGGGTGCTTTTCTTTCATGAAATTTATCGCTTCACACGAATATGCCTCACATGATGGGTCTTAAATACTCCCATGTTGTGAAAACTGGCAAATGACCTACTAGTTTAGGTTATTTATTTTTTTCCTTGGAATAAAGGAATGGTCTTGTAGATATATCCCTTGTACCGCTGAAGTTCCTCAGTGGATATAGTTCCACATTATTGTAAAGTTGCCAAGAAATTCCTTTTAAAACCCTAAATGCAAATAAATAACATGATATGAAAATAAAAAATTAGCTTAGTAAGTTGTGGCAATCGCATCAGCTGAGATAATAGGTAGGAATGTCGTAATCTTTTCAGGAGTTCCTTTAAAAAAAAATCTTTCGGGAGTGATTAAAACAGTTTACTAAAACTTTTTTAAATAGTAGGTGGATGTTTTACTCCCTTAATTTTCAGTTGGCGGGTGCAGTATCCGTTTCAGTTGAGTTAAATCTTTCCTGATCCCCTTGCGGACCGGGAATTTGAAATGGAGCTAATTTCAGACAGCTAGGAGCCAATTACATGATCTGGAGGTGGACTTAATAGATTAATAATTACTAATTTTGATAATGTGATTTTACTACATAGGATGTTCAGATATGATCCGAAAAACTTCACCCATATGTTTTACAATTAATTTGCGGCAAAAAGTGCATCCTAGAGTTTTTTTTTAAAGGCTTAGTTTCCGAGTTATTTTAATGTTGAAATTTTTGTCGTGTTTTCGACCGTATCGAATGAAAATGGTCCTAACTCGTTACCGTTGGAATAGCATTGAATTTCCCATCTTCTCAGTCCCTAAAGAACAATTTTTTAAAGAATTCTAGTGACACGTAATAGCCTGCAAGCCTAAATAATGCGCAAAAGCCTCAGCTTTCCAAAGGTATGATTAGTTTTTATTGTTTAAGGGGAACCTCTTTGAGAAAATTGAGTTTCAATGCAAAAAACGTGTGTTTTCAGGAACATTTTAGGGTTTTGGTATTGAAAAAACCCCTGCCCGACTGAAAAGATTAAAATATCGCGGTCGAAGTATTTCTGAACGTTGAGTCGATTGCAACCAATCCCAAGTTTCTACAATCGACATATAGGCAAGAAAAATCGATTTTTTAAAATGGCAAATGCATTGGCTAAATTTTTGTAGTTTCCGACAATTGCAGCCTGTCAAACGGTTAACGGTTTGAAAACGAAGGAGTTAGGACCGTTTGTAGACGGTAAGACGAAAAACACGAAAAAAATCTTAACATTGAGACAACTCGGAAACTAAGCCACTCAAAAAACTATGTCAGGCTCTTTTAATAATAATAAGCCTAAGCACAAAAATTCCAGCGTTGTGCATTGTGATTGTTTCCGTTTACAATTAAGCTTGGCCGTATAAATAAAACTATTCGTAGAAATTTCGTTTTATCTCTTTGGCGTTGGACTGTGATTATTTTCGACTGTTTCGTGAATCCCCTGGGTCTCCAACTTCGTGAAGGAATAGAATCCGCGAACTGGCTCATGACAACTACTATGTGAAAAGATGGGAAGACTACAGTTTTTATTTTTCTAGCGGTGTCTGGATAGTCACGTGCAGGACTCTAGGTCACGGAGATCCCCTCGTTCTTTCGTTTTAACCCTTGTTCTGAAACTCGCCCCAATATCCTTTCTCAAAGTCCTACCTAGTGCCTCTGCTTTGTTGATAGTAAGTTGTTTTGGAAGTACGTCTAAAAGATTATTAGCTTTACCTCACTATGGCTCAAGTTAAGTTATTAAACCATGGGATCGATGGAAAGAACGAAACTTGTTTCTTGAAGAACGAAACAAAGTTTCGTTGAAGTTTTCCAAGTTCTTTTTTCCCAAAAGCCTTTGGACTTTTCGGGATCGATTTATGTCAAACCTTGTTTATATGATTTTGAACTATTTGGTCACAATTCTTACAGCAGTATAAAGGCACAGAATCATGAATAGCAGCAATAATTCTGCTGATTTTTCAAGTGACTAATTCTATGTTTGTTTTCAAATTGTATGCTGCCTGTAAATCAAGGTGTGGGTGATTCTCAAACTACGGAACATTTTCCCGTCCTGACATTATAAAAATTTAAGTGTTTCTTTCGTTAGGTTTTTGGATGGTTATCACTTAATTGGCCTCCGTGGATGTCCTTCTGATGCCCAGTCATTTAAGACATCAAATTATTCTCCGCGAAATTCAAATTTGATAGAAGTCATAACAATGGCGTGGCAGTTTCGGTCACGACAATAACAATTTTGGTATGTTTTCGCCTACATGACAATGACAATGTGGACTTTCAACTGAGATTCTCCCAGTACTACTTACTGGACTTACTGTGGGTTTTAAAAATGCAACGTGATACGGCCTTCCAAGAGAATAAGTGGGTAGACAGAAAATTTTGAGATCTAACTTAATAGGTGAGCAACTAGGGAAACTAAAATGACATTGAATAAACATACTAACCTGTTTTCAGAGTGTTCAGATGTTAATGTAAACTTACCACCTACCGTTTAGGGCTTGCTAGTGAGTCGCTGCTACCACCAAAACAAAACTTCCTCGAAAATCCCCGTTTTGTTCCCTCAGGAACATATTCTTTTTGGGCCCTATACTAAACTCCCCTGAATAAAGCGCACTGTTAGGACATTAAAAACTTGAAGCAGGCGTTGAATAAACATTGATAGCTGCTCTTCAGATGTAACTAAAGACTAGAGAATTTTCATGTAATTTTAAATCAGGTAGAATATTCGAAAAACCACCTCGAAATTGTAAACCTCCATACAGTTGCAGGCCATGACAGTGACCAATCAGGGTTTCTCAACCCTAAAAAACATGAAAATTATATTAGCTTCATAGGGTTTTCTATTGGTGAATGTAGTACTCAACAATTGTATGCAGATAAGGAGGAAAAGTTGAATGTCAGACGATTTTTTACGGCATAGCGAGACATTTATACGGATTTCCCCGTAGTTCGAGAATCACCCGTATAAAGAACAGTTTACCTTTTATTGCTCCAAAATGAAAACGATCAATCGGTTAATACATTTCAATTAACTCTCTTTATCCAAATCAATAGCTTTGTGCGTCCACTGATCCACACACACATAACCCATCCTATAACCTTAAGCGTAAATGAGTTTGGTCTTTGCTGGTCCCCTTCTAAAATTCAACGCTCGCAGGTCAATATATTCCTTTGCGTATGAGCAAACGTTGAATTCTTGAAGTGGCTACTCCTTTTGGATTCATATTTCGTTCGGATTCGGAGAAAGGTTGAAGAATAAATGTCAGATCATGTTTCGTGTCTCAGTTTCATTGCATGTTACTTTATGTAATGACGGCTTTCATCGTTGTTGTACAACACCCACTGGTTATATCCGCTCCCGATTAACTGTTTCCTTGTTTACATTTTTTTTTTTCATCATTTTGTTGAAATATTCTGTAATTATGAGAGTTTAACCTTAGACCCCTCAAGGTTGTGAGTCGTAAAAGCGTTGAAATTATTCAAATGAAAAAAATGGATGCCATCAAATGAATCAGCGTTGAAAAACAATGACAATTGATGTGTCACACTTTGGTTGTCGACATTTACGTTTCTGCCATTTCGATGGCAAGGCAACTGCGCGCTTACTGAACGGGTTTGAGAAATCAAATGGGGGGTCAAGTTTTCAAGAAATCAAGATAAGAATCGGATTCTGGAATTAAAAAAAAATGGGTTCCCTACGATAAAACAAAGTTAGAGAGCATTAGGGACATTTGCGTACTTAGGTAGTGTTCAACGAATCATATTGAGAAAAGGCACAACACAAAACATGCTAACTTAAAACTTTGTCAGCCCAAAAATAAAGATTTTAGCAAGTTGCGATTCCCAACTATTGCACATTTTTGGGAGCTTGCTGAGCGCGTTGTACTTGTTCTAAAAAATACTTATCGGGGACAAATATTATAAAATCGATCGTAGAGTTCGAATATGCAATAATAAATGTGAGGGTTTTACTGAAAAAAAACCAAAGTTGGTGTGAGTACAACAACGTGCCTAAACTTGAGGTTATAGTCAAAAACTAAGCAGACAAATTTGAAAAAAATGTATTTTACCCCAAAAATTACGTTTTTAGGCGTCAGGAGCGTTGTTTTGTGGCAGTTTACGTATATACGAGGGTTCATCGAAATGCCTTTGGGGTAGAGGAGCTCTGCGATTTTCGTAAACTCCTGAGCCACACTTGGGTTGAGTATCCAGGAATATTGCACAGATCGTGGTCGGTGTTTATTGCGGTCGAGTCATCGTTCAAAAAGGATATCATGATTAGGATGTTGGTCACTGATTTAAAAAAAAAACCAAAACGTATCATTCTACACTGAGGCTTGCATGGTATGGTTGTTTTGCACTACAGTTAGATATGTTTTGTATCTCTTGTTCAGTCTTCAGTAATATAAGCAGTGCTATTGTAGATGACCGGTGGCGTTTCTACGCTTAAGTACTTTGAATGTTGAAAGGTGAAATAGCTAGGCTGAGGAAACTTTCTTTCCTACTCCCATATTTTTTAACGAAACATGAAACAAATTTATAAGTTTTTCACAAAATAAACCAAAGTTTCGAAAATTCCTAATTCGGCTTCGTTAAGCCCTCTTTGAAAAACGTAGGAATTTAGTTGTAGTAGGATTAGAATGCCTTCAAAACGACTTCCAAGATTTCGATTTTTATCTCCATAACTCAATTTTCTACGAAAATTCGATGAAATATCAATGTCCTTACTTGGATGGTTTTTTCAAATACTGATCGACTACGCTTTTCTAGTAAAAAACAGTTGATGCTTTCCTGCACAACTTATCCCAACCAGGTGCAATATCGGCAAGGTGTGGCAGACTTGGCAAATACATAAGCTGAGCGAAAGAATCCTGTTTCGAGGCGTTAAAGGTCAGGGTCTCAAACAAAGGTGGAGAAGATTCTTCCATTTTATTTGGGATTGTTTCCTACAGGGAAGCCGGTTCTTGGTCGGTCCTTCTTTTGTGTTGGCGGAGCAGTTAAAAACCGGAGCAACCACCACCTTTATCTATATCAAACCGCCCAAACAAGTTCTTGAAGGCCGCTCATCTCAGTGCAAGACATATTTTTGTTTGGTGTCCCGTTCTATTTTGTTCGTCTTGGTTTAATTTACTACCTGAAAACGCACGTATTACGTAACCAAGATAATATCTTCAAGGCTCATTCAAGAAGATTATTTTTGTAAATATATACTTACTAATTCTGGCTCCAAATATGCAAGGTTGCTCACTGATTTTGCACTCCAGTTTTTTCTAAAGAAAAAATGCAGTTATCGAAACAAAACAAAAATAGTTTCTGATAGTGCAATACTGCATCTTTTTCAAACAAACGCAATGCGTACCACCATTTTTTCGGCTTTACACCTTCAATTATAAACCTGTAAAATTTACCTAGCTACACATCATTTCAACCCCCTCCCCCATTGAAATTTGTATTTTTTTCAGTACTAAATGTTGAAAATCGAAGAAGTTAATGATAACTGAATAATTAAGGTTTCTGAATAATCAAAGCTTTTCTCCGAAATCGTAGAACCAATGATGTAGGAATGTTTTTGCACAAAAGTGATGCATTGGCCGGAAATTTGTCTTTAATTTGGAATCATACACATCAAACTGTAAAGTTGACTTTTAAGGGTAAAATTTGGAAAACTCAAGCCTTCTACAAGGATATTTCTAAAATTTGTATAATAAATAGGTCAGAAACTTATTTCACTTGATTGGAGCCTAAACGAGAGAGTTGGATTTAACAGAACACTTAAATGTATATACCCATCAACCACTTCGATCTCCTGACCCCCATACCGCCATCTCTCCCTCGCACTAAAATTTTCGCCATTTCTGAATACCATTCTTTGACATTCTTTGACACGAGATTGTATTTCGATCATGTAAAACAATTTCCGGGCAAAGTTTATTACGTTTCATGGAACGTACATTCCGTTCCGATGTTGATTTAAAGTTAATTAACATGAAGATGGTACATTTACTGATGAAGTCATTCCATTCTATCACCGTCCCAGGACCATAATCACCGATGGTTCCTTACCGCACTCCCACAAAACCCAAATTTATTTCGATCGAATCCAACTATACTGTTCAAGAAAAAATTCTGGTTAGCCAACAAGAGGTCTCGATACCTTTAAAAATTCTGATCTCGCCTCAGCCACCTGGGACGGACGGCCGAACGTATTTAATTAAAAAGTAATTTTATTATTCAAGAGGATTAAACCCCTATCGAGATAACCGGCCTATTAACCCTGAGCCTTGCGGTCTCGCAAGTTTACGACTCAACTTCCTGTGCGAACCTGTCGACTGTTTCATTTGTTGGGAATCCCGCAGGGTATTATAATTTCCGACTAATCTCTAACCGGAGGTCTCAAGTTTCTCGACGGGGTTAATTAAAAAGACGCGACCTACCATTGAGAATGGATGTTTATTGCCCGCCGCTTACTCTAGATTGCGGTATAGTTATTTGTCGTGGGGTGGTAGGTTACCTATAGAAAGCGATAAATCAAGATGTTCGAAAGACATTTCATGAATATTAAAAATTTGGTATACCGTGTTGTGAATTTACATCCAGTGTTTAGAGCTAGTGTACATTTGAGTTGCTATTGACAAAGGAAGAAAACTTCAAGATAAAACAGACTCCTTCAGATGTTGTGTGTGTTTTTGTCATTTTAGAGGAGATGTTTCCTTAGAACTGAATAGGCAATTTAGAAAACTTTGTTCAAGTAGTTTCGCAGAGAATCTTCACACCATTTATGGGAGGAGGTCCAATGATTTGTGTACTGTTCGCTTTTTAAAGGTCTACCGATGTTGAAACGTACACAATGTGGAGTCGCCTGCAACATCCTTAACGATGTTTCCTACAACGAGAAAGCCGATACTAAAATTATTGCCTTCAAGTTTCTTAAGGGAGATTTCTCGACAAATCCCCATAATTTGAACAATAGGCACTGCGTACTTGAGGCTGATGGGCTTAACGAGTAGAAACAGCATTTGAGAGATGCTAAATGAAGGGCAACGCGCGAAACTCGATGAAAGTCCTCGTATATGTTGCTGAGTATTATATGAGAAAATGGGAGGGTCGCGGTTGAAGATTAGGAGGTGCTGTTGTCCCAAGATAAACTTCATTAGCATGTGGATATGTGGGGAGCTCTCACTTTCTTGTCACGAAGCGCCCTCCATTTCAGATACATCTTCGTGCTTTTGCCGCCCCCATTCCGACCATGTCCCTCTTTTATTACAACCGCCAGATGGAAATTTTTCGAGGGAAAACAAGGGGATTTGAGAATGCACAATGTTTCAGTTACATGATACTTATCCTTCTGTGCAGGCCTAAAATTGGTAGAGACTTAAGGAGAAGGTTTGATGTGACGATTTCAATTGTTTTTATTTATTTTATTTTATTTTATTTTTTTTTAAATAATCTCCCCTCAAAGGCGGAGGGGACACCATTAGAATATAAAACAGAAAAACTAAATAAAATAAAAGTGGGGAGGACGCCCAGGTTTACCCGACGACGGCCCTTGGGATACGGGAAGTTGAGGATGATGGAGGAGGAAGAGAGGGATGAAAGGAAGTGCCCCTATAAAATGACAACTAATTTAACGACGACCCCTGGATGACGCGGGTGGTGATACCACAAAGTACTCCTGATGAGATCCCCAGCTCAAGTAACTCCGTGGCACTTTTCCCGCACCACACCCCGCGCCATAACACGGTTGCAGCCATAACCTTGATGTTGTTAGGCGCCACTCCTATTTTATAACATGAACAGTAACCCCAATACTTGAGTGAGAAAAATGGAAGCATCCACATGTATAAACTATTTAAAAAGTCCTTTAAAATTATAACTTGATTTGGATCAAAAATAGGTTTCATGTTGGTCAATACTGTATTCCGACCCACTTCTGGAGAATCCAAGAAAATGCCCAAGTCCGGGAAATTCTAAATCGCTTGTTGCACTAAACGCGGCATAAATACGCAGGGGCCGATTGTATAGGTAACTAGTTCGAGAAAATGGTATCCAAACGAGGTTTGTGGAACGAGAATCGGGACGGGGGACCATGAAATTCACATCGCCCACGAGTGATGGTGAGTACTATTCTCAGGATCAATCAAATCGTTTAAGTCGGCTAAACAATGCCTGTTCCCAGAGCAATTTGTGCAACATTTTCCATCCAAGAGCTCACAATTGTCCGCATGCTGTGGAGCGTTTAATTTGTAGGCTACGAATTGCAGAAACTTGTGGTGGACACCCTCCAGCTGGATTTTGGCATGGCGAGTGTAATATGGGGTAGAAACGGCATACTCCAATAATAATTTATTGTCACAAGAAGTCATTTATTGAATCACTTAAAGGATAACTCATTGAATTTTAAGTTGAAAATAGAATCCCAGCTTTTGAAACTTGTATACGACAACAAACACTTACTATTGATCCTATCTAACTGTTTTGTTCTCCATTTTTCAACTTGGCACCTACGTAATCAACAACTCCGTATACCGACAACTTCAGTTCCGCTTCTGTCAACTGGTTTCATGGGAGGCCTCTTGAGAATCGACTGACGGTTCGAATATTTGGCACAAAATAAATAATGTCTCGAAAAAATGTTCTATACCGATAGTGTCCAATACATCGATTTCTCTGTAAAAATCATAATACTTTTGTTACAAAGTTTTGATAACGGGAAATACACTATAAAACCCCTATAAAACACTTTTGGTTTATTATTTCAATTATGAAATTTTGTAGTCGTAGTAAATTCAAAATACGTAGATTTCAAAAATCGAATTAAAGAAATCCGTCCGCAGTCCGAGCCTTTTTTCCAAAACTGCTGGAACAAAGTTTACGAAATTCGGCTCTCAAATTCTACATCGATCGATGCCAGTAATTTCGGCATCTTGATTAATCGACCCCTAACTAATAATATTTAAGGGATCATACTGTATAAAAAATTGAAACCTCAAAAAATGTCTATGGAAGTGTAGTTTTTTGTTTGAGTCAGATAGAAATTAGTTCCGTGAATCAAATAAAACCACTCGGGTTGCTGTACGATAATCGGTTCGCTAACCATTTGAAAAATCCGGTAAACGGCGGGCTGCAGACCATTTTCACCGGCTGGTAGAGACGCGTGGCTGGCGATAGGCCAAATATCACAATTGATGCTTTATTATTATATTATTCATATTAGGTACCTACTGCCTTATCCCACGCTTCAATTCAGTTAAGGAGAAAAAGTCTGTATTTTTATTTTATCTCGTCCAATTTCAGTAGGGTTTTTTTATTAGTCCAGGGATCAGCGCAGGAGGGTTCTAATACAATAATAATGATTATTATTACAATAAGATTTTGAGTTATAATTTGGGAACGTTTTCTTTGGGATTCAACACTGTCCAGAGGACCGTCTCAACAAGTCAGTTCAGTTTGCTAAAAATTGAGGGGAATAATAAATATAATGTAGTTCTGCTATCTAGGTTTTCCCAAAATGATGCGGTATCAAGGTTTATTTCAATAACCGGCTGGTTAATATATTAACCCGTACCAAATATGCAATTTCCAGCTGATTTTTTTTCCTTCTTTTCGTTTACAAAATCGTTTTTCAAGGACCCCGTTTATTTTTCTCAATTACATTTATGTTTATAAGTTTCTGTTCATTATTATTTTATTGTTTCAATTTTTTCGTATTGGTTTATGGTTTTTTATATTATTTCATTTTTCTTTATTTTCTTTTCAAAAACAGGTCTCGACGTGCTTCAGGCGTAGACCTTCCAACTGCTCTTCCACAAAGTTCGGCGCAACCTAGACGCGCTTCGGAAATTCACATACCGCCTATACCCTGGCTGAGGTAATACCTTTATTTTTTATTTTCAATTTTGTGTTTTTTTTTCGACAACACAAAACGTTTATGTCTTAAAATCGACTGTTCATGATGGCAAATTACCGATCCCATCGTGATCGCTTATGTCAAATGTTCTGGTAATGCCAACTTGTTTGTGAATGTCCTCAGATCCTCAGCAAAGACATTTTTAAACTCCAATAAGTAAATTCAAAAAATTTAGTTTGTTTTTTAATTTTTTAAACAAAAAGAAAATATATTGCCTTAATACGGTGTAATTTTAATAACTATCGAAATCGTCTGCGCGAGAATAGCTTTAGATCATAAACATTATTCACTTCAACTTAAATCTTCTTTGACCTACAAAAATCAGAAATTTTATGCTCGGTGGGGAATGGTTTGTGTAATACAATAAACTGCGACCAATGACAAGGTAATGTAATAGTGTTACAAATGTGTATGGGTGATTTTAAACTTAGTGCATGGTAAGGTCATCCTTGTGAAACAAAAAAAAAGGGACTTGATTCACAAATTCATTTCAATTACACTCGGTGTTGTCGGAAACCAAAGTAGAATAAAACTTGATTTTCATTGAACAAAATGGGGCAGAAGCTGTTGGGGCCCTATGTCCAAGTAATTAGGTGGACTGCCCTAGGATGATTTGTTCATTGTTTATCCACACAATGTATTTTCCAGTTAATTAAATTATCCTAGATTAGATCGAGGGATAACCTTGGATCCTAGACCGCAAAACCCCTGATCTTATTACCCATTATACCTCTTCCAATGCCCTTCCGTTGGCTTGTCTAATTAAATAAATAGTAGAGCACACGAGAGCTTATTAGTTTAGATCTTTGTATTGAAGTGCAGTCGAATTAAAGGCTTCATCTGACCGTATTACGGACAGACGAGCTCAAATTGGGCTTCATTAGCGTTCAATTATACCTCATGAGAGGGGAGACTTATAAAATTAGCGTCACACATAAAGCTGCCGCCCTTGGCCGCTCCCTTGACAGAAGACTCTCGGGTCAAGCATCCTTTAATTTCCTTTTCCGACTGTTCAGCAATTCCATCACTTGTGATTTCCCATGGGGCCGTCTATCTTGCACGCGGGGACTCAATGCAAAACAACTTTAATCGCTTGGTCCATAAAGGTACGACCGAATCGCTAATCATTACATCTCAGGGTCGGGGAAGCATTAAGGGGGTAGGGGTTCGGTGTTTTAGGGTTGATTGATATTTTTGAAATCTACATTCAATTCTCGATCGATTGGTATACAACATTCATATTTTCCGACTTTCTATACCTGTTTCCAGTAACAGGCAGCAGTTAGTTACATTTCTAACAACTAACTACGTATAAAAAAATGTTTCTAACCACTCGTTAGAAGTTAGTAATTCAATTTGAAGACTATTTTTTTAAACTATAGTTTGTCATTAAACTTTGTCAGTTCGTTTCAATGTGCGATTTAGTTTTCCTATATTAGAGTAGTTGACTACGCAGAAAAGTCGTTTTTCTATACAAAGTACCAGTGAAAATGGGAACGCAAGTCCTTAGAGAAAATATTTTAAACTTGTCGCCCGAAAATGTCGGAACCCATTGCAGTAGCTTCATTTTACGTCAGAAATTCGCCAAATTTCATAAGTGAACACATTAGAAAAGAAGATTGTGAAGGATGGTTGGGGGAATAATTTATGTTTAAAACAAATTTTATTTTATTTTGTTACTTGGTAAGACACCGTTACTACGTACAAAAGTATAATGTTACTAACAGGGGCAGATCAACAGCAAACTGTACTTCCGAGGTCCAGTCATAATATGATAATACCATATGATTGTAATATTATCATAACAGCGTAATATTTATTTTTATAATAATTATAATCGTATTTTATTTCCATTATAATAACATGATATCATCATAGTAGTGTAAACTGTAGTTGAAACATCTATTGTTAAATCTATCCTAAACCTCGGATGTATAGTTCGCTCTTGTCTGTTACTAAGTTCAACATGTCAACAGCTAATTACAAGTTAGTATTTCCTTTTTCAACCAGCAACTACTAGTTGGTAGTTACTTCCTTAACCTCTAACCACTACCTTAATTGGTAGTTAGAATTTGTAACTACTAATTCTTCTTCTTCTTTTAGTTCCTCTTCTATTGAAGAATAGAAACCATCAAGTGATCCTTGTTTCTGGTAGCTCTAAAAAGTTGACTATTGTTGTAGCCAAACCATTTCTTCAAATTTTGCAACCAGTTTGTCTTTCTTCCTCCTCTGCCTCGCTCTCCTTTAATCTTGTGCTCCGATATTAATTCTAGTATTCCATATTTTTCTCCTCGCATAATATGTCCAAAGTATTGAAGTTTTCTTGTCTTCATCGTTTCCATTATTTCTTGTTGTTTGCCCAATTTTCAAAGAACAGTAGAGCGTCGTAAATCCGAAACAATTGGGACCGTAGGTAGTTCGGATTATCGATTTGTCCGGATTTTCGAACATATCCTACAAATACATCTTGAACACATAATTAGGTCTACAGTATTAATAGTGAAATTCTACAATACAGATAAGTAAATGAAACAGAATAATTTTTTTGTACTTATAGTACTTGTATTAAATGAGCATTACGGAAATTTGTTTCTTGGGAAAAATGTAAGGAAACGAACGAATTTACAATACTAAATCACAAAATCACTATTTGTACAAAATCGAAATATGCAATACACTAAAATTATTTGTTCTTTTGTATATCAAAACGCTGCAAATTCTTTCACTGGGGTTTATCATTCAATGATTCATGATTTGAATTTGTACTAAGATTTGGAGTGTGTATGTTTCACAGGTGATAGAGCGATTATTGAATTTCAGGAGGTACACAAATATGATGAACTGATCAATCCGAATAGGTATTTTGGTTGAGAACCGACTTAGTGCTCCGTGCATATCTCCTAAAATTCGATAACCGCTCTATCACCTGTGAAACACGCACACTCTAAAGCGTAGTTGACATTCAAATCATGAATGCAAGCCAAATGGATAAAATTGAATAATATACCCCAGTGAAAGAATTTGCACTGTTTTTTTATTGAACCTCAATACCCCCCACAATAGAAACATGCGTACGTTTCCTCTATTTGGGAGAAAATGCTAAATTTCAGGAGGCACACAAATATGATCAACTGATCAATCCAAATAGGTACCTTGGTTGAGAACCGATTTACGTGCTCTATGCATATCTCCTGAAATTCGAAAACCGCTCTATCACCTATGAAACACGCACACTCCAAAGCTTAGTAGAAATTCAAATCATGAACGCAAGCCAAATGAATAAAATTAAATAATAAACCCCAGTGAAAGAAATTTGCAGCGTTTCATTCATATCAGAATGCTTCAACCCTTGTATCGCCTACAAATCCTTTTAGGAGTTCACTCCAGTATCCACATTCACTACATCACTAGGTTACAGCGATCAAAACAAAAACCATAATAAACCAAAAAAACGCAAATGTTGGCAGCATAAATCGGGCCACACATCGTGAATGGTTTTAGCTACAGACCTGGGGAGAGGATCATTCGATCCTCATGGAAAGTTCTTCAAAAAGAGTCCAAATTTAGGACGCTTGACTTTTTTTGAGGTTTTTAGGGATTTTACAAAACTTTGACAACCCTTAAAGAGGACTTGAAATTAAGTAACATAGCTGGCTCAAGAATTGGGGCATTGTCGGACCAACATGGATTTTTCCTGAAAATTTCAGTTTTTTTTGCTCCAGCCGTTTGGGAAAAATCGTGCGTACGGCGGACGGACGGAAAAAATTTTATTGCAGATTTGGATTCTACACCCTTTGAAACGTAAACCATGAGATTTTCAGGTTTAGAGCGATTACAATGGTTTATTATTGAATAATAAACCAAAATGGTCCCAATCTTCGGTTGCATTAGCTTTGATCTACGTTTCTTGGCAGCCAAGTCTGTCATTGGGTCGACTTTGGTCCCACCCTTGGCGTGTTGTGCCCCCGTGGTGTGGAGAGGGGTTCGCCGTACAGAAGCGTGAAAACTATTTCCACGACAGACCCTTACGTTATCTGTAAGCATTATCCATACATTATCCAAGCACTCGCCACGCTCGGCGCTCCTTAACTTCGCTAAACGTATGAAAATGCTGCAAACCCGACGTAAACGTTGAATAATAAAGCCACGACCATTCACCACCAGAAGGTGGATGAATTTTGACCGAAGTAACGCGAATTCAGCCCCGCTAGTTACGGAGTAATTCTGTCAGCCGTGAACGGATAAAATCCAATATTCAAAATTTACGTACATTGAATCGTAAACCGGACCCCTTGTCGTTTTGAGTGGAGTTTAACTTTTACAAAGGTTCGTTATTGTACATAATATACTAGAAATGTTCCCAGTTCGCTCCTTCATTCGAGTGGCCCTTAACATATACCGAAACGTCTACTAACCTTTCTCGAGAAAAACGAGTGGAAGGATCGTTTGAGCTCGTGGGGCGATCATCGGTGGGAAAACCGGTCGTGTGAGAGACTGAGGTTGGGAAGCCACAAGGGAGCGACCGTCTTGAGTGGAATTCTCGGGTTGCCGGCCTTTCGAAAATACACCTGCTGTCTTCTGGTTTTCGTTTCGATTCAATTTCTTTGCCGATTGGACAAGGCAAAAAACCAAGGAGCTTTTCAACGGATATTCGAGTCAATAACGGTTGAAGCACCTCATATGTGTAAAGTGAGCAGGGATAATCCGTAACGGTTGTTTACAAGTTGGTTGTGAAGAACTCCAAGTCATATTTATTTTATTCAAACGTATATCCGATTTACCAGCATAATTATGTCTCTTCATACCTACTGTATCTTTACAATTCTGTTAGCGAATGAACCTTGTTGCTAAGTTGAATCAGTGCCGTTTGCGGCGACGGTTTATGCAACGAATTGCTACTAACCTTATTGGTACCCAAACTGCTGTTGTTTTACCTACTCCAAAAAGGAGTTGGACGCTACAATAGATTAGGCTTGTATGATTTATATTATTTACCTTTAAAACCCTCAAATTCTTGAATAATTAAAAACCTGCTTGGCCCAGCCCTTAAAATCTTAGACAGCTGTCCTAGACCACCTACCAAGGTGGCTCCCGAGGCATGCTGACCAAGTCCAGATTTTCTCATTTTGTAAAATTTGTAAAAATAAAATCGGAAAATTTGGAATTAAACGGAAAAATACTGCTCAACTTAGAATGTTACAACGACAATTCGAAGACCAAAAGTTTCTACGAAAATTAATAATACCAAAACCATGAATCTGCTGCTTAAAGCCCAAAGTTGTCATGTAAATTACAGCACATGGTAAATAAAATGTTTTCCTCATAGACATTTTAAAAAGCATGATTTTATAAATATTGATATTGGTTTTTCCGTATCATTCATAACTTTGAATATGGTTTATTCAAAAATCTAATTTAGAAGATTCATGGTTTCGACGTGGTGGTGAAACAGCAGAAATGTGAAGGGACACGTGGCAGCCTATGTGAGCGGGGGTTGTTAATCTTCGAAAAGTGGAAGGGAAGGCCCCATCTTCCAGCCCTATGTCGGTTCCGTTAACTCCCAGCATGTCATTTCGGGTAATGGTCGCCTGGACTTTATCGTATTAGTGTAACTTAAATATTGTTAAAGAAAGATGAGCGTTCATTATTTATTCATTTATTTATTAATATGGGCAAGCCCAATACACCAAGAGAACAAAGTTTAAGGATACAAAGTACGAAACAATAAAGTGAACCGTAAAATAGGTGACAAATACGGTATGAAATGAAATGGAAATTATTTGCAGGCTCGGGAAGAAAATATTGTGACAAGATAAAACTTTTACAAACCAATATGCAGGCAAGAGCGAATATAATAATTCTATTTTAATTATTAAAAGAATCGAAAAAAAAGTCTAAATGTGGGGATTGGTAGATTAAGAGGTTATATTAGCTCTTCTGGGTAATTTGCACCGCAGGGTTGTGTAAATCCTTTGTTGATCAAAAAGGAGCGGTGAAAACGATTTTTGTTCTGGAGCATGATTGAGGAACAGCAAGATTCACCGTGCTCAGGTGCGAAGGGAAGTCGACCTCTCCATGCGTTAGTTTCCAGAAGAAAGGCATATCCGAGAGGTGTTTACCCAGGGCCCAGCATCCCAAAACCACGACCAAGCGCATCGTAATTAACTGATTTGGGGGGATATGAAGCTTATAGGACACACATCTCAGGAATCTGCGGTGTACCTTTTCAATAAGATCAATCTGTCATCTATAGTAGGGACTCCAAACAACAAATTCGTATTCTGTAACAGTACCTGTACAAAAGCTTTATACAGGTCAACTATTGCTGGTACATGCGTGAACTCACGTGTGTTACGCTTGACGAAGCCAAATAGGCGCTTCGTTCTGGATGTCACAGCCATAATATGGTCGGCGAAGGTAAGCTGGGTGTCGAGGATCATTCCCAAATCACGTAACGTGTTGCTTCTCCAATAATGTACTTAGGTATGGTAAATAGGCGACAGGTTGCGATTAAAAATCATAGTCAGATATTTGGATATGTTGAGGGGAAGACCATGATCGGCACACTACGCGAAAAGTTCATCGAGAGATTTCTAAAGGATCAGGCAGTTAACTGCGGAGTTTATTAGCCGATAACATGTTGGAATTTACGTTTATTTATATCACCCTCATTTTACAACGTGGGCGTTTGTATACTCCCCATCTAATATATATGGCCGGAGAAACCGTTCAGGGCTTTCTTCGTAGTTTAAACAAATTAAACTAATTACCCAACCCGTGGCCAACGTAGAAGGTCAATAGGGCGTCTGTTTACTGTACACTGCGGAACTCTCCGGGACCGGAGGTCTAAAGAACCGGTCTATCGGATATTTTACTGCCACCTTCCAATGCCTACCAGGTGGGATGCGTGCGATGCTAAAAATAGACGACACCAGTTTCTCCGTCTTCGCTCCATGTAAATGTGAACGCCCTCGATGGAGTTGTCCCTTCGGAGTCGTGACCGCTTTCACTCGATCGCCACATTACGGCGCCAGTATAGGCAAAAGCCCGCACGACTTGTAGGCGTTGAAGGTGAGGTATTCACCGAGCCTGTGAACGATCGACATGAAACAAATCGGGCAAGATTATCACTGCATATTTTTTTTTCTTCAATATTTTTATTGTTACAGTGTATATCGTGGGGTTCCGAGTAAAACTGACCAAGTAACATTTTTTTCAAAATCAGCTTTTTTTGTTATTCCGGTACTAAGGAACGTTGTCTAATGCGTGTTGTTGCTAAAAACGTTATCTTCAAACTGATGGGTAAAAAATACTTGAAAATAAATGTTACCTGCCTGACCCAAAGAGTTTCATGTGACCAAATGGCATTTGAACTCAACCACCAAACAGAGATGGATTATAAATCGCTGATGCATGTAAATGTTATCAATTGCTATTTGATCACTTTTACTGTGTAAGATTTACAGTGGTAGGTAATGGAGAACCTTTTCAAACGGAAATACATAGGTATATCATTGTTTTTAGATGCTTGGCAACACGACAAATTAACGAAAAAACTATTCAATTCCTCAATTTTATGTAACTATGCGACTTTTTTCTTCAAAGAATTGAATCGACCAAGTGAATAGAGCTTGAAACTCCAGGCAGGTAAAATTGATGAAATAAGAGTTTTCCGAATAAACAGCTGTTATTTAATCTGAAGTGAATTTTGAAGCACGATATCATAGGAGGGGGACAAGCTAACTACCTACAGGATAAAGAAAAATCGAAACATAGTCGGATGAGACATCACACAACCTGTGTTAGTAAGAAGAAAATAGGTGAAACTTCAAATCACTCCCCGGTAAAATTCTGCAAATGTTACTTGGTCACTTTTACCCGGAACCACACGATATAATACATCTACTAACTTTACTATAATTCACTTGGTTCAATTTTGGTGGCTATAGATCACTGTCTACCTCCACGAAAGAGTTCACTGCTTCTAGCGATTCGTAGCTAGGTCCAAGGGTTTGATCCTCTTCAGTCGTCGCACCTCATCGCTGTTGTCCAGGATTGAAATGGCTTCGACGTTGATGTGATTGTGGAGCGGATTTTCGTGATCCACAGCTTTGTCTCTTATAACTTCATCGACCATCAAGACCTTGAGATCGCGATGCAGATCTTCGTTCGAATACACCATGGGGCATTTACTATGGTTCTCAGAATTTTGTTCTGGACTGTTTAGATGATTTTGACGTTGCTCTTTTTGGTGCAGCCCCATAAGTGACAGCCATGGGCCCATATTGGTTTAATCACTTGCTCATTTAGAAGCATTTTATTGTGAACTGGGAGCTGTGAATTTCTTCCCAGAAGCCAATACACTTTCTTGAATTTCAGGTTGATTTTGGCCTTCTACTTCTTCACTTGCTCTTTCCATCTGAGCTTAGAATAATTTATTGCAATTGTACTCCTGAAGCTCTTTTAACTGTTTGCTGTTTTCCCTATGTTGGTCTCACTCTTACTTCCAGTGGAATCTAACAAGAGTCAAAATGTTTAGAAATACATCTTTTTATAGGGGTATCCCATGAGCATCCCATGCGTGAAAGTAACCAAATTAGGCGAATAAATTAGAATATTTAGTGGAGATTTAAACTGTTATTAGTCTTAACGGAGATCGAATAAGCAAAAATACATTTCCTTAAAAACTACTGCAACTCCCAGACAAATGTGCAAGTCGCGCCCCTGGCAGGATTACGACTTTTGTCGTAAGTACCACTCCACTTATGTAAATTGATGAAGAAACCAATATTTTGATCCCCTTAAAATTTACGTCGTAACATACGAAGATTCCACAAATCGCATACTAACATGATGGACCAGAAAAGACATCATTCACCCAGGAAGGTGAAATTTCGGAATTGAACTCTTCAAACATTCCTTAGGTCACGTATTTACATGATAAGGAGTACTTATAGATTGTGGTGTGAAATAATGAAATATCATTATTTCATTCTGTCATCAATAGGATGAATAAAGCCTTCATTTCATTCTAAAGGTTTATAACAATTTATTCATCTTAATTCATTATATATGAATCGATTCCTGAAACCTGAAAAATTTGATGTTCATACAAATTCTCTCATCGCCTCTCTAGAATGGAAATACTGGATAGAGACATTTGAAGACTTTTGAGTTTCTTTTGATGACATAAACGACGGCGGTGAGGTTATTAATCGACTGTCTCCGACGATATATCAACTTATTGCTGGCAAAACTACATTCGCTGATGCAATTGGAACATTGAAAACGATCTATGTTAAGCCAACTAATGAAACATTCGCTAGACACCAGCTCGCCTCTCACAAACAAAGTTTAGAAAAATCTATAGATCAGTACCATCAGTTATTTCGGCTACTTAGTAGGAGTTGCGAGTTCACCATAGTGGATACCGAAATTCATAGGAAAACCTACGTTCGTGGTATAAATTCTCAACAGATGAGGCTTAGACTGTTGGAGTTCAATTCACTCGGCCTTGACGAAGGGGTCGAAAAAGCCCGCACTTTTGAGTCTGCTAAGAACCAGTTGGCGTCGTACTCATCATCAGAAGCTAATCTAATCTCAATGTCCGTAGTTTTCTCATTCCCAAGATTTTGGGGTGTAACTAGTGGTTTTGCGTTAAATTATAGTCATAGATTGTAATGACTATCGATAGATCTCCTTTGTGTTCACCTGCACCCGTTCTGGACATTTTAGCTTCAAGGGTATTTTCTGGGTTGCAGGCTAAGGGCCTCAGCCGTTTGAAGGGGGAGCTCAACTTTTCATTTCATGTCTCCTTTCTTAAAAACTGCACATGCGATTATTTTCCTACTTTACTTCTTCCAAGAGTAACTAATTCGTTCACGTATAGTTATTCTATAATTCGCAGATTCTGTAAAGTGTGGTTATCTTCATTGTTTCGCTATTTTAGAACTTCCCAGTTAGTGTTGGTCTGATTCACCTCTCATAAACGTTTGTGTAGGCACTAGAGTTCGGGAACCAAATGGGGCCGTTTAGTGCTGAACCATTGCTCTGAACAACCGGGAGCTTAGGATGACGTTGAAGAGAGGGCAGTGCGAAACAGTCGGGAGGCGGTAAGGGGCAGCCGGGAGAGGTAAAGGGGCGGTCGCCCATATTTCAGGGCAGGTCAACCACAGGCCCACTTCTCGAGCCAAACCCGAACAACTCTTGAAAAGCGAACGGGGAGTTTCAACGGCTTTCGAACTGGAAACACCGACGTGATGGATGCACCTCGTTGAGCCTACCCTATTACTGCAATGGTAATTTACAACAAGAAACCCGAGTTCCAACGGAGTAACTAAACAATTGTTACCCGATCATCGAGTCTAATTACTGCTCCATCTGTTTTTCTGAACTAGGTTATTGTTTCGTTACTCCAACATCATACATTCACTAAAGGTGAAATTGGTCTCGATACAGCTCAGCTGATCTGTTCCTTATATACAGGTTGTTTGGTAGAAGAATGACGAAACTTCAGAGATCGATTCAACAACTAATTTGCAACAGCTTCTACCTCCTAGCAATGTTTTTTTAGTCCGCTCCTTTTTGCTCTATTCTACATCAAAGTTTTTTTCGTATTCTTGACCTCACTTCACTAAAATGGCCATAACTTCCTAAATTTACTAAATCAATTAATTTTAAATTATGCCGTTGAAAAGAGCGTTAAAATATCTTTAATTTTCATACCATAAAATTTTCTCCAAAGTCACGTCTTACATGGTTTTTTCTAGCCGAAACTTCAATTTCTGTCAACCTTCCGCTTTTTCAGCAACTTTTAATGTTGATTTATCACAATACCATCTACTGAAAAATGAATGAGCTCTACGGTAAAAACATCTCCATTTTATCGTCTTTCTATTGGAAAATTGCATTTTCATTTTAGAGCAATTTTTGACAAAGAAATGGGTGTTTGAACCTGAATATTTGCAACGAAATCACAGTTTTGGCATGAGATAATGCCTTCGCTGTTGGATGAAATTGAAGGGGAGAGGGGATATGACTGCGTAATTTTTCTGGCTGACGAATGAACGCATTTCTAAAACTCCCTAAATGATTAATATCAAAGAAATTCAAATATAAAAATCGATTTTTTGTTGTTCAATCCACAATAGATGGTTCAAACACCCATTGAAGATTGTTAAAAAACTAGAAGGTTGACAAAAATTCAAGTTCGGACATAGTATTCCGATGAAACACATGATCTAAACTCCAAATCAAAAAGAACCCAATGAGCTTTCAGAAATTGACAATTTTTAACAAGCGATCATTGAAATTTTCATTCGATACAGGTTGTCCCATAGCTACTCCTCCAATATGATATTTCGTCGAACACATCTTTTGTAGAATCTGAATACGTTGTTTGCGCACTCGGAATTTGTTCATATTGCAAATAGAAACATTCATTTTTTATTCGATATCTACAAGTTTCATTAAGTTTTACACATTGAAAAATAGATGGAAATATGCAACTCGGGCATTTTTTTTCCATCCAGAGAGAAAAAATTCTCCCAAATCACGAAACACTTGAGGCAATTTAATGCATTCAAAAACTTGGCGTCTTTGCCATTGTTTGTGCTTCTCACAATTCAAATGAATAGTCAAAAATTGTATGGAGATTTAGAATCTAGATCTGCATGGGATTAATAGTTCGAATAACTACGTTAGTGTGCTCGCCATACATTGTTGCGAACACACGGGTGCAAGCAAGTCATAAACTGATTCTACATCAAAAGTTACAGGAAATACATTTTGAAGTTCAAAAACTAGAAGTGAAAAGTAGAACTTCAGTATCATCGACGTGTGGTACCCTGTATGGGCAACGAACTACAAAACTGGGGATATAATAGAACCAATTTGAAATGAAATAATTGAGTTTAGTTTACAACTTTTAATATTAGGCTTTCTTAATCGTACAGAAATTTGTTTTTATAACTCCCTGGAATTTTATGATTTTACGTCTCAAGGTCCTTAGATTCCAAATCGGCAAGGTCCGTCCGCCATCCACGTAAGGGCCACAAATGGCCTTAGAATTTATTGTATCAATAAATGCTATTAAAAACCTGGTTTTTTCTATCATAAACATGTTCTAGCAATTATGGTAGCAAAATTGAAAGGAAATCTAGCGATTTCTGAACCACAACTTAACCTTCCAAACATCGTAATGCACGAGCAATCACGCATTACTCAAGAAATAATTAAACCATGTGTTAGAATTGGCAAAAAAATTAAGTTATATAAATGATGTAGTTTTACCAATTTTAGATATTAAATTTAGACATCAAATTGGCAGAAAGCCATGTTTTGTCTTATAAGCCTTATTTCTCATCTGGCATATTTTGTTACAGGAGCAAGAGCAGATCAGTGGACCATGGCACGACCGCTCCTTTCGATTTGGACGCTTTGCGTTCTAAAGTTGAAGGGAGGTTCCAGAGTTTGGATAAGCTCACTAAAAATGGTGAGTGATTTTTAACAATCTCGTTTTAGTACCTAAATATATGTTGTTCGTTTGAGGTATTGATCAAATCGTACAGTAACAAAATTCATAGTTCATAATCAGTTGAGTTAATTTAAAGGAAACCTAGAATGTGTACCTACATAATATTGTTTTGGTGATTAGGTATATGTACTACATATACCTAATCACGAAGGTTTGGAATCTTGAAGAATGTCCTACCAATCCATTTAATAATACGCTGTTTAATCAATAGGAATAAAGAATGGACTCATGCATAGATAATTATTTGTCTACAAGTCCATTCTTCATTCATTAATTATAATTAATGCGGGTGTACGCTGCACATTTGTAATGTTCGTACATAAACAAACCAGATTTTGAACTGGTTTCAGACTCCAAAACCAACATGGTTGTTAGGACAACCCCAAGTCCTAGTACCTTAATGTTCAGACATCAGTGCCTGCATGGGAGTAACACACTTTTCTTCTTTCTTGAAACAATAATAAAGACTACTGAACCGATCAATAAAAATAAAGTCAATGGATCGCAGAATGATATAGGACAAGGACACACCAAAATCTTTGAGTAACCACAAATTACCGCATCTCGTAAATCTTACCATCACTTAAGGAGGTGGTTAGATGATTAACTGGAGCTGTGGTAATTTGAGCGTGGAATAAAGCCTTACAGAAAATATGGCGTCGTTTAACCACAAAGTTTATTTTAACCTGACCGAGTGAAGATAGAGGCCGCTTCAGATTCTCAGATCCCTTCTTCAAATGTTTAAGACATGAAGTAACTTGATTTCATCCTCTCATACCTTTCATTTCCATCTCTCAAATTATTCACTATTAAGTGTAAAGGTTGTCCACTTAACATTTCGTTATTAAATGTAGGAACATAAAAACCTATGTCATATGTCATTTATTTCCTTTGTAATCGTCCTCATTTTATTGCCGGATTTATGGGATATTTTTCGAGAGGATGCGGAAGGGGTGAGAGAGGCCGAGGCCTATATCATAAAAATATATCATAAAACGCTGCAAATTATTACACAGAGGTTTAATATTTCTGCTATTCTACCTATGTATATTAGACATAGTGTGAAACATTATCTAAACTCGACTCCTCGCTCTTCCTACCCTGTAATTGCGTTCAAGACGAAGAGCCAGCCATACGGTCTAGCTCCAACCTCCCGAACGGCTCTGCAGCCCGACCGTCTACCTGACTTGGACCACCGATTTCCATTACGAGATGATGAATTTTTCCAATTGGGTTGATTGAATTCAATTGAATTGATTTATTGGTTGTTCATTATTGAAAATAATAAATCAAAATCCCTTATAAATCCCGTTGATTGTCGCTATCATTTTATAAACGCATTTGACTGTCCGTGGCCTCTCTAAGCTCCGATGACGTTATCGTTTCACTTACATTAATGCGGCCGAGGCGCGAAGATTGATTACCGTTCCGAGTGCGTGTGGTGAAGGAGCAGGTTGCTGACCCCTGACCTTGCCCCGTTTGTGGGTCATACGCGTCATGTGCACCCTATCGCATCGCCTGCTCCCCGTATACATCACTTCCTTGTTTGTGCAGTCCACTCTCCCTCTATTAGCTTTGCCGTTATGATATTGTTCACGATCTATTTCAAACGCATCGAGGATATTACCTCCCAGCATATTGACCAGGCTCCATTACCTGTTTCGGTCAGCGATCTCTACTAACGATATTTGAAAAACTACCGTTTCAAACGAGAGAGAGTATCCACCCCCCAGCCCCCCCCCCCCCCGTACTACCACAGTATGGGCATCATCCATGAGATTGAATATTTCCTTGATTTTTTTCCTAGATTCTTTTTTTGTATTTATGACTGCTTGGAAAAGTGAAAAGAAAAATATCGAATATTCCAATCTTCCTAAATTAAACGAACTCGCATTGATGACGTCAAATCTTGAGGTTATTTCTCTGCTCACCCATCTGCGTCCATTTTATTTACACTAGCGAGCAATTTTTTGACTATCAATTTTCTACTTGGTAATCACATATGTTAGCTGTTGTCTTTTCCGATTTGAAATTAACAGGATCTTATCCATATCAAAACTGTTTTCAACTTGGCTCGTAATGCCATGAAAAAGAACGGAAATGGAAATTAAAACTTTGTTTTATGGCTGATGGTTTTTCGCAGATGAAAACAGAGTTGTGGCTTATGACAGTACTATGTTTCAATGTGTAGACCACATTTGCACCGGAGGGGGAGCATTTCTCATCAGTTTTCAATTTGCTTGTTCAGTTGCCTCAACAACTCGAGGACAAACTTCAAGCATCCAACCAAGTGAGGTGGTTTCGTCATCATAACTTCAGGAATGTATTAAAAATCAACAACACATGCATATAAAAAAACTAAATAGATATCATCTCACCTTTTACATTAAAAGCAACAAAAAAACTAGTTCGTAACGTTCATTGAAATAAGTTCAACCTTGAATGACTGAGAAAGGGCATTCCTGATAGCTGCACATCATAAAAACCCACACTTACCATGCGCTGCACTATTGAGGTTGTAAACCGAGCTTTATGGACCCTGCTTCTTTGTTTGAAACTCGTCATGTGGTTGAACATGTGCTGAAATTTGATTAATTGCTGTGGTGATTCAATCCACTAATTTTTGAGCAGTCTGAACGGAACGAAATGCCCGAAGTTTGATTTGAGGTAGTCTCTCGAATGACTAAGGAAGTGAGTTCATGTTAGCTGCAAATTATTATCCATCTGTAACTATTGAGTGTTGGTATCCTCATTATACATTAACAGTGATCTTAAGTAACAAACTGTTATGTAGGAAGTGTGTAGAGGTTGATTGAAACAGTGTTTAACGTGGCGACATTCAAAAATATATTGCATCACTAGATAAAACGTAAATAATAATGAACTGCTCTGAAAGTGGTTTATACGACTTTACTCTCCTTAGCATGTGGTGGGTGTGGTTAGTTGGCTCTTAGAATCCGTCGCCTTTTGAGATGAATCAGACGTTTTCAAGCGTCTGGGTCTTCCTCTGAGCGTGGCGGATCATTATTACCGCATCCACCTCAATGGAAGGGGCAACTATACCATTTCATCACCTCACAAGCAATTACTAGTTGTTCCGTGGAAAGAGCAATAAGTCTAGTTAAAATTATCAAAAACAGACTGAGATCAGCTACGGCAGACTCATGGTTGTCCAATCTAATAGTTCTGGCTGCAGAAAAAGATGTACTTGAGTCTATTTCTAATAAAGAAATAATCGAAAGATTTTTTGTTTCCACATCCCAAAGACAAAAACTGCTATGTAGGGTTCAAAGAGATATATTTAACAAGCTTAGAAGGTGCCTAGATAACTTGCAGATCTACAAATCTACAAACCATCTATAATTTCAGACTACAAATTTCAAATTTTTTACTTCAAATTTTTTTTTTTTTTTTGTTAATTAATATTTGTTTTGGGTACTAACTCACATGGGTTGGCTGGTTCTAGGTTGGGGGGGGGGGGGGATGCGTCATGATGCATGTGGTATTGATTAATTTTTTACAAGCATCAGGAATGTTGGTGATCTCTGAGGAAGGATTATTAATGTAGCTATTTGGAAAAATAATTAAGTTTCAATAATTTAGTTTCCTACGATTATCTGACGTTGAAATGGAGAAATGGGGATGTTCTATTTTCATGTTTGGGCGTAAGGGTGTAACCTAAGCGATCGTACTGTCTGCTTTGTTGTTACGTGATGTTGCGGTTCACCGCGCGCTCTCGCCCCACCTTGGGAAACGACCTGGGCCGGTTCCAGACGCAGTGATTTCCCTGGGAAGCTGCGCTTCACCCTCGTTCCAACCCTTCGCTCTCCATCCCCTAACCTCGTCCCTTGCAACTCGGCCACACCGAATAAACATCAGCAAACCCCCTCAAAACGCGCGTCGTTTCCCTCGCCGTAGAAGTTTCCCCGGGTTTTCTGGGGAAAACTCGAAGGTCGGGGAGGGAGGCGCCCTCGGTTTGTATTTAACCCAGTTGTGTTCTTACGGACGGGGCAAGGGGGTGTCGGGGTTACTGGGTGCTTTTCCACCATCAATACCCCAGGCCTGGGGGAGTCGATAGGGAAGGGGTTGTACCTAGGGGTTCTTCCGTCCGCCCCCAGGCTGCGCTAGAGTGTGTCATGGCCTCCACCCCCCCAGTTTCGCACCCTACAGCTGTTCTTCATAACGTACGCCTTCAGTCTACTACGCTTCCTTGAAACTCAAGTAGCAATGTCAACTTCACCGATGATCGTCTCACTTTTTTATAGGTAAAAATCCCGTTTCTCGTAGCCGTTGCAAGCTGGTAGAATTAAACGATGATAGTTTTGCTATGTGCTACAACACTACAAGTAGATGAGGCTTTATTACGTATTATGAAACCTCGTAAACACCTACCTCACTCCGCTTTGTTTCTATCATTGCAATATTTGCATGAAAGGACATGAATCTGATACAAAAAATGATTTCTTATAACGACAATTAATAAAATTGATTACTAAACACGAAATTATTAACCCATTTACCGATTTAGGCCAAATTTTGTTGAATCCCAAACGATCAAGATTTGAACCCATGTTACGATCAAACTTTATCCGAGCATGGTTTAATTTTCTTCAGAAACTCGTCGAACAAACAATGCTACACCGTCACGAATTCATCTGTGTTGATCTGCTTCCTATAAATCAACAAAATACCACTCAAAGAGTTGGTTTCCCCACTTGTCTTATTTTTGTAAATCGTAAACACCCACTGGCCTTCTATATTTCTTTGAGTTCGACCGTATTTACACAGACTGTTTGGTTCCTGCCTCGGAACCCACAAAATAATTGATTTCTTGCAACGAAAGCCACGCGTACCTACAAGTTTCATGGAATTTCCAGAAGCTAGGTTAATTTGTGAATAAATATAATAATAAATACAGAACAATTGGCAGAAAACAAAACATTCTTCCCATTCCAACTATTTCTTCAGGCTGCAATATAAAACCTACCATTTCGTCCGAATATAGAGCAAGATTTGATTGAAAAAAGATCGAATCCTGTTTTATTATTATACGATAATGTTCGCGTGTTTGAGTCAGAGCGATATAGCTGATCCGCTGAAATGATGTGAAACGTCGTGAACATCAATATCCTTTCACCCTCATATCGTTTCGCTCCTTATCTACTTGCGATCATTTCTAGCGATTTTTCATTTTCCTTTCGAAATCTATGACACCGCCAGGACTCCGCAGCTTTTAAATTATGCATAGATTCATACTATTACGCATAAATATTAACGCATGTGAATCAATTCTTTCACCAACCTAAGGAATGCAACGATGTTCTTAAAAAAGAATGGTGGAAGTTGAGAATTGTTGGTAAATAAGACATAGGGGCAATAAAACAATTGAACTCTACAAACTAGATTGTCGTAATTGATTCTAGTTTAACGAATGATTCAACATAATGAAGCACGTGAGGAACCCAAAATGTCATAATCCCAATACAAATGTAACTTCATTCACCAAAATCCTACTGAAGTGATGCTTGATCATCCTGTCATTCAATTTCATTCAACTGCTGATACTAAAAATGGATTATGCCTCCTAATCAGTTCTTTATACAATGTCAACTTTAATGTTGTCTCAACAAATATCTAGACAATCGTATTATTCAACGAATTCTTAACACATTCATCAATCGTCTTTAGTCAACCGCAGTTCACCAAATTTGTGAGATTCCATATTTTTGACACCCCTTGCGTCATTATTTGCCGGTAAGTGGAATTTATTGACTGGTGGGAGTGGCAGTTTAGAGGTGACGTGTCTCCTCCTCGAAGTTCATTTCATTCAGCTATATCGTATAATCTATTTCGCCTAAAGCCAATGTTAGTTAGATGACATAGATTAAGCCCATATCCGATCGGAACTCGCATCGTACATAACAAAAAACATGGGCACTTAATTTGATAACTCCAAACAAATAGTGAATCCATGTTGAAATTTAAACATCAACCTCAATTTCCTGCTATTTTTTTATTACTATTTTTCATATCGTTATCTGTCCCATCACAGAAGGTACTGAGGTCACGCCCAATTTCGGAATTTGTGACTGCGTCTTAAATTCAGAAAAAGTAAAAACGTAATTTCTTACGTTCAGCAAACAGATACCAGCTTACTTCATTGCATACGAAGAGACTACTTACTACTTCAGGATACAATCTATTTCAATGTACAAGTACGAAACCGTACTAACCGTAAAGTTGTACATTTTGTACCGACCGTAAAGTTGGGTACAAAACCGGCTAATTGAAAATGTCAAAGAACCCGATTACAAAACAACGTTACTAGATTAGTTATATTAGTCATGCACAGCAATTTTGAGTTGGAAAGATGGATCGATAAGGGACGTAAAGGAATAAGTAATAAAAGTATTTTTTCGGAAAACCCGAAATTTCATGGTCGCAATTTTTGTTAAAGCAACTGTAATCAAGAGGAAATCTCTCAAAAAATTTTCTAATTCATAGAAGAATCCAGGTAGCAGAGAAAAGATGTTGAATTTTTACAGGTGGTCGTTTTCTCCTATACCCCAACTTGGTTAATAAGAGACAGACATTAAAATCCCCATCTGCATAACCGGAAAGAGTCAAACGGCAACTTCATATCTTGATGCTCTCAAAGTTTCACCACAATTGGTTAAAATATAAAAAAGTTACGAATTTTCAAAATAGGGACAATAAAAAGCCAGTTTATGGCAGCCTTATAGTTACATTTCCGTAAAAATTATCATCAGACAGTTGAAATCATTTTGAAGACTTTTTTGGAGAAGACCTTGAGTATTTTTACTCTGCGCAGTTGGTAGTGAGTTGCTCTTACGCCTTTCCACGTGGCATTCATAGATGTCATTAACGCTTTCGCTGAAAGAAAAATCGGATGCACACCAAGAACCCTCCTATTTAGTTTCAGGAGTTATTTCAGAATGCACATGTACATTACACATGTCCCATCTTCCTCTACATTTGTTGTAACAAAACAATTCTTCATTAAGCATGCCTAATAACGGATCGGTTTTTGACGAGTTGGATAATAGGGGATTATCACAAGAAAATGTTTCGAACCTTTCCACAATCAACATGAAGGTTATAAAACGTGGAAGAAATTAATCGTGATACCTAATGCGCTAATGAGAGATAGGCTAAACCCGCAAGACTTATCGGTCTTGCAAACGTTGCCTATTCCGTTGCCTGCGCACTCTTTATCCCTCGAACAACCTGTAAAGATGCTCATCTCAATGTTTTACGAATTCTCCCGTTTCTTCAAGAAATGTCCAATATTCGTCAAGACTTCATCCTAAATCGCCTTAATATATGCTATAATTATTATCATATATTATTGTTCGAGCCCATGAGGACTCATAACATCAAGACTTTTATTACATGTATTCATGAAAACATTAATGAAATACATACATAAGGGTGAATTTCTTCCGAACTGAAACCTATCTCAGACGATTTTTCGTCCAAAATTACCCACTTGCCCATATTAGTAAAAACCCAGACAACTCATATTTTTGACAAGTAACTTTTGTAGTTGGCAAGTAGTTAGTAGTTTTGACAATATTTTTGTATGAGTGGGGTGTGATCGGGTTGACTGGATGTTAGGCCAAACTAGAATCCTAATTTAGAGATAAGATTTAAACAACTACAGAAAAGGTATAAAACCCTTCTCCACAGTAATAATAAAGACGCTTTAAAGGGATAAATGAAAAAAATATAACAGGAACGGAGAGCAAAATGGGCTTGGGACTTCAAAGAACACTTCAAATCGTTTTCTTAAGAAAAATCCAAAATTATCCACTTTTAGTAAAGAGTAAGTATTTCTTGCTCAGATGGTTGCGTTAGGTAAACAAACTTACGATTTTCATTTATTTACCAATTTTGAAGTGAGTAAGTACTGTGATCTATAGTATCGATAGATCCACTATTCACACGCCAATTACATTTCTTCCTGAATGACTGAATTATTTCAATAGTACGTCGTAATCAAAATCTGGCTGGAAAGAAGAATAAATTAATTATTTTTATGAATAACTGAAATCATACTTTGTATTACCCCATACGGTATGAAAATTAATGTATGCTTCACTATAGAATGAGAATACATGAATACTAGAAGCAGTGTGGTGGAATTCAGTAGGTACTAGTTACATCAACCTAGTTCATAATAACCAGTCGTCGGCCATTTGCCGCAGTAAATTTATTTTAAATTTGGACGTTTTGTAGGTATGCACGGGAATGTTAACTCCTAGATTTGGAGAGACAAAAACCTGTTTGAAAGTTCTTTTTCTTTTCATACATTTTTGGTTTATTAATTTCTGTAATAAAAATTGATCTGAGGAAAAGATTGAATTCCTCCAGTTTTTGTTAGCTCACGTTTCATGATGCGTAGATATTTCTTCGAAATCCAGAGAGCGCGTTAGACGTCAGTACTAACAGTGTTTATTCGAATACGACAGTTTCAAAGCGATTTTGAATTTTTTTTCTATCCTGGGTTCACTAGCACCCAATTATTGAATTCAACAAAGTAAATAAACCAAAAAATCCATTCGTGTGCCCAAAAAAAGCTTTGCAGAAGAAAGAATACATCTTTTGGGGAGCACTATGTATTGACGTAAAGAGTGGTCTGGTAATCGTAAAGAACACATATACATATAATCATTTATATTCGAATTAGCATATCAAATCATAGAAAATTAAACCGGATAGCATCAGGTAGGTCGATTTCTCGAAAATATTCTTGATCTTCCTCATTAATCATTTCCGTCACCCACCTGACCATCAACTTTTTCCAACCTGTGTGCACTGTTTTTCCTCTGTGTTATAAAAGTAATAATTAATGAGAAATATGATAAAAACCGGAATGAATAATGATGAAAATACCGTTGCTTTTTGGTCTACTGAATATAATTTTAAATAAATTTTATGACTAATACTTCTTCTTTTTTTCATTTTACAAATAATCTATGGGTAGTTACGATCGTAAATGGAGTAAGGTAGAAACTAGAAAACAATTAAATACTAAAATACTCGGAACAGGGAGTTTAAAAAAATAATATCAATGAGGTGCTTTTTGTTGAAAATGACAAAAATCCGTGAAGTTTTTGAAACTTCAAGAGTGTTTACTCCATTTACTCTGAGTACATAATAGGTACTGCATATATGTATGTATACAGCAGAAAGATCGAGAGTTAGAAAGGACGATTAGCTATAGGTCCCTTGATTGGTTTAATTTTCCTCACGCACTTGAATATATGCTTAGCAGAATATAATTTCGATCTAGATTTAAATGTCTTAAAAGACATCATTCGAGGGCTATCAATATTTAATGGTCGGTGTCTGTCGTACAAGGCAACGCCAATAGGGTTCTCTTCATCTGTCGTTGACTTGCTGAAACGCGAAGTTTAAAAGACCTGTCACCTTCAACAATACAGAGCCAAATTACCGCTCACAAAAGAACCCTTTAAGAAGCCTGTCACTCATTTTACAAGAGGAGTGTCATCACCACAAGCAAATTTACCTGTAGCTTCTGTTCACTATTGTGTACACTGATGGAAACTAATAGTGCTCTTCAGTAGACTAGTTTAGGATCGAATATTATGATCCAATTTAAAATGTTGTTTTCAGTACTGCATGATCAAATTAATTTTACTGGTTTCCAGTTATTATTTCGATAAAACGATCTATTTTCGCGAGTCTGAAAAATAATTATGAAAAACACCTGCATGTCTATTAATAAAATTAACAAACATTGTCTTGGTTTCTTCTTGTGACCAACGAAGCCTTATTTCCTTAGTTCAATAGGAACCTCCCATAGAGAGCTGAATTACGATGACTAAATATCTGATCAGCTGAATCTAATTGTTTTATAATTCACTTGACCTCCTGAAATTTACAGTCGAAATTTGTTGGTACTTCTAGAGATTTTAGCTCTGACTCAGGAGAATTGATGTCACAAAACTCCATGCACTGCTGTAGAGAAACAGATCATCGTCTGTAATGAGTCAACAATCAGCTGCCTTGTAGATTCCAATTGTTATTGTAGGTTCAGAATGCCTGAAAAAGAAGTTAAACAACCCTGGCCCTCTCCCTTATTTTGATCTTTATGTGTAGTAGTAGATCCAAACAATTATCTCTAGAATATATGCTCCTAGAATATAAAGTTACTGAAAATCCTTCTGAAATTAGTTAAATATTCGATTTGACATCATCAAACACCACTTTTGAAGATTTTTAGTATCTTTGTTGGACTTTTAGAAATGGATCGTGGAAGAAAACAGACTCATCTATTGCAGTTTCCATATCGTTTGCAGATTATACTTCTAAAGACAGTGTTTATTAATGAAAAAACGCTGCAAATTCTTTCACTGGGGTTTATTATTCAATTGGCTTGCGTTCATGATTTGAATTTCTACTAAGCTTTAGAGTGTGCGTGTTTCACAGGTGAAAGAATACTTATTTACCCCAGTAATAGTATTGAATAATAAACCCCAGTAATAATAATGAATAATATTTACCTATGTATTATCAGCGTTTCATGCATATCAGAATGCTTCAACCCGTGTATCGGCTATAAACTACAAGTATCCACATCGGCTATCACTCCAGTATCCACATTCACTACAACTCGACGCTATCGGCATCACTAGTTACAAACAAACAATAATAACCCAAAAAACGCAAATGTTGGCACCATAAATCGGGCCATTCATCGGGAATGGTTTGACCTACGGACGTGGGGAGGGTCTCATTCGATTCCTCATGGTATGTTCTTCAAATAGGTAAATATTTAGGCCGATTTGACTTGTTTTGAGGTTTTTAGGGATTTTACAAAACTTTTACAGCCCTTAAAGGGCTTTTTAAATTGAGTGAGAGAGCTGGCTCAAGAATTGGGGCGTCGTCGGACCAAGATGGATTTTTCCTGAAAATTTCAGATCTTTTGCTCCAGCCGTTTTGGAGATATCGTGCGTACGGCGTACGGCGGACGGACGGAAAATTTTTTATTGCAGATTCGGATTCCACACCCTTTGAAACGTAAACCATGAAATTTCAGGGGGGGTTAGAATTTTTTTTTTTTCCAGAGCGATTACAATGGTTTATTATTGAATAATAAACCAAAAATACAAATTAGATGTGTGACATTTTCATTAGAAATTTTATTTACACTAATGTGTTTTATATTACGTAATGACGTTACTGTCGTTCACCAACGTCTATATTCAGTGACCGGAAATACTGTCTCTTTGGACTTATCGATTGAAATGAAAATCGAGGAGATCTGAGGGCTCCAAGACTTGATCCAGGACAAACAAGGGGGAAAGGTGCCCAGTTGGGTTTCCGAAAGAGGGAACGTTAGTAGAAGTAAACCAACTAAAAGAGTTAAGGGGATTCGCAAACAATAGAAGTACTTTTCTCACTAATTAATCTGCCCATTGTTCAACTTGGTTCGGCAAATCCGTTTTTTCTGATTCCGAGGAGTTCTCATCCTTGCTTAGCATTCGCTTAGAATAATCCCTCGTTCGAAGAAGAGGCCGCTATTCCTCTTCTTATTAAGGGAGGAAATGGTATTACCTTACTGTTTGTGGGATTGAAGGAACGTCTTGAGTATTTTCTGATATTTAGCCTGCGATTGAATTTCTATCAAATTATACCGAGAAAGAAAGCCGCTCCCACTGGATTGACGCTCGTGGAAGATAAAATTTGAAAAAATACTCAAATACTCAAAACTGTTAGAGTGATTTCAAGACGATTTAACCGTTATTCATAATATTCTGCTAACCCTCTTCTTCAATTACAGACTTTGTATTATCAAACGTTTGAACAGTGGACTACGGTAACATCCAAGTATTATGTGAGAAACATCGGGGCCATATTCACCCTATTGCTTGAATGTAAGTCAATCACTGTCCAAAACTGGATACCTCCAAAATTAATTGGAAATATTGGATATTCTTGAGTCATCGAATTTTATAGTGGTATGTGGACTCCAACTTGTTGGCGACGCTAGTTGTTTGAACCATTTTGACTACACGGTGGATGACCGAGATCTCAACTAATTTTCATATCCCTTACTTGCTTCTGGTAAGCGTTATAGCCAGGATTTTTGTGACTACATTTATGAACACATAAATATTTTAGAAAACTAGACCAGATCATATATTGAACAGATAAAGGACAAAAATCTGCTAAGAATTATAGTAGTTTGAGCAGGTGCGAGGATTTACAAGAGAGGTTTGTTGTGCGGAGATTGGGATCGAACAGAAAAAATATATATTAATAATAAAATGAAAACCAGATGAAAATAGCGCAGATTTAACGGTTTATCATTATTACCCCCTCTATTCTCCCCTTTCATATTTGGATTTGAAAGATTTTAAATATGTTTCAAAACTAGACCAATGGTACAAGAAAATTGGCAGTATAAGGGTTTAAATTTATTGACTATTACCCCCTCTCTGGCCAGAAAGTTCAAATTTTAGAGGTTTGTTGAAAAAGTCGAGTCAACAATTGGAGTCCAAAAAATGTTATGTGAAATAATTGATAAAATCAGATGAAAATAGTGAAGAAATAACGATTTATCACTACAACCCTCTCCATTCACTCAGTTTCAAACGTAAAATTCAATGTGCTGAAATTTGCTTAAATACTATACAAAAAAAATAATGAACGGGTCGTTAATTCTCGCTTGGGCAGCAACTGAAAGGATTGGCTATTACTTTTTCCAGTACCCTCCTGTCAGCAAAAGCCAAATTTCCAAGATTTGTTAAACAGCTAGAATTGAATTAACATCGAACAAAAAAAGAACCGTAAAACTGGTTAAGAACTCCAGGCAGCATCAACAAAAATTGTCACATATGCACAAAGACATACACCTATCATTTTGTTTCCACGGATTCGCTCTTAAGATGGAAAAGCATATTCTTAGTCATACACCATATATCTTGGGTATTGTATTATTTAGTGTGCACTATCCTGTGAGATACTTGAAGCATCAGTTGCGAGGCTCCGATTACTCTCCGTACTTCTTTACTACTGACATCGGATTAAAATTAGACTTTGAGCAAGATTTAAAGGTTAGGAGTCTTCTATAGGTGATTACGCTTTCTTTTTAACATACGTATTAATTTTTTGAATGGCAGTTCAGTTGGTTGTAGAATTGTTTTCGAAACGTGTTAGTCTCCCATCTGAGAGTCCTGGAGAGGATATTGCAAGGGGGTGATGATTGCGTCGGGGACAATAGATGAACTGCTATAATACCGAGGCACTAACAGTTGTAGGTCAGACCGCCGCCGATCCTTGGAAAGAAGGAGGCGACGTGATAGGTGCCGCGGGGCGGTGGAGGGCACTGCCTCCTCTGCCGGCATCGATCCCTGGTACTCCCGCTCAGGCTATGACATTGGACCCCTCGAATCAGAAGTGTCAGATGTCTCGGAAAACCTCTTCTGGGAGCGCTACCAAGATAATCACGACATCGAGGATTTCTATGGAGTAGTTCTTTTTGGGTGGAAAAGCGAGACAGAGATTTCTGGGAAAGGGTGACTCGAGAGATCCACACTTGAAACTAAGTGTCTTGTACAACGGTGGAAAATGAAGAAACACTGTTTTCTTACATCCAAGTTGTGGGTTCGCAACAACTACAGTACAACTTGTGGAGCCGCTTCAAAGCTGAAGTTTCACAAACATCTGGCTCGAGGCTTAATAATTTCTCCTTTATATTTAACCAGCTTCGTTGATAAGATTGCTATAACAATGCAAATTGTAATTTTAACAAATTGAGTATCCCAAGAGCTCTCCAAGGTTCGTTAATAGCAATGGGGGAATTCCAATGCCATTCGTGTACGATTTTCTGACTGCGATTTAAAAGTGTGAAGATCAGATCACTTATTTGAGCCAAAACACAATCGTGGCAATGGACTCACTCGACTGCCTACTCATTTCAGCAAGCGTCTGCTGTGCCAGCAGCCTGCAGTTTCATGCCGTCCTTCCCCAAACCAGCCGAGGCGGCTGTATTTGACCACGGGGAAATGTTAGCTTCAAGGAGAATAAGTGCTACCGAAGAGGTTTGATTAAATCGGTCAAAGAGTTCACTTTCAAGTAAATTCCAAGTTCTATTTAATTCACGCCTCAAGTAACTTGACGCTCATTCTATTAAACTTTTAAGGATTTAACTTTTTTTTAAATTTTGTATTAAGGACAAGAGTTCGAATCCACTCAGAGGTATCAATATTATTGGTCCGAAACATTTACCGTCTCCCCACGCAGTTTAACATAACGAATACCGTCTGAGATGCTTTTCCGACATCTTGTGAGAACTCATTTTGACATTTTGAGCTATCTGTAATACAGAATATTGCTCTCATGGATCAGAAAATACACCGGAATAAAGGAACAAAATGGCGGGAATTCAAAGAGTGACGAAAATAGGAATAGGACTGTGAAGTGAAATTATTCGCCGATCCGGAGTTCGTTCGTTACTGTACTGTTGGATAATATTAATTTGAAATTGTTTGTGACTTTAAAAACGAGCATCAGCGATTTCGGTTTATTATTTTCAGTAATGATCCTGTGTAAACGATCATGAGAAAAATGTGTAACTCCCTGTCAAAATTTATCGGTTTACGTTCAAGTTACATGGAATTTTTAAAATCAAATTTTAAAAAAAATTCTTCTGACCGTTCTCCATAGCCTTTCTCCGGAAACTGATGTACCAAGTTTAATGTATTTGGCTCAAAAATCATTTATCGACCCGGAATATGGAGACAACCTCGGTGTCATGTTCAATCAACCCTTTAAGTAATGGGACATTACAAAATCAAAATCTGAAACACTTTTGCCGTAAGAGGGTAGTTTCTTTGTCCCTTTCTGATGGATATTTGTTCCGTGAATTGAATGAGACCCAGTAGATTTGATTATAATGAGACTTTGCTCAATACCATCCGTTCCCTCCCGATGTTAAAGGATCGAAAGATATTTCATTAGCTCGGTGACTGGCAACAACACTCAGAGCACGATGGATAACGGACGAATATATTATTCCCAACGCTGTCTCTTAAACTTCAAATCAACAGAGTAGGAGTTCGAGGAGAACAAGAAGAAACATTCTATCTTCGTGCAAAGTCCAGTGATCCACGCACGTGTCAAGACTCTACGATACAAAATAACAAAATTTTGTGAATTTATAATTAATTGAATCGTGTTTCATCTCACTTTTTACGGATATTTTACCAATATTTGCACATGAATTTTATCGAATTCAAATTCACGACATATGTTTTGAGCGATCATGTTCAACAGTAATGGCAAATATTAGGGATGTGTTTGTGGTGTCATAAAATTGATTATTAACGATTTTTTACCAAACTTAATAACCATATAAGGAATAATTCCTAATCATTTCCATATATAAGGTAAGGAAATTCCCTTTTACAATCTTGGATGACTGTAACTTTGTATCTGGACAAATTTTTATTATTATTATTATTATTTTATTTGTTAGACAACTGATTGCTTATATTATTGTCGCCCTGCACCATCAAATATCCTTAATACTATCTGATAGGTATCAGATAGTTAATGAACAATCGATCAATAGTTAATAAACTTATTAATATTCCACTATCAATAGAATTCAGAAACTATCTGGTTTACATATATCAGCATTCCGTGTATAAGTCTCCCTATTTCTTTTCTTTTCAACAAAACTTCCACTCTAAAAGAAAATTTAAAAATGGAAGATAAAATTAGATTGTTGCAAAAGGGGTAATTCTCGTGTCCGACATTCGTGTTGCTAATTGCAAATGCCAACGGTCGGCTGAATGATAAACGAACCACTTACTAAAACTGAGTTTTCCTTTCATTTGATCACGCATTACGCTACCGCCTCGGAAGTGGGAACATAATTCGCCTAACTCTATTTCCCTACAGTAACACAAGAGAGCTCGGTGCTGAAACTTATTTATTTGGTCTGCCAAGAAGTACGTATTAAAACATTTGCATGTCGCTACTTACTATTACAGTAGGCCACCTTGATGCCCTGGTGTTGTCCCCACAAACTGCTGGCACATTCGGTTTAGAATTTTGAAAGGCACCCACAGAGGCGTTGATTGATTTGACGTTCTCAGTCATCGTTCCATATTAACGCTATACGGCCTTGAAATAATGAAATAAGGGACCATCATCATCCTATTCTGTCAAGAATATCAAATGGAAACTGTAGGAGTGAATTTTGTTTGATGGGCTTCACATTCGCTCAAAGATATGTGCTGACATAACCTCTGAATTTACGTGAAACCGCACGACTGCTTTGCTTTAGCTTCCTTTGTTCATGCGCGGAGAGGTCTGTGAACAATGAACGTGTTAGAACATCTATTGCCTAACCAGCACATTCCCTAAAAATGACATCAAAATCGTATGAAGAAGAAGAAATAAGTTTATTGAAGGGAAATTGATCCACGATACGCTTTAAAGAAAATTAATTAACATTAAAGAGTAGCTGATTAAGCTGTCCACCGGAGTTTTGAGCCCAGGAAAACTTGTGCAAGAACACTAACTCGTAGTTACTATGAGTACAAAAATTCGAACATAACAAAAACTTCTCATACTAAAAGTTAAAGTCGTCAACTGAAAATTTCCTACAGCTCCAAGTATTCTACAATATAAAGCAATACATTGCCAACCTATGCCTCCATTAAGAATAAATATTGCTCTATCCCAGGTGAGCGTACCACACCCTAATGCCCGTCATCTAAATTCACTTAGTATAGGGCAAGTACGAAGAAAGTGCAATACGTCCTCACACTCACTTAAATTGAACACTCCTTTCTAGGATTCGCACCATAAGGTCTTTCATGCACATTAAGAAGCTCAGGACGCAGGTTGAAAAGACAATGAGCTTCGTGCAAGCTGATGTCCAGCCGCTTACTGAAACTTGGGCATTTTACAAGAGGATCTGGAAATTGTTGAAATTAAGCTTTAGTACCCAGGTTTTCGAACATAGAAAGTCAAATGGAGTGAATTACAAAGGATATGGTTTTTTGGAGTTTTTAACAACAAAGGCAAGTGGGTGGTGTCATTTTATTGTAATTTTTCTAAACATCAACGGGGTTTTTCTTCCTGAAGCTTGCTAAAATTTTTCCTATGTTCAGTTTCAAGTGCGACGCATCCACAGAGAGGACCGGAACTTGGTCTGACGATTTCGTTCATGGCTTCCCATTGCCTCACCTCCCTGGGTTGGGAGCAATTAGGATTCACGTGATATCGTGATCAGAGGTGAACTGTCGAACGACAGGATTGGTATACAACAAGTGATAGGATTTTGGCCTTAATCATTGGTGCCAGCCGGATTCGAACCGGGCTAATCAGTACTCCCATTGAAAGTAAACAGCCAAAAGACTGATGCCTTAGCTCGCTCGGACAACCTGTCCCCGGTAAGGCCCTGTACGGCGGACGGTCATTGCAAAGTTAGACACGTAAAACGCGAAAGTTTGATGGGTGTTGATATACGATTACGAAGGCTTATTATTGCTCGGTTTTACGGTAAAGTACCAGTTTTTTTAATCATGGTTCAAAGATCCCAGATCGTCTTGAAAGACTTGCATACTTACGAGGGTGAATAAATTATGAATGAGACTCTATTTTTTTAAATTTACTTTAATTTTGAACAACAAAAACAATGTTTTCCAACACAATCGTGCTTTGGAAACACATTTGCCCAGCGTGTGTGGGTAGGTAATTTTGTAATGCCCTTCGTGTAGAAAGAGTCAGGTCGTGTCTGTAGCCAATTGCGAAGGTAGGTTTCAACTTATGCCCTCCCAAAGCTTCCGCAAAGGGACCGACTTATGAAAGCCGCAGGGAGGATCTTTACTGTAAGGAGTGTATTCCTGGATCTCCCAACCCAGTTGCACTCATTTTTTTTTAGTTATGGTCGCTGTATGAGGGAGGAGAATCACTTCCCCCATTGGTAGCTCCCTACGTTTGTGGCGATTTGCAACTCTGACTTCACTCAAAATGTCATAATAATAAGCAGAACTTATTTGTTTGAGCCTGTCACTTTCAACAAGTGTCCAATACTGTCAATGTCGTCCGCAGTAATTCTGGTGCAGGTCTGTGGTCATGGCTCTCATTTCAACAGATTCACTAATCTCCACTAACTGTTTGTGTCGTGCAAACACTCAAGCTCTCCATAAAGTCTCTTTCCCAAATTGCGCACTTAATCTCCTCAAGATTTCGGATGGTTCAAAACCTTCTATAGCTAGGAACTTGGTCACAATACGTTGCGCAGTTGATGAGGGCACCTCCTGCTCAGTCATGGATACTCGATGGATACTGAGATTGTCAAGGAGGCTAGCTCACAAGCTTCCCCCACTTCTGAAAAACCAACCCAACACCCCACTACGCGGGAACGTTCTCCATCACTATTGGGATCGCAAGTTCAAAAGTCTAGTTTACATTTGACCCTCGTACTTTCGAAAACTGTTGAAATTCTCTGCAAGAGTTTTGTTTTTACACTTTGAGCTCAACCAATATTTATTTCATCTTTTCAACTCCCCAACATCGTAATAACCTGAAACTTAAAAAGAATAATTTGTGTGGATCAAAATTTGTTTCAATATAATTATATTAAGATAGTCGACAACGTTTGAGTTTAGCTGTTTTCCTCAATCAAAGTCCAATAGCCATCATTATTACAACGGGGTTCCTTGTTGAATGCTGAGGTTTCCAGGTTCACGGAAACTTGAAAAACGGCCCTGAAGTAACTTTCAACAATTTTCAATTGGTTTTAGAATTCTTTTGAAAGAAATAGTTACTTTGAAAATCTTGAACCTTTGAAAAAATAAACCCGACAGAACTTCCCAAGGGCGGGAAAAGTTGTGTACGAAGCCCTTTAGGATAGAAAAATCCCGTAATATTCCTTTGAAAAGGAGCTGACACGGTGGGGGACTGTAGCAGAGAAGAGGGATGTGTAGGTTGTGGAACTCGCTACTCCATAGCACAGGGAGGGATGGACGAGGTTGAGCCTACTAAATTACAGCGGGATCTCGTCGAGTTATCTGCCGCAGGCACAGGTAGCGCGCTCTAGGTCAGCCGGGGTTTTCCTCTTTTTGAAATTTATTTTTATTATACTCGCAAATCTGTTCTTTTTTATGGCCTTTCCGTAAGCGCTAATGCCTTATCCGAAATGGATTTATCTTTTGAAAACATAAAATATTTCCCTTCGGTGTTTACTTTAATTCCATTGACCTATATTCATCATTTCCCTGGCTTGAAAAACTTTTATCTTTCCTTCGTTTTCAATACAGTACTTTTCAATGCATCAACACAGATATCTAACAATTGCAGTTTCTTTACCAGGTTCAATTGAACATAATAAACGTGGTTTTTCAATAACCGTTATACCTAATAAATGAGCATTTAATATTGCTGAAAGAATGAATCTGTTTCTTTTTTTCGGATTCTTCTACTATTATACTAAGGTGAACTTATTAAGGTCCTAACACCGGCCAGGGCTCGATTTTTCAACTAATTTGCAATAACTTTTGCCTCCCGGCAATACCTTTAAATCCTTAGTTTTTGAGTTGCTTTACTTTCCAGTTTTTAATAAATAAAACTACAATAACCCCCGTTAATTTTCATCTGAATTAAAATCTAAGGAGCCTATTGGAAGGAGCATTAAATTTTTTTATTAAATTTTTAAAACAAATCATTTTCATTTGAATGTAACGTTGGGATAACTCAGCCTAAAAAGTGTAACTATTATCATCAATTTTTTAAACCTTGGGATTTTTCAGTGCTCATGGTACCCACCCATCTAAATTTTCGTAGGCTTAAAAACATCGCCATAATTAACGACTTTCCAACGGAAATCCAATTCAATCTTCTTTACTAATTAAGGAAGAACATTGTCTCCATATCTTTTGATTTTGTTGAACGATTTTGGCGTTAGGTCGAAAACACGAAAAAAAAACTCGATGACTGAAGGTGTAAAAAAAAAAATGCTAAAAGGCAAATGTTGAGGCATTTACTGGTAGAATAGACCTCTGGAGTTCGGAATAACCTAATCGTAGATACCCAGTTTATAGGGGGTCCAACAACATGTCCCCCTCCCCCCTTCCCTTTCTGCTAAAATTGTTGTTTATGGACAAACCAAGCATTTTCTTTTCTTTGTATGTGCATTTTTTTCCCATCAACCCCATCCCACTCCAACATTTTTCTTGTTTTCATTTTAGGAAACCCCTCTTTTTATTTCAGATTCAGATTCTACAAATAATTTCGTAGCAGGGAAAATTTACAAAAAAAAAGTTAGGCAGTTGAAGTAGTGCGCTATAGACGGTGTAACTCCTTTAGCTCTTTATAAATATCCGATTTGATTATGTGGGTTATGTCTCTTATAATAAAAATTATATATGTTTCTAGATACACCGGATTCCCATAGTTCATTATTGGTAAAAACATCAAACATCATCATTTGTTTATTTTCTTATTATTCATTGGCGACTTCATGCAGTTTTTAGATATGTATAAGGCATCATCATAATCACTGTTGTTAGAACCACCATGTCCTAAAACAACCAATTTAATTTGGAAGGGAACCTAAAAGTTTTGATGTCAACATGTCAAGTCCCAGCTATTGTAATCACAACAATTTTTCTTACTAACTGATATCGCAGAGAAATACAAGGACAATAGTCCGTTTATCTGAGATAAGAATTTGTCTACGTACTTCCCATAACTAGCATTTGAATAGTGTTCTTTCAAATCATCGTTGCTATAATATAGCAATCTTGTATATTATACAAGATCGTCGAAGATTACCAACCTCTTTTATAACTTCGTATGCACAACGCGTTGGAACTTTATAGTAGATTTCACACTTCTTGTAATGCAAGGGCTTAGAAGCGTATGCAAAGCAAACATAAAAAAATTGAGCTGGAGATTCGAATAAAAAAAACGCATTTCGTATTTGCTCAGGTTCCACCGCCAGTTTGTATCCCTGATGCCAGCTGCGTTTACGCCGTGATATTAGCTCTCTTGTATCTCAGTTTATTCAACTAAATAAACGCAATATGTGTTTTTCTTCATTTCTACCAATTGTATAAAAAGCACGTTCCAGTAGGGCTGCTAAGTGAGTACTATTCCGTCCCTATTCAAATTTGAACATTATATTTGCCAGATAATTTTCCGGAAGAGGATTTGCTAATGTATTATATTACGTTGGGAAAGGTGTTTATTTTAAATTTGTATGCCGAATCCGAATCTGCAAAATAAGTGGGAGGGGAGTCTCAAATCCAGAATTGTATGCAAAGTTGGGATTTGTTAAGTCTTTTAAAAAATTAAGGTTATCACCGGTTGTGTTTTTTTCTCGCATGTTCTGCAGTGGTAGAAAATTGTTAATGATTAGAGTTGGAATCTGCATACCCCGAAACGGAAACCTATCGTTCCTCGTAACTAGTTTTCGACACAAAGGTATCTACTTCCTAGAATTAGCGAAAATTAGTGAGACAGCTGTCATTACACTGACCCAACTCGAAAGAAACTGAACCTCACGGAAACCCTCCCGAAGGAGATAAGAGGATATCTACGAAAATACCTCACGGGTCGGTGAGTGAGTCAACTTCGCCGACAATGGAAACTCCAACATTTCGAAGGTTAGAACTTCACTACCTGTCTGTATGGCACTACTTGCAGTTGGACAGTTCGTATCAGTCTCATAATCCTCATATATGTATTATCAAACTGTTTCTCCTCTCAAACTACTACCGTGATTCTCAGGTCCAGATATTATTCACGCGAATCCCCTTCAACGATGCATTAACAATGGAATCACTGATGTATGCCGAGCTCTGTTACGAAGGGAGTTTATAACGGAACGCGAAAGTTTCCTTCGAAGCTCCGGCTTTTGTCAGCTACGTACAATACATGTGGGTAGAAAAAGAAAGTTGGCCAAATTTCGGCTGCCTAAAAGAGCATAATGCGACGATTTTTCACTTCGGTGAACGATCTCGGAAACGTCAGACGTCTCTGGAGGGAAGACTCTCAGCAAAAGTTGTGGTAGAAAAAGTTTCGGGCATTTATGGACTTAGAAGAAGAAGTGGAAGAAGGAAGGAAATAGAAAGGAAAGAGGACACTAGAAGGAGGTTTATTTATTGGTTTCGAACTTGTTTGAGAAAAGTTGATATCGGCTGAAAGTCAGGATTGCGTCTCAAGAGAGCAAATGAGGGAGACAAGATGATGTGATTGGGGATTGTTGAAAGAATCGAAGAGACATTTACTGCAAAGGCAATGTTTTAAAGGTGTCTCCCAGAGTTTAGAGTTGGCAGAAGTGGTGTAATGTCGCACTCGTAAGAAAATTCAGGCAGGGATGCTTAGGTTTGTTTTGTGAAAGTGTAAATTACAAAAATAACTTGTAGAGAAGTAACTTTAGTTGTGAATCCCAAAGTGGTTGATTCGAAGTAATGTAATAGTTACATATATATGGACAGTATCGATTGTGATAAGAAAATTTAGGTGAAAGTGCATATGAAACAACTTTTTTTTCAAATTTTGACCCCGTTTTCTCATTGGGCGGTAAATTTTATATATGCTCCGTGAACAATCATAATCAAGAACAAACCTCATTACGCGAATTTCTTCGTTAATTTCATGGTGGATGCTCGTATTTTTCTGGGTGCTATTTTTCGGGGTAAAATTTACAGTTGACGGGAAGGCTTTGAAAAGTTGTTTTAAAGTAAAACAAAACTGGATTTTTACGGCAAAAAACTGTTTTTTAATTTTTCCCCCCTAAATAAAAAAAGCATGTCGCGGAAACTGATTGTGGTAGAAGGTGACTCATATGTATCTAATTTTTTGTCACGCTCGCTCCTACCCATGTTGTATTGACAATTTTCCCTGGACTACAATCCTAATTTGACAAAGATTGCGCGTGCAAAGACTACATTATGTTTGTGAGGTGATAGAATGGTATAGTTGCCCCTTCCATTGGGCTGAATGCGGTAATGCCCGACTAGCTTAGAGGATGACCCAGACGATTGAAGGCGTCTGGTTCTTCTCCCAAGGCGACGGATTCAAAAATCTATAAGGGCCAACTAACCATATCCATCACATGTTCAAGAGAGTTCACACTTCTGCATGCGTTAACTAACATATAGATTTGAGAGTAACGATCTAAGGGGACCATGTACAGTCTAACCGGCACATTCCCTGAGACTTTTACCGAAATCGGATCAAAACTTTAGAAATTAGGCTTGCTGCAAGGCTCTGCGAACTCAAGGGCAATCGCAGACACACTGAGAGATACGAAACAATAGTGTCTCCTCGTATTTATAATATGAACGTATAGAATATTTAAAATGAAAATTTCATCGAACCGGGCGAAAACTTGTAATTTATGTTGTTTAAAGGATTTCAAGTTCGCGCGGCAACTAAAGGTAAAATCCATCCATCTATATCCATTATCTTGATGAAACCGATCTAAGGTAACCGAGTAGCCATTTTTTAACTTCCCTCTAAATTTGAACGAAAAAATGACGCTCGATGGATACACTCACAGTCGGGTAGATTGACCCTGTACACAGAGACGGATTCGTCAATTAGGCAAACTAGTCTTTTTTCCTACTAGTGTCGTGTCAAACTCCGTTCCCATTCGGCGGTAAACAAGACCACTTGCGGGTGTATTTGCGGATGGGGCGACCGTGTGCCGTCATCTCTCTTGCGTTTGAGCGCTGGCACTTGGTCCCATCGTCCCGCGAACTTCTGGAGACCGACCACCTATGTGGATACTGCTGTGTACTATCCATAACCACTTTAATTTCGCTTCACCAGACTCTCACACGGAATAATGATGGAATAAATCGAAAAATGCAACTTTTCAGAAATCGCGTTTTAAGATTTTTGGGTTTTTTATTTGAGTTCCACGGGAGTGGAAAAACTTGTGTCTGTCAACTTTTACTGCGCACACAATCCTTAACAATCTACTCTACACCCTACACGTAACATTCCAATTTTCCTTTGAGTCCATTTTGATTCAGTATTGGTACATTTGGAAAAATTCCGTTATTGTTCCTATAATTCACACTTAATCTATCATTAAATCTATATACCACTGTTATCCCGTAGAATCAAATGAAAATGAGCCGTCAATGTGTTTCTTTACTATCCCAAGATCAACGGAGTTGATAAACAGCACAAAAATTGACAATTTCGGGAAAATACTGTTGCATCTTTTTTGTGACCAGTACTGAAGTTATGAAATGAATAGATAACGCTGAAAGTTCCAAGACCAATAATGCAACATCCTAAAATAATCCGGAATTAATTGATAGAAGGAAGGAGACATTGATTCCGAGCAGCAGTAACACGTTCTGAGATGTTCCACGAAAACATTATTACAAGTAAAATTATTGGAAAATATTCGAAACCGCTGCTAAAGCTTCGCTATACTATTCACTACGGCACTTTGTAGCCGAAATTGAGAAAAATCCCCAAAAAAAACAGACAATCAAATATACTTAGCGCCTATCTCGGTACATACTTGTAATAGCCATTTGATCACTTTTACTGTTCTAAAATTGTAAGTTATTTTGAACGTAGCAACAGAAATGTATATCATTGTTATTGACTTGGCAACACGATGAATTAACGAAAAAACTATTCAAGACGAATTGGACCAGTGCAGGTAAAAATCCCAAATAAACGACTTATTTAAACATTGCCAATTTACCTTGATAAAAAAATAGTCGAATGAGACATCACACAACCAGTGTTCGTAAGAAGAAAATAGGTGAAACTTCAGATCGCTCAACTGTAAAATTTTGCAAATGTTACTTGGTCACTTTTACTCGGAAACGAAATATACATAGCGCCTATCCCGGTACATACTTGTAATAGGGTGCTAAAAGAAGTTATTTTGGACGTAGCAAGTGTGACTTCACAAGAGGCAGTGAGGTCCCGCCTCGACTATTAACATTGCCAATTTGTTGCAAAAATTGAGAAAACCGCGGAAAACAAACGACCTACATATTGTCGGATTTACTGTATTGGCGATTGTCCCGGTACCTGTAGTAGGATCCATGAGGTCGATCTGTAGTCAGCCCAGCCCCGCCAGACCCCCAAGTACGTACCTAGTTATTTTAAAGTATCAGCAAGTATGTCTTTACAAATGACATCGTACTCCAGCCTCGACCAGACAATTTGGGAATTAGGTGCAAAAATTGAAAAGCACAGGAAACAAACTACTTACACATAGGACGATATCGCGTCTGATTCACTGCACTTGGCGCCTATCTCGGTACCGATTTTAGCGTCCATGAAGTAACCTGGTCGATTAGTAGACTCCGCAGCCCCGCCGGCTCCCTTTCCACCAGCCTCCCACGCCTTATTTTGTTGTTGCCAGCTTTCTTTCCCAATACACCTTCCTGCCCCGCTCACCAGTAGGTGTCCGCGCCCGGTAGGATCGCCCGAACTCGACCCCCGAAATCCGGCCCCGTTCAAATCCGAAATCGATCTCGAAACCCGAAAACACGGGATTGAGTGATACGAAACGAAACATTTCGGAACAAAAGTGGTCATCAAGCGATTCCTGAGGATATTACACCATGCCAAAATGGAGGCAGCTGGTGCGCCAAGCGTCGAGCGTTCGCCCGAAAATGATTTTGCTTTACTTGAAAGAGTCGTTTAGCATTGACAGCATAGATGAAGGATCAGGTATCTAACGATTTATCCGAGTTTAAAAGTAGCTCCTATTTATAATCCAGATATAGAGAAAAAGGAATTGATTGGTGATTGAGGAAAGGTTGATAAGCAAATCAATAAGCAAATTAGAATCAACAACATTCTCCATAAATAAGTCTCATCTTGATACAACATGCGGTGCATTTCACGAAAAAATGAAATTGAAATATAAATCTAAAAACGAAGGTAGCTTGATAATCATTTTCTATAGGAAATGAAGAAAAACGTGAATCCATACTTTCATCAACCGAGGAAAAGTATTCCCGGCACGTCCTTATTTCACCTGTACTGTTTTACTTTTAAATTAAAACAAAACACTTTTCGCCCAATGGATAAACAGTCGATCTCAATAGCCTTCAGGGCATTCTATACTCAGGCACGTCCTGTTTGCTTAAAGATTCATTCGGAAAGCGGACAGATGAAAGTACAGCAACACTGGCGGTATCGTTTGATTCATCGAAACATCATTTATTAGAAGCAGACCAGAATACCATTACATTTCAAGAGGTTTTGAGATACTGAGTTTTTTGTTTGTTTATTTTTAACGTTTCATAAATTCTTCTTATGGGGACCATTCAGTCCATTTCTTTCTCCTGACCAATGGGATTTAAGCTCCCTCTCACCTGTGACTGCGTTGTTACCTCCATGCTTTTTATTGGGTGTTCAGTTACTGCTTGTTAGTGTGATACAATCGTCGTAAGCGATTCAACATTACAAATCATTCATTTTGTTGAAACAATCAAAGCTCCTCGTCAACTTCAGTTTTCTTCAGCTGATTGCCGTAGGGGTTTTCTCTTGGTACCAATCGTACGAAATCATACCGTTCTCTTATAAGAATGTGGCTAAGATATCCTAATTTACTCCTTTCAAGTCCTAGGACGAGCTGTCGAAAGATTAGCACGTTCTAGAACTTCTGACCTAACTCGGAAAAAAACCCACAGAACTTGGAACTTTCCTCTTCAGGACCACATTCCAACCGCTGTCAGACTGATGCTTGTTCTAGAAAATCATTAGAAACCTATTTCATCCTATCTCAAGGAACATAGAAAATCAATAACAACAAAAAAGAATCAGATGGAAAATGCTACACAATGTCGAACAATGACCTAAATAACTGAAAGGTAATTAAAGCAAAACGTAGACTTAAACAGTAAAAATCCGTAAAATTGGTATTTTCCTTGAATGGAGACGTAATGCTCAATAACTTATACAATGAAGCTCGGTATGTGTGACAAAATTTTTATTTTAGAGTTATTCTGACCGCAAACCTGGGAAATATGATTTAAAAATCCGGTTTTTCATGTTTTTTACATAACATACCATAATAACATGTGAATACATTACTGGCGCATAAACATTCAATTATTTTTAATGAGTGGATCCGAACCGTCAAGCACGTCGTAGAAATTTATCGGCGTCCAACATTTTTAATCAACTGAGCCGCCAGGAGGGGCGCAGTCAATTGAAGGTGGATTAATCGGAGGGTTGTTAGGCTCCCAATTTATTAAGGCCTTGCGTAGCCGTGCAGGGCTGTTAGTGGAAAGTACAATATTAATTGTGACTGCAATCTTCCCACTTAATTGTTCACCGCCCCTTTTCCCGTAGTGCTGCGACTCGTCGAATGCTCTCACAACCTGTACAACGGACATCCCACTTGATCGAAATGAAAAATGCTTGATAACTCGGTTCATTAACGTTTACTTCAACTGTTACTACTAAAAGGTCCATCGAATTGAAAGAAGTGTTTTTAATGCCGACGGATGAAGAAATTAATTGCTCCCTTTCAACAAAATTTCCTCTCACATTTCACGTTCTAGATCAAGCTTCGATTTGTGCCTTGATTTTCAGATTTCGTGTGTGTGTCTCTCTGTCGCACACAATAATCTTAAAATATAAATTTTCCATTAGATATTGATGACATTTCCAGATTTTGTTCGGGTTAGGCTGTTGCAAATGGGGTTGGCAGCTTGCAATTATATTTAAAACACCTTGAACCATTTTTACAGCTTCCATCATATTTTAAATCCAGTTTCAGACAATGTGCGGATCTACAATTAGTTTCATTGCTCACAAATCTATATGTACTTCAGTCTGAGTATGCGCAAACGTAAGCTGCATTTCCTCCGGTCTTGCTCAAATTCAGGAAGCAGTCCTGAAAAGACAATTTATTCATATCAAATCAATTTCATAACACATTAAGGTAACATTTGGAGGTGCCGCTCATTCAAAAACGTTAATTCCTTGTCTCAAGCACACAAGTTTAAATTCGATTTCAATGACATTTTAAAACGCGGTAAATTTTTTTTATAGAGGTTTACTATTTTATAAACAATTTTTGCTGTTCGAATCTTTAAACCGAAATGAGCAAGACATTATGAAATGCTCTAGGAATAAGCACACTGAGCTGAGGATATTTCACTACGATCCCAAAAGCTAATAAATATATAATTAATGAACTGTGGATGGCCAAAACGTAAAAGCAATCAAGTGCTCTTTTTCACCCAAATTTTATCAATTTCTTTTCTGTAGAAGGTTTACGACTGATCTGTAAGGGCGATGTCTAAATGTTGGGCCAAGAAAATATTTCATTTACCACAAAACCGTTTTGCTCTCCTCGAAACACGATATCGTTGCAGTTCGATTCTTGGTCATTGGTTAGAGCGCTCAGTGGTTGGCCTCATAGCTGGGTTTGCACACCTACGTTTTCATCTTCACTGCACATATTTGTGTACAAATATTGTGAGGGGACAGACGAAAAAGAATTCAAAAACTGAAAACAATGGATAAATACATGGAATGATTCTATTCATGAATGCGAAGACGAAACAGCATCCCATTTTTGAAAAATCACCCACGTGATCCGGAATTTGTGAGCGCGTTTTTACGAAGGGTATTCCATTCGGAAAATTGTCAAGTTCCACATTCCTCCCTAGAGGGATGTGTTTTTCAAATTTATTTTCATTTTTTGTTTTTCAAACGCACGACTCAAGAAGGTACAACAAGCGGAAGTCACAAATCTCTTCCCCACGAGTTTTCGTATAGGTACATTCAAATTGTCACCTCGTTCCACATCGTCCGTACTCAGTCTGTTCCATTAATGTTTGACATTTTAATGTAGAGTATCATAAACATAGACTGCTAAGGAGGTCCAATATTGTTTTCGTCCAATACTTCGTCCTTTCTGGTGTCATTTTCTGAGACAACACTTTTAATGCATTCTCCAGCCACATTATTGCAGTAGCCCGCTGCTTGCGTACATAGAATGTGTAGAATATATGATTTGCTTCTTGGCAGCTTGAAAAAATGCTTGAACCATTAGCATCCTAACTCGCTTATTCTCAAACTTCTTCAAAACCGTAGAAAAACTGAATAAGCAAACTTTTTACAAGGATTGCTCGTACTGAATTTATTACGAGTATACAATTGTGTTGGAATTGAAATGAAATGGATAGGCCTATATTCCCCGCCAAAGTTGATCCGAGGTCGTTGGCACTTTTCAACAACCCGTTAGTGCCGTTGCCAATTTTATTGTAATTCAATTTAATTTCGCTATCATTATTTTAGAAAAATTTGGGACGATTTCCATGGAACCTCTTACCATTTTCTGTTCATTTTCAGTGAGAGAACAGATAACAAAAATTATATTAGGTCAGTTATTTGCATGAAAGGGCTACTGCAGAAACTACCTGTTGTAACTCTGTAATTTCTTATTGGACTTTTGTAATTGAAGTTCTTATTTACCTTGGCATTTAAGACACCAGAAGAGCAGGGATGGGTGAAGGAGGGCCCCCAGTAAAAAGGTAATAACGAAAAAACAGGAGCTTGTCTAGGAAAATGGAAAACAAGATGTCCCTGATCCTCTAGAAAACAGAAAGGAGTCAATGCACGTGCCGGAGTTTCACGTCTCTTGCTACAACGTATTTTCTGGCTATAACGTATTTACCCTACTCTTAAGTCCTGCGCCCCTTCCTTCTAAGTCACCCCTGTCTTCTCCGCACTCCTAAGTCCTCGCTGTCTTCACCATTCTTCGCTACCAAGTTGCGTGTTATCCCGTCCTAAAATCCTTCATCTGTTCTCTTAGTCCTTACCCTCCCACGGACAACTGGCTACAAGCAAGAGGATGATAACAAATCGTGTTCTACAAACTCTGAACCAGAAAAAATGTCAAATACGCTACTTTTTTTTTAAATCGTATGGGCCACACTAGTTTTTTTTTAGATAATATTAAGTAAACAAATTTTGTTTATTTTTTCTCAACAATGAACCTTTGTAATCGATCAAGAAAAATAAAATGTTAACCCCCTCAAAAATGTATAGTCTACTTTTCATGATAGGTTGATTTCACAAATCAAATTATAGGAATAAAATGAAAAATCATAAAAACCTACTGGAGCAATGTTTACGAAATATGGCTCCAAGATCCAACATCGATCCGGGATGTGCCTGTAATATCGGCATCTTCAACTAACCCTACGGGCTTATGCTGAAGGTTTAGATCAAAATCTCAAAATTTATTGATGTAAGGGACTAATTAATTTTGTTTTGATTCAGATAGAAATTAGTTCCCTGAATTGAATCGAGACCACTCGGATAATGTACGATTATCCGTTTTTCATAAATCGGACAGGTAAGTGGTCGGGAAGCAGAGCCTTGAATTTCAACAGTAGGTCTAAAAGGCTTTCCTGGCGATAGCCCAATAACTCATTCTCCCAAACTTCAACTCGATTGAGGAGAAAAAGCAGGGACGTTCCTGTTGCGTAGATTTTTATTCTGTCGTGTTGCATTTCTATCTTATTGGATTTCTACCCATGTTTCCGAGTGTCCCTCATCACTATCTCCAGACGTACAATCCAGTTCTGATCGTACTGTGATCCGCGTAAGAAGGTTATCTAATACAGAAATAATAAACCTTTCTGTAATATTTTGCATGTATTCTTTCTAAATCTTTCCATCTTTTCTAAATTGTTTCTAAATGATTCTATCTAGATCCTAAGAAGAGTTACTGTCTGAAATACACACACTCACATATACGCCTCCTTAAATAAAGAAGCGATAAAATACAATGATCTATTCAGATCGCCTCAAACCGGGTTTCAATGTAGATACTTTTGAAATTTTTCGTTTTAAAATTTCCAGAACGATTTCCTTGCGATAGTTCTATTTTCAAATAAAATTTGGAGAAATAATTTTATTGATAGGTAACATTATTTTGTTACTTTGCACAAGATATTTATGATATATGAATGGGGAATAGTTAAAGAAAAATATGAAATTCAGGATTAGCACCATCTACATCTTCTCTCAACTGAATGCAATAGTTAATGTTTTACAAAACTTCTCTAAATAATGAGGTGGTTTACATGAAGCCATTATGTAATGTAAAGAAACGAACTTGATTCAATTCACACTGTCCAAAAAGGTTCTCCAGGTGACGAGTGGGAGACGAGAGGTCCTCACTAACTCAATTTCCAGCTAGCGAGATCGTGATGGGAGTGCAAAATGAAGGAGAGAATGTAGAATACGGTCGAGGATTTTGTCATACGAGCGGCGAACCGCCCTATTTGTGTCTGCAGGTCAATCGTTCCGACTAATTAAAGTAGATGTGCACTCCGAGGTTCACATACCGTGAAACACCGACCCTGCCCAACCAGACAGTCCGTGACCCCCGTCAGTCAACAGCAAAAAAAGTTCAAAGCCTCTTTAAATTACAATGTTATTTCTGGTAACTAATTATTTCGGTAAAATGAATGGAGAACACGGAAGTTAATGACAACAATGTCTACATCCATGAAATTAAAGAGTTACTATGATCGATTTTGATGGGTAGGGCGTCGTAGGAACAAAATAACTGAAGATACTTCAGAAGGAACACAGGTTGTGTAACATCAGTTAAGATGCAGGATTTAGTTTAGTCAACACGACGATTGGCTTATGATTTAAAAAGCTAAGAAATCCACACAGATAGCACATTTATTCTACAGGTTTTGTGTAAGAACTATATGTTGCTTCTGGGAACGTCGGGGATAGCAATTGTTGCTTTTTACATTCTTAGCAAAAGCATATGTTGTTTTCAGTTATTTTCATCCTTCATTCTCTCAAAGCTTTGGTTGAAGCAACTTCCTCCAGCTAATGATCACTCAAGCGTCTCACATTCACCCTTGTGATGGATATGGTTAATTTGCCCTTCCCGATTCTTGAATCCTCTGCCTCGGGAGATATACCCGACGCCTTCCAGTATTTGGGGCATCCTCTGAGTCTTTCGGGCGTTATCCGCATTCAACTTATGGAAGGGGCAACTATTCTATTCCACCACCTCCCCTTGTTACTCCCTTGAGCTTCCGTCTCAAATTCACCTTTCTTCAGTAAAAAATGTGTGAAAGCAGCTTCAATTTTTTAATGATAATACAGTTTCGTCTCGTAATTGAACAGGGTATGATCGCAAAAACATTTTCAACATCCATGAACAACATGGTTACTCACTATGTGGTATTGAAAAATGGGGTATTTATTGGAAACAATACGAAATATATGAAGATCGACCTAAAGCGCAGCAGCAGTATATTTTTCAGTTATTGAGAATGTGGAAAAACAAAATTCTTACCCTATCACAAAGCTTGTGATGGATAAGGGTGCTTCCCCCTTCTCATTTCTTGAAACAGCTACGCCTGAGCATACACTTGAAGCTTTTAGCTTCAGGGGTGACTGTTGGGATTTGCATATCACCAAAGCCCATGGAACTGGCAACTGCTGTAAAATAGCAGATATCAGATGTTACCTCTTAAATGATAAGCTAGCTCAACATTACATTTTCTCAGGCACAGCGAATTTTGGTGGATTACAATTGAACTAACTTGGTACCTTCGTAAGATCATCTTAAGGTGAAAAGGAAGGAAACACATGTATTATCTTGAACGGCGATAACCACAAGTGAAAGGGGACTTGAATTCATCGTTTGTTTCATTGATTGTAGCTAATAAACTGAAGTGATTCCCCTAATGAAAATATTGCTATGAATATCCGCTCAGGTGGTCATGTCTGTTTATACCTGACATTTTCAACATTAGTTCTACGTAGACGGGAGCGATTTGACAAATCGAGCGGGGATTTTAAAAATAGAAATCTATAAATCATTAGGAACCAAATAATTAAAATATCGGAAGCTTCTGCTCTCCGAAAATAAATAGAGAACTAAAATTAAAACACTTACGCCCCAACAGTCTATATCAGTGGTTTATATAATTATTTTTAACGTAACTTTCTTATTAAATGATTTTGTGCCCATGCATGTTTTATGATTTCCGTTGATGGTTAATTAACTGACAATTAATGATACGTTAATTTCTGTTCCAGGTAAGTGACTAATGATAATGGATTCTCGTGAATTGGAACCTTCATATATGTAAGTTTTTATAACGGTTATGTTATTCTAATATAATGGACCATACTTGTATGTAGGTATAACCAACAGTATACATGGTTAAACGAAGGCTACGTTGTGGTTAAACGAAAAAGGAAAGCTACTCAGAATTAATCATAGGTAGATTATCACTTATAATTTAAACAATGAGGGTGTTTGATTAGACACGCACAGAAAAAACGTCTGTCAACTGGGTGTGGCATATAGCTTCCAAATATAGGTAACACGAATGAATAGATGCTTAAAATATTTAGAATAATATTAGATGATGTTGGATACGAGTATATACTTGTTACAACGATTCATGGGACGGAAATGCCACGAAAACAATGCCTTCAAAAGGTAAGTCGACAATATTGTGGGTCTGTACCATAAAATAATGGTTCAACTGTGTTGAAATTGATATGAAATTATTAGAACTCCCCCAACAACCTGATGCTTGGTGGACTTTACGTTCGCGCATGCGCTGAGTGATGTATTGATTTATGAACAATAAAACTGTAAGGGAACCGTTTATATTCAAAGTCAGACATTCAATGGAAATTTCATCTAAATCGGATGAAAACTGTAAGAATTAGGCTTGTGACAAGGACGCACGGACAGACACACAGACAGATACGATACAAAAGTTGTTCAGAGATGAATAAAACGCTAATTTTGAATGAGAATTTGAAATTTGGAGAAAAATTTGTCATTTTCTGGAACAGAAAACAAAGCTTTCGCCACCTACAGGTAGACTCGGAAGATAAATACTTCCCCCATTTTAAAATGATTCATCACATCTCCAATGTGGAATCTCTAACCATCCTTCATCCCTAACAAGAAGTAGCTATCAGAAGTTCCCTTACACGGTTATTCTAAATTGAGAGTACTGTACTCAGACGGCGCGAGAAAAAACGGCCAACTTCGCCTAAGCCTGGCGTGTGGACGTTCTTCTCCTGACCTCACAACCGTTGTAATATTGAATTTCTACTAGGTATTAGTACTCGTAATATGACGTGTTTTGGCTTTCATCAAAATGATGCATTATAAAATGTAAGTTAGAGCGGTTCATTATTTGGAACTAAGATTGTATCAATATCTTTGAAATTATTATCTCTTTCAAATGATTGAGAGTGATGATTTTCATTACTTTTTTTAAATATTACAATCAGCTTTCTGCTTGACACTGAAATGACTTGATAAACACATACCTCTAGGCCGTTGTGAATAGTTCTCACATAATGCTACTCTTTCCCCTCTCCAACCCAAAAATAGACTGAAAAAGAATTCGGCCTCCGGCTTCTAATGCCTTCCCTGCAATAGAGCGAAGAAGTTGATTCCAAGTCAGAACTTCGCCTTAATGGCAGGCGAGAGGACTTAAACTGAAGTTTCTACGAGGGGAAGCAAAGCAGGTGAGGGGCAGGAAACTTCCACAACCCAAGTTAGCCTTTCCCTTTCAAGCACCCCACTCATCAGCTAGGAACTTCATTTTGGAAAGTCTCTTGTGATGTTGGTCGTCCATTGTGTTCTGTTCATTTGATCATCTCATTAAAATTATACGAATTCTCCTTCTGTCCTTCTTGTCCGACAGAAGAAAATGCAAGTTAATAGAAGCTGCACCAAGTCGTATGAAAGGTAGGTATTGACAACTTTCGGTAGTTTTTAAATCCAATAATTAAATTATGTGAAAAAACTGATAGAAAGAGAATAATATTCGTAGTTTCTGAGTTGCGGTCCCCACTTGAGGTGAGCTATTAGCGTTACCCGGGGGACACCAAGAGGAGGTGGCTCAGATTGACCCCCATTATTAGTGACATAAGTCACCTCGTCAAATTTGGCTGAGAAACAAAAGTACAACAAAAAATGTGACCTAAAAAAACGCTGCAAATTCTTTCACTATGGTTTATTATTCAATTGGCTTGCGTTCATGATTTGAATCTCTACTAAGCTTTGGAGTGTGCGTGTTTCACAGGTGATAGAGCGATTATTGAATTTCAGGAGATACGCATAGAGCACGTAAATCTGTTCTCAACCAAAATACCTATTTGGATTGATCAGTTGATCATATTTGTGTGCCTCCTGAAATTCAATAATCGCTCTATCACCTGTGAAACACTCACACTTCAAAGCTTAGTAGAAATTCAAATCATGAACGCAAGCCAACTGAATAATAAACCCCCAGCGAAAGAATTTGTAGCGTTTTATGTCTTTACTTTGCTACATGAACTCGAAAATGTAACGTTGACTGCGTCACGAAAAATTTTAGCGTTTTACCTACATTTACGGGAATGCTTCAACCCGTGTATCGGCTACAAAGCCTTTTAGGAGTTCACTCCAGTATCCACATAACTACATCACTACGTCACTAGGTTACTGGTTTCAAAACAAAAACAATAATAAACCAAAATAACGCGAATGTTGGCACAATAAATCGGGCCATATATCGCGAATGGTTTGACCTACAGACCTGGGGAGGGGCTCATTCGATTCCTCGTTAAGTTTTCTTCAAAAAGAGTACACATTTTGGCCGCCTCGACTTTTTTTGAGGTTTTTCGGGATTTTACGAAACCTTGAATTTTTTTTTCAAGAGCGATTAAACTGCAAACATGAATGAAACGGATCTCAGGAATACAATCCTCTCGATGGTACCCTGCTGGTATCGAGACGTCTGTTCAGCGAGAAATTGTTCTTTTTCGAAGATTTCCTTTTCCGCCGACCACGAATGACATTCATTTTCATGAGGGAAGCGGTTGAACCTCATTTATGGCCTTTATATACACAGTTCTCCAAAACGTAGAGTTCAACAATTCAAATTCGTGGAATCTCGATCCCCTTTTACCGCAATTCGGATGTCAACTTTCTAAGACCTGACCGCAACTGTTACATCTCACTAATGGCCTGTCACCTCGTGACCGCAACCTGGATACAGCCATAAAATTACCACATAGATATCTCGAAAAAGGAAAGCATGTAGATCATCACACCGTCAAACGTTTCATCAATAATCTTGGACAGGTTAAGTTTCCATTGATACTGCCATTTATGCAGCTATCAGGGGAATCCCTTCATCATTATGTCTTCGTACTCGGGAAGACGCAATCGCCCGTTTAAAAACGGAACTGTTACATCTTCCCCTGTGACGCAATTTACCTTTCAACACTCGATATCTCAAATATTGCCCCTCCTCGAAGGGTCAGGGCCTTTCAGTCGATGGATGTTGGAGTAACGTTGGAAAATAATCATGTTTGGTAAGGTGGTTGATACTCAGTGAACCAACTACCAAATGTATATTGAATAGAAAATTCTAACCAGGAAAACCCTCCCCTTTGTTTGAAGTGGTAGGTAGTTTCCTCACGCGTTGTACCGTGGACTAACAGCTTTAGTTTCAAAACAAAGTACTTGTTGAAATGGTTGAATGCAGAACAGAACCTACTTGCATGCACATACTAAGGTGCGAAATAGGGGTGTAGTTCCTGTTTCTGCACACTACCGAAAACCCAACGGTTTTCAATAATACTACACTTAAATGGAGTTAACATGTTCGATCCCTGGTCAGTCAACCAAAATCGGTCTATTAATCTCGGAGTTTTCGGGTTGTCAACCACTTTTGGTTTTGCGCAAGTTTTTGATCTGTCAAACAATCGCAATACTAAAACTCATGCAATCCACCCGTCTGAGTTAATTACGAATTCGAGCGAAAGGACTTGAGGAATTGACGTCTTGAGAAATTTACGTTTGTGGATGCGCTTGTGATGGATATGGTTAGTTTGCCCTTCCTGATTCTTGAATCGGCCGCCCCGGGAGATATACCAGAAACCTTCCCGAATTCGGGACTTCCTCTGAGTGTTGCGGACATTAGCTGCATTCAGCTTATGGAAGGGACAACTATACGATTCCATCACCTCGCCATGTTACACACTTCAGGTACTATTGATCCAACTAAGCCTGCACTGACCTGCACCTGAGTACTAGAGGTAGACGGAGGGAGGGTAGTGCAACTTCTAGCAATAGGTGTTTCTCCTCCTTACTAGAATTTGAGAGTTATTCTTCAAGCGTCAAGTTGCAAAATCAGGAAGCGACGCCAAAATGAGGTGTAATCGCTATGAATGGTCCTTCTGATAAGACCCTGGTTGTCATCCTGAGTCATATAAGAGATCCCTATCTATATCAGCTAAGTTAATGACCCTTTGTGCACACACCTCACTAGGCAATGGTTTCACCAATTCTCTTTATCTGGTGCGATTACATCTTTCTGGTTGTGCTGCTGTTTGTAGTTGAGCATAAACTTGATACGTCTTAATTTTTGCATTATCGATGCCCGCAACTAATCTCCTTCCTGAACCACCAGTAATAAGACCACTGAAACATCAACAATTTATGCCCACACTATTGATCCGACGGCAATGAAATTCATAGAGGCCAATCTAGGAGGTACCTAATCACCTTTTCGGGAAAAGTTGTTTGGTATCGGACCAAAGCGTAGTATAGCTTTGAGCGAGATAAGAACTTACCATAGAGACAGGCAAACTATGTATGTGGCAAGTGGATCTGAATTTCCACTTTGGTCTGCCCAGCGACTGGGATAAAAGTGGAACTGAAATTGATATACAAGGTTTGAAAAAAGAGGACATTTTTATTTCGGAAGAAACATATCTGTTCAACTCCTTGCAAAGAGATCCCATTTCTTCGGTAATCAAAAAGCAAAATACATAGTTAATGAGAAATCTTAATTACTCCAAATCCACCCAATGAAGAGGGCGAAATTAATACAACTATTACCAGGCCTAACACACTGTCTCTGAATCCGCGAAAATGTTTCTTTGTGTGGATCTCTCCACTCGGTGGTTTGTGTAGCAGCCTTTGAATGTCGTCGCTGTAGGGTGAGGGTTTCTCTTCCCGGTAACGCCCCATCCCGTGGCAACTTTCCCGGTAAAATAGAGCCCATCCTTCCCCGAAGTTGGTCAATACAGTTCGCGGAACCCACAGACGACCAGCAAGTGATGAAATGTTTTTGGCGCGTTACGGAAGGTCCTCGCTTTTTTTCGGAGTTCGGAAGAATTTCATTACTTTTCCTTGAACCGACCATTCTACCGAGAATCCCTTTTTGTGCTTACACCTGGGGACATATCTCAAACTGAAAAAACTCCAATCAAGAAGTGGATTTGATGTGAAGATATCTCTTTTAAATTGACGTCTTTCTAAACATCATTCAAAACGTGGTACTACTATATGGATACCCTTTTTTTTCAATTTCAGTACCTAAATGATATCTTGTTGCTGTCAATGCAGTTCTTGTATGGGCAAAAGTACAATTTTGAACTATAAAACCAGTGGAATATTTTCTTAATTTGGAGGACATTGGAGGAGCCTTCACTAGCGACTTATCATTATACATGGTGCATGTATGTCTGTATGTGCACAACACTTGGAAAAGCTGATTGTACAATAGTGTAGGTGCTGTTAAACATCTTCTATATATTTTAGTGAAAAAACCTAAACGCCCAACTCTTAAGTTAATTATAATCACATCTCCCCGATCAATCTAACCCTTCATACTGAACCATTTTGCTTGGGACATTGTTCAGCGATGCGATGCAGAGTCGATTATCTCAGAGGGTTGGAGCTGATAGATATTCATGACGAAAGGTTTTCCTCTCCGTCAAAACAACGGTAATGCGGGTTTCCAGTCACCGACCCCAAAGCTTCTCGTCGTTTCCAATGCATAACAATGCGTAGCGATGTGTATATTGTCGTAATTGCCGGCAAGGAAGGGTATGATTGAGTGTATGGGTGTGGGCCTTTATTCCTCTGATGATTAAGTGAACTTTTCTGTGGATGACAGGAAAATATAGGTTAATGACACTACAACATTCTAAATCATCTTTCCAAAAACGTCAGCCTTGCTTACACCCATATGATTCAACCTCATAAAGCAGCAGCTGAATTACACTGAAAAAAACGTCTGCCAAGTGGGTGTGGCACATAGCTTCCTCGTATCCATAACATGACTGTATAGATCATTTACACATCAAACCGAACAATCCCTGAAAATGTCATCGAAATCGGTCAAGAACTCCCGGAGTTATGCTTGTGGCAAGGATTTCACGTTTGCCCATGCGCAGAGGCTACTATTGATCATGAAACTCATAGGGGACCATCTACACATCAAACCGAACAATCCCTGAAAATTTCATCGAAATTGGTCAAGAACTTCGGAGTTATGCGCGTAACAAGGATTTCACGTTTGCGCATGCGCAGAGGCTACTATTGACCTGGGGGTCATGAAACCTATAGGGGACCATCTACACCCCAACCCGCACAATCCCTGAAAATTTCATCAAAATCGGACTATAACTTCGTGTAGTTTTGCCCGTAACAAGGATTTGCTGACAGACAGACAGACACACAGACAGACACGGAACCAAAATTGTTCAGAAAGGTCTAAAACGCAAAATGCGAGTGGAATTTTTGATTTTGGAGACAAAAAAATTTTCACATTCCGAAAGTGAAAACAATGCTTCCGCTACCTTGGTAGCCTCGGAAGCAAAATCACTAGTTATAACGTGCTTGTCCAAAACTCTTCATGAATATTTTCGTTAGAAACTTGCTATTTTGACATTTCTCATCCAAAACACTTAGAGAAACGTTTTCGTCAAAAACCTAATCCAAACTGTTTCTTTAAAAACATAGGTACTACTCATTTAATCGGACTGGGCTGGAACTTTGGAATTATTGCATTTCAGGAGGCACACAAATATGATCAACTGATCAATCCGAATAGGTATTTTGGTTGAGAACTGATTGGTCAATGCTCACAGTGCAATGGTCATAGTGCTCTATGCATATCTCCTGAAATTCAATAATCGCTCTATCACCTGTGAAACACGCACACTCCAAAGCTTAGTAGAAATTCAAATCATGAATGCAAGCCAAATGAATGAAATAGAATAATAAACCCCAATGAAAGAATTTGCAGCGTTTTTTCAAGAGCGATTACAATGGAAAAATATTCTATTTGAAAATTTTAAATTTCGTAAGACGAATCAGAATGCTTCAACCCGAGTATCGGCTATAAACCCTTTTAGGAGTTCACTCCAGTATCCACATTCTCTACATCATTAGGTTACTGCAATAAAAAATAAAAAAAACGCTGTTGTTTCTGTTTTGGTTGCAGTAACCTAGTGATGTAGTGAGTGTGGATGCAAATGTTGGCACCATAAATCGGGCCATACATCGGGTTATTTGGAGCTACGGACCTGTGAAGGGGCTCATTCGATTCCTCGATGATAGTTCTTCAAAAAGAGTCCAAATTTAAACCGCCTTGACTTTTTTTTTTGGTTTTTAGGGATTTAACAAAACTTTGATAACCCTTAAAGAGCACTTTAAATTAAGTGAGAGAGCTGGGTAAAGAATTGGGGCGTTGTCGGAGCAACACGGATTTTTCCTGAAAATTTCAAATTTTTTGCTCCAGCCGTTTGGGAGAAATCGTGCGTACGGCGGACGGACGGACAAATTTTAATTGCAGATTTGGATTCTACACCCTTTGAAACGTACCTAAACCATGAAATTTTCAGGGAGGGTTAGAATTTTTTCCTCTAGAGCGATTACAATGGTTTATTATTGAATAATAAACCGAAAAATTCAAACCCAGTCGGCAATAGACAAAACGTGTATTACATAGCATGCAAAGAAGGGCTTTGCTGCAAAGGGCTTTATTGCCCTTTGAGGGCAGTTCTATGTATAAAAAAAGAAATATCTGCCGTTTACCATCCGATTTTGATTACATTTTCAGCGAATGTGAGGTGTATCTACACACTCATGGTACACATGTATGGTACACATGTGTACCATCTGGTACCCAATGAAACCATTGCTCAAAACTCACATTAATATGCGTACGTTCAAACGCAAAACCCTAATAGCATCATTCCCTCAGGTTCTAGCGGTCCGATTTTGAACGATCGATGATCCAGTCGAGATTGAACGGTTCAACACTATCAAACCAATTTCAATAGGATCACGTTCTTACGGTACCACTTGATGCCTTTGGGAATGTGATCAGTATCATTGTTCTCCGGTGATCGTTCATACGGGACGTTAAAAACGATATTTTTAATCCATTTTTCGAGGGAATTATTACCTATTCCACCAACAGTGCCGATTTTTGATGAGTAGGACACGGTACTCTGTTTCCACGTTTATTTGACAGTGGGTTTTGTGAAATTGCGCCGAAAAGTTGGTGTTTTCGAAGTTTTTGGGCGAATTACTTTTCGGGCGCCGCGGCGACCACGCCCTATGTATCCCTCCGCCGGCCGGCTCGTATAGGAGAGCGGCAGGTCTCGACCAGTCTTCGGTCCTCCCTCGGGCGTGGCGGTCTCCGGCAGTTTACTCAGTTTCGCGTTCGCGCAAAAACCATTCCGTCTCAATCGTCCATCTATTCGGATCATGAATCTTCAATGGAATGCGGGAACTTGCGAATACACTGGTAAGTAACAAGTATTTTCCTAAAAAATCTCTAATAAGAATCATATAGGCCGAGATTAGGTAGCTGCATGTTTAGGAAGTCCCGTGCAATGATTGATCAATAGAAGGATAATAGATTATGATTGGCCTAGGGGAAGTTGTAGGACCAGCTAAGCCCAATAGGAATAAATAACATGATACACATCCGTTATAGCCTTTTCTCAGACCAATTCATACACATATGATACACATTCCGAAAGTGAAAACAATGCTTCCGCTACTTTAGTAGACTCGGAAGCACTAACGCTGTAAATTATTACAATAACCCGTAGTAAATACGTAAATCACTGATCTGGATCTGACCAAGACTGATGTTAGACATCGTCAGTGGTTCATTATCTAAACTAACGCCTTCTTAGCTTGTACTGTCCCTTCGAGATTCATAAAAAGATAGCAATTCATATTTCAGCACGTTAGATCGACTAGAAAAGGCCACAACTCTAAATTCTGATCACTGAGTCTCCGTACTTTGTAGTAGACTCCTAGAGGTTGAATGACTTCATCCTAATATATCTCCGTGAACCCCAACCTCAACTAGCCGCATTGTACGAAACAAAAAGTGATATCAAAAGTTGTAATTCAAGAAGCTGAGCACGAGAGCCATGTCATTCACCTAAAATGTCCCAATGGATGTAGCATTCAAATTCAGCTTTCCACGTTCAATAGGGCAGATAATAGGCTTCACGGTTCTTCTTGACGGGCGAGTTATGGTTTCCGGAGGTTCAATACAATACAATGGACAAAACGTACAAACCCACGAATCGAACAACCCAAATACAACGCTGTACATAAAGTACCTACCTACGCTTCACGTGTCCACAATCATAAGACATGAAAAACTCGATTTCAAAAGGCCCTCTTGAAACAAAATTCCACTGCAATCATATCAGCTGATACGATCCTCACATGTTACTAAACGGTTTTTAGTAAAAACCGTTAAAAACTTTTTACTATGTCCAAGCAGGTTCACATCCACTTTCGTGTTGAAGTTCTTCCTTCTGTCAAAGTTGTAGCGATTGGGGAGAGTGAACGGATGTTCGTAAACTGGTCCGGGGTGCTCATCCGATTCATTGAAGCGACGACTATGAGTAACGAACGTGAAACCAATACTGATTTTTCGAAAGTTTTCGGTATTCAGATTATTGGAAGTTAGGAGCTTAGATTTCTCAGGATTGAATACATACCGAATACTCAGCCCCAACTAGATCCCAAATGTGGTTTTTGACACAACTTTCATATAAATTCGGACCAGCAGTTTCGGAGAAAAGCTCAGAAGAGCGTACGCCAAACGGATTTTTTTCCCTCTAGACATGTTGAAGTGTGGAACAACAAAGTTTAAGGGGATACAAAAAAATTGTTTCTTAGTCAATTACAAAGGTTCATTATTGAACATAAGGAACCAAAACCTATCGTATTACATTTACTACTTTGAATTCAGTTTAAGTATGACACATTGTGTGCAAATAGATTGTTACTTTCCACTTTATTGCGGGAAACAACTTATTCTAAACTAGTTTAATGGCCCTGCTACGCAGGTTAAAAAGAAATAGGTGAATAACACATTTTTTTTTTTTTTTACGTGATTCATTAATTGCGACTGAAAAATCAAATACATTTCATCTAGCAATTTTACTTATCAATAAAGGTACACTCCAAGTGGGTAGGTTTACAGCAAAATCTAGCCCTTTATTATATAGCTCAATTAATTAGCACTGAGTTCGATTGCACTTCTATTCACGCAGCACAACTAAATCCAGTGGTTTGTTTCGCTTGAGACGTCGGATTTCACCTTCGTTGTCCAAAACGTAGAGCATCTCCGGGTTCACGTGTTGTGGAGGCGATGTTCATGCTTCCTTGCGTATTTTGCAATAATTTCATAGACTGTCTCCATCCTCAAATCTCGATGAATATCATCGTTTCGCATGTACCAAGGGGCTCCAACTATACTTCTCAGTATTTTATTCTGAAAGGTTTGGATTTTCTTAATATTTGATTTCTTGGCACAGCCCCTGATCTGTATCCCATAGGTCCAAATAGGGCGAAGGATCTGCTTATATATAAGCAGTTTGTTGTGAAGAGAGAGATGGGAATTCCTTCCCATTAGATAATACATCCTTCTGTACTTGATTTCAAGTTCTTCTTTCTTCTTTTCAATGTGTTTATTCCAGTTTAATTTGGAGTCAAGTGTCAAACCCAAGTATTTAACTGCTTCAGTATGCGGTATTTTATTCGAATTGATCTCAACATCCAAGATTGGGACTTTTCGGTTAGTGAAGTTGATGTGGCCTGATTTTGATTCGTTCAGCTTCATTCTCCACATCTTGGTCCATTTACAAACCTCAGTAGTAGACGTCTGTAGTTTGCGTGTTGCAGCTTCTATATCATCTCCAACAGAGAGGATAGCCGTATCATCTGCAAAGGTGGCAACAGTTGTGCCTTCTTGTTGGGGTAAGCCCCGTGTGTACAGGAGGTAGAGTACTAAACAACACAATGAGGGAGCCTTTTTATAACAATAATATAATAATCCCTATAGGCGCCACCCCACCGCCCAAGCTTGATGACACGGCCCTCGTCAAACCCCTTTCCCCCCCCCCTGGTGGGCACCTCTGATAAAAGGATCCCCTCTTCTTCTTAATCAACGAATATTGGACAATGGTTGCTTTCAATAATTGAATGTACAATTATTGTATGTCTTCAAGAAAAATTACGGAAAATGTGTGGATTTAAGCAATTTATTGGCATAGCGTCTATATTTATGGAAGCGAGATTTTAGAAGGAAACACTGTTCTGCAAAAACGTGTTAAAACGGAAAAATCAGAAAATTTTGATAAAATTAATCGACTCCAAAACAACCTAATTTAAATGCAACTGAACAACGTTTGCGCCTGCAAGTTTGCACCATTTAAAAGCCAACCCGCACAATCCGTGAAGGTTTCATTTCATCAAAACTTTGGGTGGACGAGGATTCACCAAACAAAGACGAACAGGCAGGCTTGGAGCCAAACCCATGGAATCAAAGGTTGTCTTCTAACGTGACGAATACTTGGCGAAGTTAAGTTCATCATGCTCTACCCCGTGCTGTGAAGTTAATTGAAGTACATCAAGACTTGAGCATAGATTTCGAATATTTTTGGTCTGCGACGGAAAGCTCAAATCTTCCTGACCTGATCTGCCAGATTTGACCCCCGACCTGATGAAATCGGGTGACAGATCTCGAGTAAGACATTCTGCCGATAATGTTTTGCCGTTAACGGGCGATGATCAGTCTCATTCATTCCAGATGTGCCAAATGGGATAGGCCCGATCAGATCTCCTGGTGATATCTGTTGTATGGGAAGCTACAAGCTCAAATGAATGAAAGCAAAAATTGACCAATAAGGTCACGATTCCCGACTGGGATTTTATTCCTATTAGTGTCTAACTACAATACATATTGATGCAGGTTCATCGCTTGCTGTATTCATGATATGCGGTGAAATAGCGAGCGGAAGTGGATTTTTACCGACGGGACGGGACGGAGGCGTGCGGAGAATATGCAACGAACCAATACAAATAACGGATCACCGAGAATAGTCGAGACCGTTCTCCCAAGTTATTTCTCGTTGCAACGCAGTAGGAATCGCGATGGGTAGCGAAGGGAGGAGAGGAGGGGAAAGTAAAGAAAATACAATAAGGAGTTAGAGGAAGTACAAGATGTATGAAGAGCAGAATGTAAGTTGTGTAGAATATAAGTTGTGGGCGTGTCACGAACCTTCGTCGAATGAAATCGTAAAACAAGCGACAAAACTAAAATTGTGAAGGGTCTAAAAAATAAATACCAGCGAAAATTATATTTCGGAACGTCTCTATAGTAGAAAGCCTTCAGGTATCCTATTAAAATTGGATCAGGGGAGTGTTGAGAATTGTATACAAATTGGATTCTAACCATTCCAAGATCAAATCTTTGAAAAAAATGAGAGGTGTGTGGCAAATCTTGTCGAAACTAGCCAGGCTCAACTGATTTCCATGATTCATATTTTATTAAATGTCAATTTTTTAAAGTTGTGCTACAAACCTTGGAGCTTTTGCTTTTTCTGACAGGAGAGGGAATGGGGGGGTAAAAGGCTATCCTTTTAATCGCTTCCAATTGAGGAAAATCAACTAATAATACAATAAGAGTATGCTTTGGTGATTCTAGCATACTCTAGTGGGTGAGCAAACAACTATTTGTGCTCCTGTGTAAGCGCGCTTCATTTTGGATACTCCCATTGGTTCATTATGTGGACTCGGATCCAATCAACGTTGTGTTCCCCTTCCATTCGAACCCCTAACCCCCTCACCAAACTCACAACTTCACCATCCTCTCACCCATCCGGAGGCTGTTTAACGCGTGGATTTGAAACTTCTGCTCTACAATGAGGATTCCTGGGGAAAAATTGTAATACAGTATGATAATATGATACTTATTATATTATTATCAGGTAAATTTTTCATATTGGCCAAGGGGTGCAGATGCGCCTGTTCTCCTGTCAGCAGCCGCCCCTGATTCCTATGATCTACTCAGTTAAGCGACAGATATGAGGAAGCTGCTGTGCCACACCCACTTTGACTGATTATTTTCTTTCTTTGTCACGTATTGAAGTGATCACCGTTGATCACGATTAAGTTTAAAAAATGAAAAATAAAACACCGTCGGGAAGGATCAATAAAGAAAGATTTAGCGGTGGGAGAGGAGGGGATTGGGATCAGCGGTATTGGAGTCCATCAGATAGTCCCACTTCACCTGTCAAGCTTCTCCCTCTGTCCCACTCCTCTGACCCGCTTCCCTCTCTCCGGCTTTACCCCTTCGCGGCATCAACTGCCGCGTTCCCGCTCAATTCGATTACCGCGAAGGTAGGCGGGTATGGGGTAAGCTCGGAAACCTTCGTACCCACCCTGGGCCTCTCGCCCTCTATCGTATTCCTCCTCATCACCTTCTTTTCCTTCCACTTTTACTTCCAACTCCGCCGCCTCCTAATCTCCCCTTCCCGCCGTCGCTGATCAACTATTCAAACATGCGAATCCGCGCTCTTTCCCCGGGGTTGAACTCAATAAACCGGGTCTCGGGGCTTCGGTAAAACGGGAATTTCCCTCCACGTTTCAATTTGAACTGCATATTAATACACATATTAGAACATATTGTTGAATAATTCATATCCGTGGGAATCCATTTTTTTGGTTTATCACTTTCAATAACACGCCTTTGTAATTGTATAGAAAAAACTCATTTTAACCGCTCTCAAACTTTGTCATTTTACCCTTCATGTTGCTAAGATTCAAAATCTACAATGTCCGTCCGCCGTCCGGACCACACAAAGCATACGCTTCTGTGAACAAATCCGTTCACTCCCCATATGGACTCCACTTGGGGGTGTAAATAGCTTTAGCCTGTAGTTCCTAGCCAGCCAATAATTTCCAGTATTGTTCAAGTTCGTTGCATTTATTCAACACATACCATCAGGTTTAGTGTAGAATGTATGTTACTGTAAAACTCCGAATTGCAGTAAATGTTACTACTTACCGGAAAACAGTATATTTCCCAATACCATTGGTAAAACCCCAGAATTGTCGCTCAAAACGGACTTTTTTTCAGGAAATCTTAAAGGGCCCACACACGCTCAGTTTACCTGCGCATTTTATCACGTGTGACGTCATGCCTGAGCGACTAACTGAGAAAACTGCGCAGTTCACGCAGTTTTTCGCTCCGGCCGTTGGCCTGTGCAAAAGTTTCTACTTTCCACCAATAAACTGCGCAGTTTCCTCAGTTAATCGCACAGTTTGGTCAGTTCTTGGTGTTTATGAGTTCCCTGACTCTCATCCCTTCCCCTGTTCCCTCCGAAAATGAGCAGAAAAGAAGCCCTTCCCGAATGTAATTTTTCAATCCTGTCGGTATCTACGTTTCTATGATGATGTCACCGAGTGCCCGTGGGGATACTCGCACTGAAAATTTCAGGTCTTCATGACTTCTCCCAGTTACCAGGAATTGTAGCGTTGCAATCAGTCCCACATGGCTGGGTATTGCATCTCTCTTAACTGTGCCCTTTTTTTGTAATAAATGGATCAACCTAGTTCAATAGTATTCGAAAAACGTAGTCGTTCATTTGTAGATAATCCTTGAAGACAGCGACTTCTCCTCCTTATATCAATTCGTCCAACAAATCGAGATCATTGGGCAGTACATTTCTTTGAAGCAACCAGTCCTTGCTCCAGCATTCTCGGCGTTTTCTTTTTCGTCGATGATTCTCCAAGCATAGGTAATGCTTGCAGCAAGTACACAGGATGTTGCTGCTTTTCTTTTTTGGTCCATTACTGCACAAATTGTTGAATTTATTATTCACAAGTTCACAACTACTTCACAACTGAACTGCGACTCACTCAAAAAACTGACAGAACTGAGTGGAAAACTGAGAGAACGGGGAGGGTTGGGGGGACTGCAGGTTGCCCACACACCTTCAGCTCAGATAATGGTACAGTTTTTTACCCCGTCAAACTGCACAGTTGAACTGAGCGTGTATGGGCCCGTTTAGGATTTTCCAAGAGGCTTGGTAAAAGGTAGTATTATTTCAAACAGAGAGCGTGTTTCGGACTTTTACCAACTGATTTTGGCCAACCTAAACATTCCTTAGCGAGCAAATCCGCATATTTCTCAAGAAAGTAAAATTTTTCTCGTTTTTCGGGCTTTTACCAAATCGGTCAGTCTTTCCTGAAATAAACCAAATATCAAGCTGTTTTTTGAAACATTTTTTAATAAATACTAATATTTACCACATTTTAGGGTTTTTATAGTAACGTTTACAATTATGTCATTCCTTACTTTTGTTCTAAGCTATAGAATCGTTCTGAATGCACTGAATTGTTTTCCAATACCACTGATTTACGTTCATATTTAGTATTGATATAAGATTGGAGTGATTTAAAGTAGGTAGTGCTGGTTACTTAGAGGGGTTTGGAGATCTTAGCTTGTATGCATCCTATTTCTAAAGTGTAGACACACACGGTGTGTTTCTGTACACTTGTTCTGAGTTTATATGTCTGATTAATCTAAAAAAGTTCTAACTTCGACATCGATCGATAGGCTCTTCTCTATCTCCGCTTTCAAAAGAAAATTTGGTTTCGCTAGGGCATCAGGAGCCTATCCAGCGTCATTTCAAGGGGAATAAAACAGATTGTCGCTTTTACGTGGTACCAACGTGCCATCTAGTTTCCTTAAATGTGAAGATAATCCAACTGCCGACTGTTGATGAGTTTTTTCTCGATTTTCGACTCATTAAATATGAACAGAGCGTGCGTCGGGTGCGCGGAGGCCGGTGACCCTTTTGAACTTGACACGAGCGGCGTTTTCAGCGCAATCGATGACGAGGGAAAAAAAACTCGCCTCCCAAGGGCCGAACACGTGTTCAAAAGGCCGGCCACAACCTGCACTGACAGAACCTCCCAAAGGGAAAATCGCCCGTAAATAAACTTCACAAGTTTGTTAAAGCTCCAAGCGACACCAGAGAGGAGCATTTTTTACCCTGTTGTTTCTGACGTGTACCTATGTACAGCGGACAGAACACTTGCCACCGGCCAAATAGCTTCAAGCTGTAGTGAAAACTGAGCGGTAGAAAGGGCTAACAATTACGAACGTGATCCTGAAATTGGATTTTACCTCAGTCCTTTACTCTTAACATTTCTTCAAAATTCCGTTAACCCACACAAACGTGAATTTCGATTCGAAACAACTGTGTGCCCCTCGAGAAACTCGGGAAACAATGAAACGAATTTGAATTACTTACCACGAAACACAAAACCATTTTGGTTTATTTTCAATAATAAACCATTAAAATCGCTCTTGAAAAAAAAAATGTCTAACCCCCCCCCCCCCTGAAAATTTCACGGTTTACGTTTCAAAGGGTGTAGAATCCAAATCTGCAATAAAAAATTTTCCGTCCATACACACGATTTCTCCTAAACGGCTGGAGCAAAAAATTTGAAATTTTCAGGAAAAATCAATACTGGTCCGACAACGCCCCAATTCTTTAGCCAGCACTCTCACTTAATTTAAAGTGCCCTTTAAGGGTTGTCAAAGTTTTGTAAAATCCCTAAAAACCTCAAAAAAGTCAAGGCGGCTTAAATTTGGACTTTTTTGAAGAACTATCCATGAGGAATCGAATGAGCCCTTCCCCATGTCCGTAGCTCAAACCATTCCCGATGTATGGCCCGATTTATGCTGCCCACATTGCATCCACATTCACTACATCACTAGGTTGCTGCAATCAAAACAAAAACTTTTTTTTTTTTGATCGCAGTAATCTAGTGATGTAGTGAATGTGGATACTGAAGTGAACTCCTTAAAGGGTTTATAGCCGACACACGGGTTGAAGCATTCTGATACGCATGCTCCGTCTTACGAAATTTAAAATTTTCAAATAGAATATATTTCCATTGTAACCGCTCTTGGAAAAAACGCTGCAATTCAATAATCGCTCTATCACCTGTGAAACACGCGCACTCCAAAGCTTAGTAGAAATTCAAATCATGAATCATTGAATAATAAACCCCAGTGAAAGAATTTGCAGCGTTTTTATAATGCGTTTATTCTTTGCTAGTCAGCGCATATACATGACCGGTTTTTTAGTTTTGAAAAATTCTGCATCCAAAATTCAACTACTCCAAAACCGCCTTGCTCAGTTGCTATTGGCACGAACGTAGTTTTGTTAAGAATAAATTAGCCAGTAAGATGCAAATTTCCATATCAATTTGGTATATTATGGTAGAAAATCAATTCACATAAGCTCTTAATGCAGTGGATTACTGTGAAATGTCATAATACAAATTAAGAATTACGAATTTAAATATAAGTAGTTTCAAAACTAGAAACTGTTTAAACAAATCTTCATCCAGAATATGGGAAAAGGATGGGTTAGTTAATCACTTTTTCTTAACATCCGACATCTTTGGACCATTTATCACGTTCTATGTCATGTTGAAAATGTCTTACTTTGCCTTCAGACGGTAGGAAATTTAACCCTCTTTCCAACGGTGTCCTCAAAATTAATTTTAGAGAACAGTTTAAGAGAGTTACGGCCATTTTAGTGAAGAGAGGTGGGGAACACGAAAAAAAAATCTTAGAAGTGAAGTAACTCGGAAACGAAGCCTTTAAAGAAAGACTACGAGACATACTTCTTTCAAGGAAACGGCCTCAGGAATTTCGACCATTAGGTTTATTACACCTTATAGCCGTTTCTGGCGGCTGAGATAGAGAAATTCCTACGAGGAGAAACACAATGTAAAAGAAACACCTATCTAAACACAATGTGAAAGAAACACCCATTTAAAAAAAACTGGGAGTCACAGTTTTTATTAACATTTTATTTATTATAGGTTTTTATAACGACGAGCAATGAAGCAAAAGGGGGGGGGGGGTATAAAAAGTTATATAATCCTGGTCCAACCAACCAACCATTTACAGTTTCCAATTGCTCTAACAGAGGATACTGAAATCACGAAAACTCCCTTTTCACAATTATCTTACTTGACAAAACTTTATCTGTGGTACCTTTTTGAAAATTGGATTTCGTTGTTTACTTCATTAACTGCAGCAGGGACCTATCAAAAGAAATACATTTTATTTCTTTTGACAGGTACGTGCGGCAGTTGTGTAGTTGTATTAGATCATTAAATGATAACCTGTAGACTAGTGATGTGTCAAATGCGGAAGTAATAGTCCTTCCCCTGATAATTTTAATGTTTTTTGTTTGCTCTCGCAACCTTTACGTCTAACTGCTCTCAAAAATGGACGAACGCCGTTGTATCTATAGTTGCGCATGTGGTCATCAAATATCATCAACATAGAATCCTGGTTGAAACTATACGATTACTTGTAGATCAAATTGCATTGAACGTAACGAGATTGATATAGGAATTGGGTGGATCTGGTATTAAGCCTCGAGCTGGATGAACGAGGAAAGTTTGGGTAGTTGAAGGTTTGGCAGATGTAGGAGGGGAGAATCCAGGGGACCACACCCTAAACCAGTCATACCGATTAGTGGCTGATCAATCGTCCTTCCCACCATCTTCGGCTCTCAACTCAATATTCTCTGGTAGTTCTATTTGGAGGTCCAACTTTCCTACAACAAACTTCAATAACGTTGATGGAATTCAATATTATAGTAGAGGAAGCGTCGAAAATTTTCTCGTTTGTCTGAATGCAGTACGTCTTTTATATTCATTCACCTAGTTGTGCATGGGTGATTCTCAAACTGCGGACATTTTTCAAGTCCTGACATTTTAAAAACTTTAGTGTTTGTTTCGCTAGGTATTTGGATGTTCATCACTTAATTGGCCTCCATGTATGTCTGTCTGATGCCCAGTCTTTCAAGACATCCCATTATTCTCCGCGAAATTCAAATTTGATAGAAGTCATGGCGTTTCTGGTCACGACAATAACAGTTTTGGTATGTTTTCACCTACATGACAATGACGATTCGGACTTTCAACAGAGATTCTCCCAATACTTTTTGTGCAACGTGATTCGGCCTTCCAAGAGGATAAGAGGGTAGAAAGACAATTTTGGGATCAAACTTAATAGATGAGCAACTAGGCCCATTAAAATGACATTGGATAAATACACTAACCGATTTTCAGATGTTCTCGATCGATCAGAAAACACACCACCTACCGTTTAGGGCGACTCAAAGGTGTGCCCGCTTGCTTATGAGTCACTGCTACCACCAAAACAAGAACTTCCTCGAAAATCCACGTTTTGTTCCCTCAAAAACACATTGTTTTTGAGCCATGACAATGACCGTAAATAACCTGACCTGAATAAAGTTCAGTGTTGGGACATTCAAAACTTGAAGCAGAGCTTGAAAAACCACTGACAACTGCAGATGTCTTCAGATGTAACTAAAGACGTTGAATTTCCATGACATTTTAAATCTCAGGTAGAATATTTAAAAAACCAACTCGAAATTGGGAACCTCGATTCAGTTGCAGGCCATGACAATGACAAATCAGGGTTTTTTAACCCTAAAAAACGTGGAAATCGTATTAGTTTCCGGGGGGCTCAATGAAGTAGTCAATAAATGTATGCAGATAAGGGGAAAACATTTAAAGTCCGACGATTTTGAACGGCACAGCGTCAGAAGAGTGTCAAAAAGATTCAGAGAAAAAGTTCCCTCAGATATCAATGATTTCAAAAGCCCAAATCGTGGGTCTCCGGCGCTAACTCTATGACGGGTACTCCAATGATACAATCGTATTGAAATAGTTATGGGAACTGTCGTATTTGAGGAATACCAGACGATAAGAAAAAGAGAAAATGATGCTCGATGGATTATGCTATTTAGAGAGTTAGTCAGGATCAACACCAGTACAGGCGGCATAGAAATGGGTTACTAATTGAGGGAGAAAATGAGAGCAAACTTCTCCATCAAACTCGAGCAGTCTTCTCACAGTAAGGCTTGTCAGCTTAGGCAGTTAGTGTGCCAGCTGTGGCATCAGTAGAGCTTCTCACGGTAAGGCTTGGTCAATAGGACTTGTGGCTATAGTGGCACCGTCCCAATAAGTCGACTCCAAGGTAGATTGATCTATGAGTTCTCATGGGACAAATCTCAAGGAGTCTCTCTGACAGAAGCACACGTTCTGGATGAGGATAGATAGAAAACTAACTCAGGAAATCAATGAAATTGGTACGAATGTAAACATGTAAAGCCTAACTTCTTCTGGAGCTTTATTCCAGCGTTGGGTGGAAATACTATCCAATCCAGAAGAAGTGGAGTTTTTGACAAGCATGTTCTCATGCGGCACTCTTCCCCCACCTCTCGAAAGTGATAACAAAACATCAGCCACCTACATATAGACTCGAAATCTCAATTTGGAAATACAGGAAAACCAAGGTTTGAAACAAATTCTCTAAATTTTACTTTTTTTTAAATTAGTTGCAAAATGGAACCTTGACATTTTTAACACCTCAATAGGGCATTTTGAATACATATCGGTGTCAATTGAAACTTCAAACCTCCATTTATTACCGATGTAATTAAAATAGTTCAGCTGGGAAGGTTGAACAAGACGTCCACTCGGGTAACAGAGCCGCAGACATTAGGCGAACAAAACCCGTTACCCCGCAGTCTGCCAACTTGACTTGGCACTTGATTCGATCTGATTTCCTTTCGCCGTTCAACCTTGCACTCTCCGACCTTATCATTACTTTCTTCTGTTCTCCGGCTTTCTTCGCTTTCATAATCACGCATCTCAACTAGTTTTGGTTTCTTCTGATGTCAAGAACATCATGTTGAATGTCTTATCAAAGAATGGCAAGAATCATCAAAAACTCACAATACACATTTTTTCCTCCTGGGAAAAGAATAATGCACACAATTTTCGTCTGAAATGTTTACCTCACGTTTCGTTATGGTGAGAAGATTGAACTTGAAAAAGAACTTGAAATGATTAAATTCATCAAGAAAAAGGAAACTTGAAGAAAACTGCTCCTCTCTATCTAGTGCTTGGCTTCTACATTTAAATTTCTGTTTACGAAATACAAGTAAACAAACCTTCCTCATCAATTTAACTTGAGAGAATTTTATTATCTGTAACTACGTCAGCTTATCTTAATCACGCTTGTTATTTTCAATGTTCCAGGCAATGATTAAAAATGTTCAGGGGTTCTGTAGATTAGATTAAATGTCCTCCTATAAAAATCAGTGTGAAATCCACTGAAATTACCTTTCTTGTTTGAATTCGAAGAATCGTTAAGGATTGATCTCGCTTATGGAGGATGAATCTCACTATAGTCGTATCGATTTCAACTACTGCAGCAGTTGTGGATATTAATTGCATTTCATTGGTTTTTATGACAACTTCATGAATTACTTTGGATTCTGGGCATTTTGAAGCGTGAGATCCTGAAATTACAAAGATTTTACATTCGACGAGCTCTCATGGTCATTCTACAGCCTTCGTAATTTTAAGTCTTTGGAAAAATAACATCATCATCATCATTCATCTCACTTTTCAGCAAAAGAAAATAATTATGAAAGTATAGGAGCACTTCCAGTTTTAGATAATAAAATTGTGATATTTTTGGAGACTTCCATCTCTGGAAGTTTCATCTTCCAGTCGCTGAACTCCAAAACTACCTACCATGAACGTTAAAACTGCTAATGGAATTGCTCAGGCGTGGAACGTCTCCCCTCCAAGGCCAAATGCTAGTGTCCCTTGTAATAATTCCCGTCCATCAATTATTGATGGACGGGAAGGTCGATGTAAGGAGGAAGGCGTATGGAACGCTTGCTTCAGGCTTCAGGATTATTTATTTGATGATGTGATTAAAAGGTTCGTTACAGTGTGTTGAAACCAGATTCCATAGTATTCCATAGGAACCGTAAGGTTTGTACATAAGGGTGTTCTAACGGTAAGAGTTCGTGTAGGTTAATGGTAACAACGGTCCTGGGGGCCATGAAATGATCTCAAATCATATTGCCCATTGTTCTTGCAATGTTTAGTGTGTGGCGGCTCGGAATGGAAGAGAAACAATCCAACGATATCCGAAACCTTCGAAAGCTAAGAGCCCTATTTGGATCCCTCGGGAGGGAAATGGGATATTGTATTTCCGCTTGGTTGCCGGAGGGATTGATAAAGGTTAGCCCAGGGAGGGTTATGTTCAGGTTAACCCTTAGTGGTGGGAGATTGCGTAGAACTGGTGTTAGGGTTATAGGTCTTCAGGGGGTTCCCATCGCGACGGAACGCGATCGTAGCTATATGCTTGACTTGACAATTATCCGAGGACCTCCCTGTTGAAGCTGTAAAATTTCCCACGCATAGCGTTAAAAGGATGGTCAAACAAACCTGAATAATTTTCACAGGAATAATTTCACAGGCGTCTTTGGGACAACGTTTGAGGTAAAATTATTTAAAGTGTCAGTCATCTAGCACTGAAATGCCTTTATACTTTTTAAAAACCCCGAATGATTAGGGAGAAATGTATGTCATACATGCTTGTAAAATGTATTGTGTTGCTCTATCAAAACATACTCGTAATTGAACCTGTCCTACGGGCTTGTAAAATCACCAACTTGAACCTGCGCAAATATCACTTTATATGGCAGTCATCTTACTTGTATTTGTTGAACCATTCTGAACTTTTCACAATGACGTAAATACCTTTAAAAAAATCGCTGTAAATGCCTGCTTCAGTATTTTTTATTCCTGTACCCAAAGGTAGAGCACTGCCAGAAATCAATAGAATCATGATTACTTGATTCTAAAATCGTTGTCAGAGAGGAAGAATTCCTTCTGTAGTAAATTTGATCCACGATGTTTTTTCGTTTTCACAGTGAATCTAATTTCAAAAGCCAAACGCTCCGTTGAAAACGAAATACACTCCAACAAATTGAATTTTTCTCTTTCAACTTTTCACGAAAGATGATGATGCATGATAAATCATATGGAATTACATTTCTGACTCGTATTTCTGGTTCTCGTTCGACGACAGTATGTATTCAATAAGAATAATAACGAATAATCCAGCTCACGGCTCCCTAAACCCCTATTCCATCTCATCTTGCTTTGCGTAGCGAATAAATGAATAATCAAAGAATTTTGTTTTTCGAGCCCTTGAACGTCCTTGTGAGTTCATTCTGGCAAATTGGTCTCGCCATAATGCATCTTTCATGAATCCCGCTTCCACCAAGACTTTGGAAAGCCGAGGAACCAAGCGAATTATTCTATGTTTTTCTAACTACTTCTCCTTCGCCTTTTAACTCGACCTCTACACCCTTTCTCGAAGCTTCTGGAGCAAGCCGTATACACTGAGCTTTTGAAAGGAATAGCTTTCGGAATGTTGAAGAGTAAAGTTGAGGTCAATTTTAAAATCAAAATTGGTCAATTGAGCAAGGATAAAATTGCGCTTGAGATATGCTACATATTCGCATGCGCCTAATGTACGAATGGGTCGGGGCCGATGAACATCGTTGGGAACCATCTGCAACCAAATTTGTACAATAGTTGAAATCGGATAAAACTGGTGATCATACCTGTTGAGAGGATTTGAGGTTTACGTCAGCAGTGATCATGGTTTTTCCAATAACTTTCCAAATTTTAGTTAGATCATTTTAATTTAAAAAATGACCACTTGATGGATTTGACCAATGACCATGCATAGTGGTTTCATCGAAATATAGGTAATGAAAATTTTTTTCAGTTTTCAATAGTAAACCCTTGCAATCGAATTGCGACACTTTTATACCCCCCCCCCCCCCCCTCAAACCTTGTCTTTCTACGTTTCAAGGTGTCTAGGTTTTAGATCTGCTTCGCCTGTCCACCGCAAGAGCCATAAAGTCTTGGAATTTATGGGAACAGTCCATTGGTAATAACTTCTAGCCAGCCAGATCATCTCTAGCAATTTTGGTGCTATGGGTCAAAAACTTTCCGAAAACATGGTTTTTCTTGATATTTGCTGACACAAGCAAGTAGGGTGTCATTTTTTAGTAATTTTGGTCGAAACATCCAATAGGATAGATTTCAGATCCGTAGAACCCATAGCAAACGATAGTAGCCGTTCACCCATACAAATAATCCCAAATTTCCGAACATAAAAGTGACCCCACAAACCTCACAATGGCATAAATAGCCACGCATTATTCAAAAACAAAAACGATGAACCCATGTATTTCAATTGACAGCGTTTTCATGAGCATTTCATATTCGCATTTGCGCGGCAGCGACTAATAATATAATTGAGGACGAAATTGTATTTTTCCGTATACCGATTTTAAGGAAGATCCGACGGCTAGGATAGGAGAAAATGACGCGTGATGGAATCAATTCTTTACTTGAATGCGGAGTTATTAATTCATTATACATCTGTAAGCAGTGAGGCTCATTTTAAGGAGTTGGGGACACAAAACAGACCAACGGACATGTTACGAAAGTTGTTCAGAACGATTTAAACCGCAAAACGGAAGAGTATACAATTGGAACAATAGTTTTGCTACGTGTATGTAGGTAGACTCGCAAAATAATAGAAATAGTTCTTATGCACTTCTATAATTTGCCTCAAAACATAGAGGTAATTCATTTCCGAATTTGTATCTTTGTTTAATTCTTCATTTACCCATTGATTATTCAGTAAGTAGAATAGATCATCGTGGGCCGAAGCGACTGAATGGCCTATCAGACGTGTCTGCGGCTTCACTTTAATAGACTCAACTTGCTATTTATACATTCATATTCAGAGATTTTTACCACATACGTTTCGTTTTGGCCGAGAGCCATGTGCGAATGCCAAATGGAGAAGTCGGTTCAAACGGGGTTTATTGAGTCTAACAAGGAAAACCTTCCAAGAGGGATTCGAAAATCATTGGTTAGGTTTTGTAATCGTGTAGTAATAGTTCAGTTTTATGAATCGGAAGGGAGCGTTTGGGTTGCGACCAACTTTTCGCTGTTTGTTTTGCAAGGAGAATGTAAATAATCTATTAATAGGCAGGAAATCTGGAAAAAATAGAACGTAGAACGATCAATAAGTTTGATCACGTGAATCCAAACTACAATATATACAATATAATATACAATGTATACAATATAATATACTTCCTAAAGTAGTATAAAACACTTGAAATGTTGACCATAGTTGCGATGTTTAGGACGTCTCTGTATTGGTTTTGCCATCGAATTAATCCATGGGGGAGTGGAGCAATCATGAGTGAAACAACCAAGAGAGAATATACAACCGAACGAAAATCCGTTTCAGACCGTTCTAAGACCAAATTCATGAAAACAATGTTCTTCTTCTATGTTCGATCCTATTTTGCTACTGTTGAGCTATAAACCTCGAAAATTTCGAATTCGCCTATAAAAAGGGGAGAATGGAGCTTAGGGTCTCTCAATCTTTGGTCCAATATTAATTCAATTCAATTCATTTTTTGGCCAGCCAACTGCTTTTGCTAAGCAAGCGATTGCCGGGTAGCTTTAGTAATTGAAATGCAACCGCAATTCAGTGCAGTGCAGTGAATGTTAGAATGGACCAGAAAGTCCAATGGTTTCCTAGTATTGTTGGTGAACAACAGGAATCCATCTCCAAATCTCCTGGAAAATCCTGGGATTTACTGGAAAAAGTTCGGTTTGGAAAATCGCTATTGGGAAAAAGCAAGGATGTTCTTGTAAATCTCACTTCGGAGTTTTACAGTGACTTAAACAAACACATAGATGCCATAAAGCCATATGACTTTCTACAAATAGCTCGTAAATGTTAAATGGAAACCCATTTTGATGCAAATCGATTTTTCCCAATCGCTGCACACATAGCCTGATAACATAAGATTGAGTGACTAACAGCATCAAAAACCTTGATTTTATCCATGGATGAAGTGTTGCTTCGGGACATGAACTGTTTCCCTGGTTGCAATAGCCAGCTAGGCAACTGAGCTCTTATCTTAAAGAGAACCCTAAACGTGAGTGTGGGAGTCAAATAACACCCCTAACTTCTTGAAAATGTTTAATCCATAGATGTTCTTCCCTCCCATGCTGCCATTTTTCCTTTGAGCTAGGTTTGCGACTTCCTGCACTCCATTATTGTGGATTTAGCTTGGTCAAGCTCCAAACCCCATGTCGTGCGTATTCCATGTTTATTTACTATTCTTTGCAACTCTATTTCATCCCCTCGTCTGCATACAAGAAACGGCGAACCTCTCGCTCCCCTACCGCCACTCCCTGCCCTAAAAATTAGAGGAGATCATTCGTAAATAGTGCAAATACACTTCACAGCAGCCAACACCCTTGCTCTACTCCGCCTGTAAATAGTCTGTAGTTAACATTCCAACAAGCTGTCAAGAAAATTTCATGATTCGTTTTCGTCCAATCAAGAATTTGGTCTACTTTGGAACATATTTCCGAAGTTTCAAAGTTCATTACGGAAGAAGATAATAAAGAAGATAATTCCGACGAAGTTGCCTCTCTTTTTCCACTATATCTTTTAGTTTATTAGTACTGGAGTGAGAAATGAACTGTTGTATGTTTCCCGTTTGACTGCTTCACTATTGCTCGAAGTACTTTTCTAATTTGTCAAACTAGTCTCAGTAAATTCAAGGTCCTCATTGATAATGGAGCGGGGAAGGTGTTTTGAAACTGATATATCGTGATGTTTAGCACTTATTTTCGTGAATTATTCTTTATTCGATTTTTCACCCTTTTTCATACCTCATAATTCCATGATGGTGGTAAGGTTTCCTAAACTGCTGTAAAACATCAGTAGATTTTTTCAATTACTTGAATTACTTCCTTGAAGTATTATCCTAATATCTAAAATCTATGTTCAAACCAGTCATCGGAACATCACAGATATGCATGCTTTTCTTGTTTGCTTTTATTCCGTCCCACTGTCGGTCGGCGCAACATCTCGAAATCGTTAGACATTCTGTAGAGCAAGTGATCTTAGAATAACATCAAGTATTCACGACCGAATCATCGAGAGTTCCTCCATAAAGATGAAGTACTTATCTTGCGATCAAATCCAATTTGGAATCACAGTGCGGAAGATATGTAACGATCACATTTGGAAGGTGGAAGATATATTCAGTAGAATATGCGGAGATGAGCAAACATTGACTCGTAGCGTCGTAACCCGGTTTCCTGATAGAGGCTCTACGCCTTAATTCAACATCCAGAGGAATTCGATTTAATGAAACGCTCCCGCTATCTGTGGCATTTCGCCCTGCACGAATATTGGAGCGGGATGAGCTGGTTGTGAATTTCGTCGGCATAAAACGCGATATCGCGCTTCCTTCTGCTGGTAGTTACAGTTTGCCTTCCTATTATCGGGTCAACCTCCAGTGCTATCTAGAGGCTCATTCGTAGAGTAACTTACAGAGACGGTAAACACGAGTTCATTTAGGTTTGTATTCAATTATGAACATTTGTGATCGACCATGAGAACCAATTTAAGCCTTTCCAAAATCCAGACATCCAAAACATCGTGTAATTATGGTAGTAAGTGATGTTTGCATTGAAGCAGTGACTCAACTTTCCCTGAAGCTGACCATTTCCCAACTCCCCCTACTGTGAGAACAATGGTGATCAGAAAAAGTCTGTTAAAACCTAAAAGTCTATGAAGAAGAAATACATAAGGAAAAACGATCAAAACAAAATGTCCACTAGCATTTTGCGTTTTTGACCATTCTGAACAACATTTTATGTCCGTGTGTCTGCAGATACTTGAAACAAGCCTAATAACTACACTTCTCCAATTTTGTTGACATTTCGATAATGTGCGGTCAGGCGGTTTATGGGCTCCAATGTCGCTCATTGGTCACAAGCCAGTTCATCACCCCAGCAAACGTAAAGTCCTGTGAGCATAATTTTCTTATTATGGTCATAGGGGAAAAACGGTACAATAATCTCGTATCAATTTCAACACCACCGGCTCATTATTCTATCCGCTACAGAATTAGCGCAACAGACCTGCAATGAATATCGACTAACCTTTTGGAGGCGTTGAACACGTCCCGCGGAATTTCAGGTCCCGTGAATAGCTCACATTCTCCATCTTTCGAGATTCTTTAAGAAATATCAATGATCTATACTGTCTTGTTAGCTAAGTGACAAATCGTACTTAACATTGTTTCTAGCTTCCAAGTCTGGGCTATGACATAATATTCTGACTATTCCTTTGGATTTCATTTGCAGGGGGGTGTTTGGTTTTTAAATACTAGCACCCACAACATTTCCACCATGAATGTCAAGTAAAAATTTTCAAAATTTTCCCTTAAGGAATGGGAAATTTGACGCTCTTTCCTTTGGTGTCCTCAAATTTGATTTTAGAGGGAGTTAAGACCACTTTAATGACTTAGGATCAGTAGTTTGAAGAAAAAAACAAGACCGTAATCTTCAAAAAGACGGAACAAAAACCAATTATATGTGGCGTTTTTTGTTGGAAATCAGCTAAAGAACGTATCTGCGGAGTTTGATGAACTGAAGTCGGGACACCCTACATATGTAAATCCATTTCAGTCGCACCGTCGTCTGTGGTTGAAACTAGCTTACGAAGGGTTTTCATTTAAAATGTTAATAGCCTCAAATTGGATAACTTCCAGCTTCAAGAATGTTCCCCCGATAGTATAACTTGGCTGTATCTTTAACCTTGACCTTTCTAGCTTGCTAGCTTTAAAACTTAACCCACCTCGGTTTCACTATTTAAAACTTAGTGAACAAACTAAAACAGCGTGGACATTAACAGGAACTTTAGAGAGCTAATGGGTCATCCAATAAACGAGAAACTTCGAGACCTCTTCAAATAAATGCGGATAATTTTATATAAATGTAATGGGGTGATTAAAAACCTTTTGAAAGCGCAAACCACCTATTTTCCATTTAGTTGGCAAAGTCTACAATTTCCTATAATTTGAGTTATGCGAGTAAATAAATTGAATTATTTAAATTAACTCCGAACATGGGAATGTTCATGAACCTTCCTTCTTCTTAAGCTAAGATTACTCGTATCAACTAGTGGGCAAATTTATAGAAGTCGAGCTGATTACTAAGGTGTTAGTCGGATCGGATGTATAGATGACGGTAAATGGTAGATTACTGGTGCGTAGCTTGCTCATAATGCATTTATAATTACTCACCTGCTCGCGGTTAATTTCATTTATGATGTCTGTTACACATGTCTAGCGAGGAGCAACCTCGTTAGTTACGGAGTTCAATTACCCGAGCGACGTTGTTAGGCTTTTCCCATATAAGGATGCCAAGGGAGTTCTCGAGGATTTGAACCTGGCCTTTGAGTTGGCCAGACGCTTGCTGATCATTATTGGATAAAACCTCATCGGTATAGTTTCCCCAGTTTTTTAGGCTACATAGAGAACATAGTCCGAAGAGCTGTCTAAAACAGAAACCATAAATCATTTTACTTTTAGCGAGTTTTGGTAAAACTTTAAGCTTATTGCAATGGCTCTTCATGGATATGCGGTTTCAGATATTTTGAAACGATTCCCAAATTTCAACCACGTCGCGGCCACGGGGAGTGGTGAAAGAAAACAGCCGCGGTGTTAATCGAATGGGGCTTCTCGACAAGCGTCCTCCGTGGTATCACCACCCGCATCCTTCGGAGATCTCTCCGTCGCTGGGGGTCATTTTATGTAATTCATTACTTTTTGTAATTGATTACCACCAACTCCGATTACTTCAACGTTCCTCGGACACTTACAAGTGAATAACACTTCCAAGTAGCTGTTGCGATCTATCGTTTGGAGCGTGTTTTCTGCCGCGAAATCGTATTTCCTTTCTTCCCTCTTCCGATATTTGAACCTCCACTTTTCCTCGGGCCCGTCGTATTTTCCTAAGGAGAAACTCTCGATTTTTTATGTCCCATTTTATCTGGGCTGCACGTATCCACTGGGGAGGGAGGCTTCGTTTACCGGACCGTTTCCCCACCTCCTGTTATCTCGTGATGTTCAAATAACATCCATCTCCTTCCTTTGGGTTTTGGCGCGGACGTATATTCTCTGTTTGGGCCGACCTAGAAATTTCCCACTGAGCACCTTCGGTGCGGGGCCCACACGTGTTTTCCCGTTTAGATTGCCGGAATCAAGTTCTTTAGAAGTTGTATCCACTCTTTTTTTTTTTTTTATCCGTGATGATTTGATGGCGTCGAGCAATCATCCAACATCCTTCAGACGACATCGTCACTGTTACGTTCCCAATATTTCTGGGAGCTAAGGGAATGTTATCTAATAGAAATGAAAAGAAAATGGCTGCCAAATTGAGTGTGGCACATAGCCTCCTCGACTAAAAACTTAAATATACTGAATAATTAAATATTCCGAATAATCTCAAAAGTATCTTAATGTTATTACGTTGCGAGTGTTATTGACTTTGATGAAGACCTCCTTGGGAAATCTTTCCCGGGTTCGTCGTAGAAAGCATCTTGGTAGAGCTAGTAATGAACGAAAACTATAATCTAGAACCAAACTTTGACGAAAATCGTACATGTCCAGTTCTTGGGTCTCTTGGTCTAGTCCACTACAAACGTACGGCTAGGCAAACCGCCAAACCTAGGGACTTTTGTCTCGGGTTTGATTCGCAGTCGAAGCAACTCTGTTTTTCTCATTTGTAGTCTCTTGTAGTTTCTCAATTTTGTTCTCCCTAGCTATCAGAATTATATTCCATGAGCAATTATTATCAAAACTGATTGATCATTATTTTCCAACGTGTGCCTAATTTTCCCAATTTTCCTAATTTTAATTCGTGTGTGAATTAATGTTTAGGCAAATGAACACAAACAATAGCCGTCTCTTCGATAATTCTGACTTTGGCTAGACAGCTTAGGAATGCCGTAGATGCTGTTCACAAACGAACGTTTCCATTCATTAAATTCATTTTCATTTTGAATTTTTGAATATTTATTTTTTGGTTTATATCTAAACAATCTTGTTTAAACTCTAACTCTTTATATGAACTCAATTTAAACCCCAATATCTTACAATTGTCCTACAACTGGATAACAAGTTTGAGTAAGCAAACATTTTACTAAAACTGAATTTGATCAGAAACAACCATCTACATCAACATTGCACCACCCAATGCTACGGCCAAAGCAGAATGGGGTTGGTAATACACGGCGCACAAAGCAACCCCTCCTTCAAGACCGGGAGGTCGTGCGTGTCATTGCATATCTTGCCCCTTACCAAGACAATGCCTCCTCTGTAGCTTTCCCAATTTTCAAACATTAGGTCTTCTTTAGTTATACTTTGTGTCCCAGGAGTTATGCACAGTCCGACACCGAACAAAAAGGCCTCCTTGCAATTTTTTGCCTCGTTTCCGAGTTATTCGCAATTTAAGATTTTTTCGTGTTTTCGATCTATTTTGGAGGTAGCTCAAATTTGATGACACCGTTCGAAGAGCGTTACATTTTCTATCTATTTGATGTCAGAAACCATTTTTTTTTATTGCATTGAAGATGTGCAATTGCTGCGCGAAATGGCAGTTTTCTCAAAATGCCGTCTCTCGGCTCTTTGATAATCCTTACTTTGGCAGGACAGCTTAAGAATACCGTAGACGCTGTTCACAAACGAACGGGTTTACGCATCCGACAAAACTAACTTAAATCGTCACTTGAGAGGTCTGGCGTTGTCACCATTCGATTCAGCGAGAAAAGTTACGTATATCGCGCCTCCAACCTTTTTTCGTCAAGACTTTTGGAAAACCTCAATTTTAACAGAAAACACACTTTTTTTTGCAGTTAAACACAATTTCCTTAACAAAATATATTTTAAAAAACCAAAAGGACTACACCGTTAGAAAGCTGACATTTTGGTGCACGTTTTACGAAGCCCGCACAGGTATGCGTCAAGCATTCATGGGGTTTCTAGTCGAGATGAAATCAGGCGATTTTGAGATTTTGACAAAACTGCCATTTCGCGCAGCAATCGCTCATCTTTAATGCAATAAAAAAAATGTTTTCTGGCATCAAGTAGATAGAAAATTTAACGCTCTTTCCAACGGTGCCATCAGATTTGGACTGTATCCAAAATTGAGAGAGTCATGGCAGTTTTAATGACATAAGATCAAAAACACGAAAAAAATCTTAAATCACGAATAACTCGGAAACGAGGCCTCTGGCGAAAAATTGCTATGAGGCATTTCTGTTCAGAAATGAGTTGTAGAACACGTAGGAGTCGGACTGTGCATAACTCCTGGGACACCCTGTATAATTGGGAGTTGGTAGTAAAATTAGATTTCCGTTGATGAGACGAATTGCACAAAATATTCAGGAAAATTCATTTAAATGGTCATGCTGCATGAACTTTTGTCACAATCTGCAATAGTATGTGATGTCTTGTATGTTCTACTCGGAGCCGTAATGAAAGAAACCGCAACCGCCGCAGCTTAGCAAGGAATGTTCACAATCTAAATCGATATCCGAGGCAACCGTGTCGCGAAATGACGAAGGTCCTTTCCCTCCGTCGTCGACATAATTTTCCCTTTGTCTGGCGGGACACCCTTCGGAAACTTCCATCCTAAAGCCCTGGGTGACAAACTCCATCCATATCGATCTTACAGCCCCTTTTAACGCGGAATGACTGGGCGGGAGCTCTTGTCCGGGAACACGTTCCTGAGGGATCTTTTATTCAGATAACCGGGAAAAAGGGGGTAGAAGGGAAGGTGTACTTGTACCGGAGCAGTCCTCTTCTATACAGTCGGCCGGTACAGAGAGGTGTTGGGAAGGGTCCCTTGCATTCCTCTTTACGCTTCTATAGATAACGGCTCCCCTTTTCCGCCCCAAGGGTCCATTCAAGCGACATCTTTCTCCACACTTTGGGCGACAGGTCCGAACTTTTCGTCAAGATATTACACCTTACAACTCCAACACTTACCAATTACTGTTTGAAAAGCCAGAGGGAACTGGAAACTGAGAGGTTTAGAAAGAAGCTGTGATGAAGATTTCATCTAATCAACTTTCCATCTATGAGATTGGACGATTTCACCACTCCACCGTTTCAAACGAATTGCACTATCCAAATCATGATTAAATCAATTATCATAACAACCTGTAATCGAGTACAGACCAATTCGCGAATTGTCACACTCATAAAGAAACACACCAATCATGGAATTCAACGAATTTTGAGTGACACTGTCCATATACGAAATGCCACTACCGACATGTACGAGAAAGGTACGATTACAAGCCTTATCGGCTCTGATAATTTGGGTTGGAACCGCAACGTTGGGTTCCAACGCTCCGCCTTCGAAAAGGAATTCTACGTTTTAGGTCGTGAATGCATAATTATTTTAGTCAAATATCACGATAAACCATTGAGATCCATGTCCGAGTTATTCGGTAAACATTACAACTTACAACTCCAACACTCATTTATGATGCTTTGCACGTTTGAGACTTTTAAATTGGTCGCCCAGTAAGCGGCCAACCGCCGTCTTTCAGTAAATTTTATACCCTGTGATAAAATGTCGGAAGGAGAAATGTTTTCGGACAACAATGAAATGATCGTCTTCGAGGAGGAATAAACTATTGCAGAATAATGAACACGGGACAACACAACCACCTTTTCCAAAATTTGTTGTGCGATGAAACGAATTTCGTCCAGTATTTTCCATAATTCCTGGAAAAAAGTTGTTACAGCTTCATGAAAAAAAAAACCAGCCGCTGGGAGTGGAGCTTAACTCTGAACATTGTCAAGCCATCCCAACGGATGACAAAAGTTGTCAAGGCCGGACATTTTTCGTTTCGACCTCCGTCCCCTGGGTCGTAAAGATGTGTCATTCCACAGAAAGATTACGAGGGGTGTAGTTCTAATTAATGTTCCAGATCCAAGTTGTTCCAGCTGTTTTGGGCACCAAAGCCATTTTATGTCGCACACTAGTAAATCGAAAACCTCCAGATGATAATTGCTAATATAATTACATTAATCTAATGCGATCCCAACACAAATAATAAAGAAAGCCAATAATTAATTATTACTTTATTTTGTTCAAGTTTTAGAAGTTAAGACGAAAAATGGAGAATCGTAGAAGCTGTGAAGTTCTTTCAGTCCCGTTGTTCCTCAGTCGGCGTTCGTTACATACGGCTGTATGGGTTCCATCCATTACTCCTGCTTTACTCTGTGGGTTCTTTCCCAAACAACCCGTTCCATTTTCGCTCTAGAGCTAACAGTTCCGCTTCTCTCTGTTCTTATGTCGCCACAATCTCTTGTCATTCTGTCGTAACGGTTCCATTTATTCATTACCCCGTAAACTGAATTCCGTGCATTTACCTATGCTTCAGTCGGTTACTGTTCAATTTACTAATTACTGTTGAAATTTACAAAAATTCATTTAGATAAAATTTGAAAGGAAGCACTGAGTAACACAGTATTTGAGGTTAGCCGTTCCGCTTCTGGACTAGATTCCTCGGAGCGGTGCGACCTGGAACATCACAGCTCTACTAGGTCGATGGGGCGGTGCGGGATATTTTCGTCGACCCAGTGGACGAGTTGCTATACCACACAAACAGCAATTTACAAGAATCCGGGCTCCAACACTGCAATTCGCAAGTCTTGATAATCTGACAGGGCTTGACGGTTTTCCCTGACCTCCCATCACTAGGAGTAAATTTGCCTGTGGCGGTTGAGTAGGTGAATCATCTGCAATAATTGAGTCATGTCAATACTATGTAATCTGTGGTCTGATGTCGTCATTCTTTATTCTTTTCGATCCGACCTGGTTAGTTTGTCTTCCTAATCCTCACGTGGTATCGCCGTTCGCCATTACCTACCGCTACCGCATCTGTTTGTTCGCATAATGACGGGTTTTGTTCGTAAAAACATAAACCTTGACCTCATTAAGAAGAAGGAAATTCTCAAGCTTTTGGAGAAAGAAAAATGCTACATTCGCAATTTTGTTGTAGTATTCCTATAAAAAACCACAACAATCAAAACGACCTCTTTCTCGGAATAGAGAGTCTCTATCGTGTACGTAAATAGAAACCTTTTTTCGCAGCTTCGATATTATTACGCCATTGACAGATAACTAGAATATATAGTAAGCAGAATACCGTTTTTTTTTTTTTTTTTTTCAAGTTATCTCAATGAGTGGCTCAGGTATTATTTTCCACCATTCTGAAAGTGGCTCCATCTTGGTTCACCGGTTCAGGCAGCATCGCTCTTGAATGGTTTTTTGGAAACACAAAGCATTACTTCTCATCTAGATCAGTCCTATAAATTTGAAATTAGAACAATTACGACAAATTTCTGGAAATAATATGTTCCCTCACATAGAGCGAATTAGATATCCTTAAGTATGTTCCGATCGAATTATTGACCGACAGTTGAGTCGTTTTGCTAAATAAAGACCGACAATCAGACATAGCTCCTTGCAGCTTAGGATTTTGATCAAACCATCAACGCAATTCCAAGATGCTCTGTTTGTAAGATATTCAAAACCACTTCTCATTCTTCTTTGACTTTGTGATGTGTGTGTGGAAAAGAGATTACCCTTAATCAGGCTCTTAACTGCATGAGAGATCAGAGAAGAGCATGATCAAATAAGAGATATTGTCGCTGGTCTAACGAGACAAGCGTTCAAAGGGGTCATGGTAGAGCCTGCCCTGAAGAATGGTACAGTTGGTCAACCAGTGCAGATATCAGGGTTCACAGAATTGTGCTTGGAGCTGGCGTCTTGCTGAGCTCTTCCTATCCTACCCAAGACTGGATTCGTAGCAAAAGAGGCCACCCGAAATTCGATGCCATAGCAGAAATCTCCATGGATCTATCACTTCAGGTGAAACTGTTATCTACCGGAAATATAACATTTTCTTAAACCGGTAGTAAAGAAATTGGTCGGAATATAGGGACAAGCCACACTCCGTGGGCGTAGGCTTTTGTAAAGGTGAAATTGGAGTATGCCATCTGAAGTGCAATTTCACATTCCATCAGTTCGACACGTGAAGTGACGTCCAAATTGAACGTGAGAAGGAAACTAGGTCCATGGGACGGAGCACCGCTTCCCCTTCGAGCAGCCTCCCATACTTCTACGTGAGGTGCCTAACTTGCATCATATAGAATACAAATTTATTTGAAGACGGAAAAAATTCAGTATAAATGCTCAGACAAAGATGGTATACCACCTACAATAACGTTATATGGTAATCAATACAAGCTTGAAATGTCTAATTTCCTTTATTGTTTGTTTCAGGTAAGTTGGACGAGATCATCATCATCACAACTACTCAAGGTGATACTAGTTTTTACTGTAAATTTACGTATTCTAATAATGAAGACTTGAAATATTCGCGAATCGATTAGAAGTTATCCCATTTTCCCTCTCCTCAGCATTATTTATATTCTTCCGCATTGGAAAACATCTCAAGCTACTCGTAAGGCAGAACTATACCCGTAAGTCCGTTGCTCCTACGGGAAGGTATCTACTTTGGAGATAAAATCGAAACTCAATGATCCCCCAATTTATCATAGGGAAGGTTACGGGGTCAAACCCTCGAAAACAAAAGGGCGGCCGAAGCTTCTGAGATGACCTTTGCAGGCCCCTAAACTTCCGTTCGCTCTTTTCAATCTCTTCGCGCCGATCAATCCGAGTGGACGAGAGTGCTCTGATGGGAAACGTTCAGAAAAAGTTGTGCCTGGGGAAGAGTTGTCCCAACCTTTGTTAACAATTGACCGAAAAGAACTCATCTTGTCAGTAGCCAGGTTCTAAAGGCTATCTGAAACCTGGTCGGTGAAACTACTATTTACTACTGCAAGTAACTGTGTCATTTAAAATAATCTAAATTGGCAAAACTGTAATAACTTACAATGTTTTCTGTATTAAGGTGTAATGGTATATGGTCAAATGAACGTGGATGCTAAAAAGAACGTTGCAGGATTTAACCCACTTGGGAAATAAAATGTAGGTTGACTTAAGAGATGATGAATTTGGCTTGGGAAACGTTGATTTTGAAAACAATTACCCTCAAAAAAATGCGTAACATTCAAAAACCGAATAAAAAATCGGCAGCAAGGAAGCTGTACGTAGACCTGGGTTTAGCGTGTGATACTGAATAGCGTCGCAATTTAGCTTCTGAGCCAATCCACGGTTCGGTAGGGGGGGCAGCCCTGTAGGAGAGGACACTGGGCTCGGAGTTAGTAAGGAAGAGCAGATTTTCTTGAGAAAACCAAATTTAGAAGGGAGGAGGAGGTAAAGTGGGAAAAGAGACAGATCAATCTTTCACTTCCGATTTTTACCTTTTTAAGTGCTTTTGGTTTATTATTCTCTCTCTCTCTCTCTCTCTCTCTCTCTCTCTCTCTCTCTCTCTCTCTCTCTCTCTGCAATCTTTTTCTACGTCACACACTCTCTCGATTTCTCTCTCTCTCTCTCTATCTCTCTCTCTCTCTCTCTCTCTCTCTCTCTCTCTCTCTCTCTCTCTCTCTCTCTCTCTCTCTCTCTCTCTCTCTCTCTCTCTCTCCCACGTCCGTGGGTCAAACCACACACACCCGATTTATGGTGCCAACATTTGCGTTTTTTCGGTTTATAATTGTTTGTTTGTAACCTAGTGATGCCGATAGCGTCGAGTTGTAGTGAATGTGGATATTGGACTGATAGCCGATGTGGATACTTGTAGTTTATAGCCGACACACGGGTTGAAGCATTCCGACATGCATGAAACGCTGATGATATATGGGTACACATTATTCAGTATTATTACTGGGGTTTATTATTCGATATTATTACTGGGATAAATAAGTATTCTTTCACTGGGGTTTATTATGCAATTGGCTTGCGTTCATGATTTGAATCTGTACTAAGCTTCGGAGTGTGCGTGTTTCACAGGTGATAGAGCGATTATAGAATTACAGGAGATATGCATAGAGCACGTAAATTTGTTCTCAACCAAAACACCCATTTGGATTGATCAGTTGATGATATTTGTGTGCCTCCTCTACATCAATCAACCTTTGGCTACATCGTTTAAATTTGGATTTGGGGAAGTTTTAACGCAATACGAGTGCTAAAGGACTTGATAAATTATAGATGTTTTTATTGTGCATTGAGGTTCAATAAAAAAACGCTGTAAATTCTTTCACTGGGGCTAATCATTCAATTTTATTCCCCGTGGGCTCGGTGTTTAAGGAAGAGCAGATTTTGAATTTCAGGAAAAAAATATGATCAACTGATCAATCCAAATGGGGTATTTTGGTTGAGAACAGAGTGCTCCTTGATCTCCTGAAATTCTTCGCTCTATCCTTTGAAACCGATTCAAATCATGAACGCAAGCCAATTGAATAATCAATGAAAGAATTTGCAGCGTTTTTTGGTTAAAGGCACCTGTGGTCAGCGGGATGCACATCGAACAATTGTTGGGCGTGGCCCCCGACCAATTACGGAGATAATTGGTTGCAACAAGGATATGAGGGAGGTAAACAAAATGTTTCCCTGGGTTGTGAATGACAGTCTGTGATTCATGCAAATGTCGCGTGATTTGTCCAACTCGAAGCTGAATATGCAGTTCAATGAAGTGCCTGAATATTCTTGTATGTACACTAGTTTAAAGGCATTTGCTAGTTTTAAGGACGTTTGAAGTTTTAGAAGCTCCCTGGTTTAATTTTAAATTGGTTTGCAAGTGTTGAAAAATAATTAATAAATACACACATACAAAGCTGTAGAACTCGATCATTCTCAATAACCGTAATCGATATTCCTCCTTAATTTTCCTATCTCTCGAAATGGCTCATAATTTATTTCGGTATATGGTTACAGTAGTTCGTAGACGTTTTTTGCCGGTGAGGGTTTTCTCGTTTCCGAGTGTGCAAATATTTACCAGAGGCTTTGTTTCTAGCTGTAACTATTTTATCATGTGCTCAATAATTTTCCACATTTTTAGTTGTATTCCATTTCATGATAGGTAGGTGCCTTCTTCCATGTTGTTACATTTAAATAATAATTCAAAAGGGCTTTCTATTCAGAAATAACATTCCTTTGTGGGATGATTAGAAGCGTTTATTTTCGTGCAGGCGCAGTGTTCGTGCTTTCAATCATAAAGAAATCTATAAGAATTTATTTTAAACACGATGCTATCGCTATCATATCCCATTGCTCCGAATAAAGGATTGACCGCCTACCCATTGACTCACAAACCTCACACCAGATCCCATTTCAGGAATTGATCATATAGCTTTCAAAATTGATTCAAATAAGCAAATCGAAATTATGATTTTGGAGGATGAGAAATTTATCAACCTCCTGCAAAATTTCTTTGAGTAGTTGTGTGTTATTGTACAGTTTGAGTTATCGTGGCAGTAAAATTGGAATTATCTCTGTCCTTTAGTTGCCCAGGAAGGATGGCTAAAGAAATCCATTTTCTTTCAAGAATGTACATTGATAAATTGCATAAATTTAATGTTGCCAGAAATATGGAACATTGAAAGAGTTGCGGGCGATATACGAGCAGAAGCTGCTGTTTAGTTCATTTTACGAGGGAATTCTGTTGTATTCTAGCTCAAACCACTCTATCCCAACCCCTTGTTCTTCATCTGTGTCTCATTAACTCATTTGGACATCTACTTTTCCCAATCATAACTTGGCATGACGTAATGTCTCTGTTGTTACAGTTGAGATACTTTAATTTATGTTTCATTGTTCAGTGGATTTGCGTTGTGCGTTAGTTCGATGGGAACTCAAAAGTTTCCATGGAGTAACTAACAAAGTCAGTGTGGTAACAGCCAACGGTTCTTCCCACTAGATTTTGAACTGTAGAGATACGCTTTTACAAAACACTCTTGCCATAGCAAGATTTTGAGCGCGCAACTCCCTCTAGGTTCCACGGAATCTAAAGAAACTGTTGACTATTGGGAGGACTCCTGGTGTTGCCTAGAAAAGTCAGAGAAGAGCATAACAAAAGCCCTTTGGGAATCAGTTGGAAAGTGGGAAACCCAGTAAATTTGGAAAGAAGGGAAAAAAGAACGGATGGCAGGTGAAGAGAGGGAACTTGGCCCGAGGTATCCAAAAGAAAAGAGATTCGATCGACCCAGAAGCCGCTAATTGGGAAGCCAATCGAGAAGGCAGTGGGAGAGAAGGCTATTGGATATGGCCAGGAGGGGAGCATGGAGCCTGGGGGTCTATTTGGAAGGCAGGCTATCGGTGGGCCCGGATCGGTGATCAATTAAGTTTCGGCAGCCAATCACCAAGAAAGTCAACTATATTCGGCACCTGTATAGTCCTTTGCTCACCACCTAGCTCAGTTTTAAAAGAAAATGATGAGTTTACGTACGTCAGGGAAAGAACAGTGATTGTCTAGAAGATCACCGATAGAGAGACAGTTGCATCCATAATAATGTAAATTCCTAGAGTTTGGATTCCAAAATAGTTAAACCAACAATTACGGCGACAGGTTCGTTAAGGATGATGCTACTTCATGAACATAATGCTAGTGCCTGTGTTTGAGGTTCACCTACCATTCACTCAAGGTAATCTTTTTCTTTGACTATTTCCCAGATATTCTCACAAGTTAGACCACGAACATAGTTTTGACAAATACTGAATACTTACCCAGAAATAATTTATATAAATCGAGTCAGAAACCGAAAATCCAGAAAATGTCATAAAATGTCTCACTCACAAATTTACCCGCTAAAATAACGTGAGTCATTAAGCTCAAAATGTGTGGGAAAATAATACTACTTTTGTGATGTGCAAAAGGAGCTTTTGTAAATTGTTTGTACTTCTGATCCTCTCATGAAGTTATCTAAATGTAAAATGAGGGTTATCCAAACACAACTTCCCTATGTTGTGAAAAATTGAAAAATTCCATAAAAACAAACCATTTCCACAAAATCGCCATTTTTCCCAAACATTTTTCATTACGGTTTAAGAGGTTTTTAATTCTGTCATAAAACCAATTCCCGCCAATCCTGACAGATAATTTTCCACCTCTGCCTTTAGTTCATTTTCACTGGGTAAGCGTTTCCCAGGAACTTTGACAACAAATGAGAATTGATGGTGTGAGGTTTGACGAGTGAGATTTTCATTCGGAAAAAAATGTGACTGTGTAGAAAAGTAATTTAATGTTGCTGAGTTCAATTAATTTTTTTAAAGCATTTCTCAATTTTTCACAACGGAGGGAAACATACTTTTTGGATTACCATCATAATACTTTTTCAAACATTTAGTTTTCTCTGTCCTCACACGAGTTAAGAGTTGAATTCGACCCAATAGTGTTGGGATCCCTTGAGTTGAGATGGAATCACATGGTGGTATCATGGTTGCTGGAGGAAAGAAAGCAGCACTTGTGCAAGTGAGTACTGCACACTCGAATAAGGACATTGACCAAAGATTTTCCGAAGTCACTCAAGATTCTTGCAATACCAGACTATGTACAGGCTGGGATGGGCTTCAGAGTGAACTCCCCATGGTGACGGATACCCTTGGTGCACCTCCATGAGTCCGACGCAGGAAAAGATGCTCTACTCAGGTTACTCTACTGTCTAAAGTAGAAACATCAACATCTTTGACGTGAGTTGGTCATTGAGAAATGAGAAGAGTTTTGAAGGAGAAATAAGTGTTTGTGATGCCCTGTTGTCTGCGGATCTACCCATTCAATCATGAACCTTCCACAAAGGCATCATATACTTGTCTAGATCGGGTCGTATGGTTCAGATGGAATAAAATGCCTTGTATAGTTTAATTTCCAAATAAATAAACATTCATTGCATACTTGTCATGGTTTGAGAAATCGACTCAGTTGCCACGAACTACTAAATACGGAATTCACTGTCGAAACATTTGCCACGACCGCTAATAGGGTTATGTTAATTCGATGATCAGCTTCTATTACCAGAGTAAGTTCGTTGACAATGTAAATGTGCTTCCCTTTTGAAGGCATCATTGCGCTTGGTTACTTCTCCAGTCCATCTCAATGAATCGAGGTGAAGCAGAACAGGGTCGGGCGAGCGGTGGGAGGCCGCGGTATGAGGCTCCCATTGCCGTGAGCGTAATGGATTAATTGACCAGACCCTAATTTATGTCGTTAGCGTGTCAGTATAGGTCAGCCCCCCGGACTGAAGTCTGCTTCGTTGTCCGGAATGGACTCCCTTTTCCGACTGTCGTTCGATCACAGTTGAGCGGTTTAGTTACGGAGTGCTTCACGTTTCCATCGGTACACACGACTAATCAATCTCATGACAACACAGGGGTGAGTTTTCATTTGGAAAATCCCTCCTTCTAAGGCTAGGTACAAATCGTATTAATTGTTACATAAATTGCACCAATATTGGATATGTTAATATTAAGACGGTATGACTTCTGGTATGAACTGCGATTAATTCCTTGGTAATTGGTAATTGGTACTTTAAAGGCAACAAAAAAAATCAAATGAAAAGGGTCTGGCAATATACAGTGAGAATTAACATTTATTTGAGTACTTGAGTAGCGCCTGTTCCCTTCAGCCTTAGTTTTCGATCGCAAAACCCAACAGTGTACATACCCATTTTATACATGTGATGTATGAAACTTTGATCCTGGTAGTTTTGAGAAGGAGCAGCACTGATTCGGCGTAACTAATCACGTTTTTTGGTGATTAACAAAAATACCATTGAATTGTTCAAAGCATCAGTAACTAGGGATGTGGGCTAGTTTCAAAGCGTATTAGGGTGCTGAAAGCTATCTTTGTTACAATAGTCTTCAGGCTGAAATACCATTTTTGGTTTGGCTTCCAATACTGTAGATGAACTTTGCTAAAAGTGACTTTTCACTCATGGGCTTCTCAGATCTCTGATCTTCAGGAATTCGACTTTTCTCCGTGGCTCCTTGTTACTCTCTTTTGTCTCGCCAGGCAGACTCTATTCTCTGGTATGTGGTAGTGTAAGTCGTCCAACAAGTTGCTTGGTGTCCATACCACCTGTTGGCCTCAGGTCTCAGGGCTTGGTATGGTCTTCGGGATGTTCATCTTCATCTGGGGTTTTCAAAGCACCTACAGTTTGTAAGAGATGTGCACGAGATGGGCATCTATACATATAGTTCCTTGCCCAGGGTTCAATATTCCCCCCCAGTTTAGCCGACGAAACCAGTGATAACTACTCTGTCCAACTAAATTAGCGCCAATTTTGCTCCTAATCGTCTTGGTAGTAATGGTGGTTTTCAGTCACCATGGACATTGATGAGATTGGTGCTGTAAAACCAGTACAAAGTCTCTTGATCTCAAATCATAGACGAATGAATGGAGCCTTTTCTTCCATGATGTTGAATAATGCTTGCATACGAACCCGCAACACATTAGGAAATTTTCATGTGTGTTTTTTTATTTTATTTATTACTAGGCAGATCTCACCCGTGCATTGCCGGCGGGGCGTACAGATCAATTATATGGGCCGTATAAGAGAAACCGCCCTCCCGTGGGTACTTGATTGAATTCGCGATCGTGTTGACTCATTGTTCCGACACCCGTGGATACTTTATTGAATTCGAGCCAGGCTACATCACCTACCCAAGAAGCGTTGTTGTTACACTGAAGGACTGTAGTTACCAACTTTTGTTTATTGGTATCGCGTGAGCAAGTTTTCGTGAAGATTTTTCAGTTGATGTGCCAAAGCAAAGACGTAAAAAGTCAATAAATGCGTACAGAAAGCGTTGTGATTTTAGTATTACTGAAAAATGTAAAGTCAATCTCAATAATGAATTGCTTGATTGAGTTGCGCGAAAAAGAATATGTAGTCGCTAGTCTCCTCAAAATCCATGGTCGAAATTAGATGTTGAAATAAATTAAAGATGAAGACTAATTATCATTCTGCTTCGTGGCAGTCTGTTCTTGACCTTTCAGTGTCTTCATGCTAATGTCTTTGAACTTAGGGTTAAACAATCCAGCACTATTGGACGCTTCACCAGGATTAAACCTGGGAAGGGGCAAATTGGTAATTACTAGCCCTCCCACCGACGAAGGAAAGCCCTCCGCCTTAGTACCTCCCTGGTAAGCTCGGCTTAAGGGAGGCGAAAAGTGACAGGATATCGCGCCAAGGAAGGGTTAAGTGGGAAGGATGGGTAAGGGAGGCTTGGAGGATACAGGAGGAGGGACTCGGTAATTTTATAGGTTTTAATAAACCTGTCAGCGCATTCCGACCTACCAGAGGGCGGTTGGAAGGAGCCGCCCGCGGTTTTCTGAAACATGGCAAGCTCCCCCTTACAAAGTGCTTCAAGGGGGGATCGGCGGCTCGTTCCATATTACCGGTTTTACACGTCCATAACCTCCATCTTAGGGAGGGGTACGTTCAATTTTACACGGCGACTTAACGGGTAGGTCTTTGGGAATAACCCTCCTTTAATAATGTCTTCCGCGGGGGCGGAGGTTCGGATGACGAGAGGTTTATGAGGCATAACGAGCGGATGTATATTTTACGGTAGATCCTCCGCTCTCGTCGCATAACATACTCGTATATTGGACGTTATAAGAATACTTCGCGAGTGCTTGCCCAAGTGGACAAATTAAGTGGGTTAATGATATTTAGGTAGAACAGTCGCCCCTTGCTCTATCCAAGCACCCTAAAGCTGGTAGGTTATGAACACACCCATCACAAATTTATAGATTCAGGGACCCCTTGTTCCACCTTCTTGGTTCTTCAATTCATCTCAACCTGTTAAGTGAAATATTTTCAGTATATCACCGGTATTGTGCAAGACTGGGCGATCTCAAAACGCTGAAAATTATTTCGTAAAGGTTCATTATTTCTGTAGTAGATAATCCCCCTACGTGGATCACTGGACTATACAACCAGGGACAACGGTTCCTAAGTACACTCGGAACCCGTTGACAACCAACAAAAGCTGATATCGGAATAGCTATAATGGTGTGATACGTAGTTCATCAGCACGCCGTTGAAATTATTAAACAGAACAACTGGAATTTAACCAGATTGAATAAAACACTTACCGACGCTTCACTTATTTGCAAATATATAAATGAGTTATGAAAAACTCAAAAAACCATATTCACATGGAATCCATCTTGCAGCAGTCCTGTCTCCAGCCATTTTTAGCATCCACGAGTTTCTGAGCGAACGTATGATCGTGCTGCATGGTCTTGTTGTACGATCATCCGTATGGCCGGAATAGTCTTAATCGATTCACAAAACGAATTTCTACCTGAATCGAACCAAAAAATAAAACGTTTTTTAGATTTTGATACGTGGTTAGATTAATCCTTAAATATAATTTACCCGTACGGCTGAATTATCAGGATGCCAAGATTACGTTAGATTTTTTCAAATTTTCCAAGTTTTGGTCCGTTAGTTTTGGAGAAAAGCTAAGAGACGGCGGATGTACGGATTTTTGTTATTCGTTATTTGAAATCTATCTTAAAACGTAAACCAACAAGTTTTGAAGAGAGTTGAAAAACATTTTTCTTGGTAAATTAAACATTTTAATTATCGAAAATAATAGAACAGAACACAATTTTTTTGGGAGCCTTCCAAAGCATTGTTTTCTCTTTTCTTGGATATCCGCTACCAGGGTCGCCTGTCACTGTTCATATTTTCCTGAAATCATCTCATATTTATCTCCTATCGTTCCTCGGGGGGTTTTCTAGAGACAACAACATGGCTAGTATGTATCAATAATGTATTTGAAACAATCCAAGTTATCCCTTTCTTGCACGAAAGTATTTCATGTATTTCTAAGATGACACAAGTCAAAACCTGAACAAATCCTCATCATTCTTCCTAAACAGGTTTCTCCAAGTAGAAAGATTCAGGTGCCTGCTTCATCGAAGTAGTTCATTGGGACCATCTACCACCTAGCCTGTACGATTTCCCAAAACAATTGAAATCGGATGAAAATTAAAAGAGAGATGTTTGTTTATTGTTTGATTGCACTGGTGCAATCCTGATGAAACTTCTAAGCGGTAATAAAATCCGTCTCTTTCAAATTAACCTCTGAATTTGAGCAACATCAGACAAATAAGCCATGAAAAACTTGCGCATAGTTAATTTCATATTGCACATGCGCAATAAAAACTATCGATTTTGTTTGAGGATATGCAGGGAGCCCATCTTCAGCATAACACATTTCCTCTCTCAGAATCTCATCAAAATCGGATAGAAACTGTGGAAGTTATAACGGACACGAAACGAAATTTATTCTGAATGATTTAAAACAAAAGGTTTGGATTTCTTAATTTTTTGTGTGTGTTTGTATGGCGGTGGGGGGGTGCATTCACTCAAGACGAAAAAAACTGTGTATTTAAACTAAACTATATTTTTGCGATAAAAACGTCGTTCTTAAGCTTAAAAACGAAAGGTTGAGTTCGTTGGACAGCGCTTTCTGAGCACATCAAAGTGGTCTAATTTCAAAAAATGTGGTAAAAAAAAATCTCTAAAAATAGCAAATTTGCCTTTTTTTGTGTGAATGGTGCTCAGAAAAAGTTAATAGAACATGAATCAGGGCATTTAGACATTTGTGAACAAAATTGAGTTGAAAAATGGACTTAAATTTATATAAAATTAGCTAAAAATCGATATGAACGCCATAAAAATTGAAAAAAGACATAATATATTTTTTTGGCATTAGAATATCACATAGAAAACCTGCATCTGCTACAAAGCTCTACATTATCTTTGTCTCCGAAGTGCTCAATTTTCCACACGATTCAACAACAAATCTACTAGTAGTACGATGAGCACAGTAAATGTGGGTTATAAAATTCCAACGAAAAGAGGATATTGTCCTATGGCATCCTTTTCTTGACACCAGTAGATTTACTGGTTTCATATCTACATGAAACTGGTGATATTTTATCTTATCTTACCAAATCTTGAGGACTTATTTAACAGTTGCCAGCTTAATGTAACAGTTCTTGTTAAACTTTTTATCTTATAGCTTATAGTATTTTGTTATTCCGAGAGTTGAGATATGTATTATCAAGCAAGCCTACCTTTGCGCATTGTTTCAAAAGGTCATCTCTCATCTCGGTTGTCTTTGATGGAAGACCTGTCATTCCGTTTGTGGCCCACCTCGCTGCCCGTCTATTTTCGATGTTTCGTCGACTGTTGGCATTCGAGTTATGAGCCCGTTTCAACTCGGTTAATTTAGCTAATTGTCAGCTCTTTCGGAAGGGCCTTGACACGGAGTAATTTTTCCCTCTTTCGAAAAGTCGCAGGGGCTCATTTAGTGCCGCTGCCCGTTGTGAGGGTGATCAACTGCAGTTTTTTTGCAGTCGGAAAAGTAGGTGGAACACCACGTCGTGCAGCGAGGGACCTCTAGATTGGCAAGATGCCAAGAGAGAGTTGAAGGATGTAAGGGATAGGCTTGACACAGTGATACCAATTCGTAGATACCAACTATTTCGAAAGTAAATACAAGTAATTTTATTTATTAAGATTATAAATGACAAACAAGGGGGGGGGGGGGTTAAAACATATGTTTTCTTTGTTGATTACAAAGGTTGATATTGAAAATAATTAACCAACAATCGTCATATATAAAATAAGGAGTTGACTATTAATTCGAATAAATTATAATGAAACGTTTCATCTTGTTCCAGGTAAGGGTCCGATACCTGCAGCTCTAAGAGTGTATGTGAGTAACTATTTCACAACTTTCCAAACACACCGAATGCTAAGAGATAGGTTCTGTGGAGCCCCTGAAAATCGGTTTCTGAAACTCCTCCTAACGGAAATATACATAAATGATCTATGTTTTCAAAAACGTTCAAAAAATTATTTGGATTCCATGACGACTCACATTATACATATGTACTAAACATAGCTAGTGTACTAAAGTGTGAATTAGACCCTACCTTTTTTGCACTATTAACAACTATTTCGTTAATTTGGCAACTAAATTTCTACCGTCTTTTCAATCAACATGATAGGACATTACATTGCACAGTTTACTTTGTCATTGTCTCTTCAGACAAGCTTTGTTAGGGTTAGAAAAGTATCCAAAATTGATCACAGTAACTTCTTGAATGATGATGATTAACTAAATAAAAGTGCCTTCCACTTTGCAAAATAGTGCATCACATCCACCGCATCCGCACACTCCACCAATAATTAATGGCAATTGTTTAATTATTATTATTTAATAATTAGGGCAGTTATGTATTGGACTGACTCTGAGCTAACCAGCATAATCCAAGTCATTTCATAAAAACCGGTCTATTAGAATCAGAGTTTTGCCATTATCAGCCAGGTATAGGTTTCCTCATTCGCAGTTAGTCCAATCGCACTGAAAATTACTATTAAAAAACAATTTTACCATGTTTTGTAAGAAATAGAGCCGTTAAATCATGGGAAATTGACACTTCTGAGCGCACTATCGATTTGTAGCAGACCATCTCGGCGCTAACTCTGAAAATTTCATTAACACTTTCAGTGCGGGACCAGACTTTTTGACCTCGCTGTGCTGCTTTTATTCAGGACGGAACGTTCTTCAGTAGTTTTGCTTGGAATACGGGGGACTTCAAAACTAAAGCATAAGTGATAGAAACTAAACTCCAGTAGTCATGAGTTTAGGGCGTTGTGCCCTACTCGTCTCCAACAAAACTATGCACGAGACTAAATGACCCCGAACCGTCCTGAGGGAACCTTAGCAGTCACCAGAACGGCACGGGACGATTTGACCTCGTGTCAATAATTAGTGGCTTAACTTTTATGAATGCAAAATTGGATGTTTTAGATATTTGTATAGGTACCTAATAAGTACTTTTATTTAAAATTTATCTATCTGAAACTAAAAGTCATAAATCATACTTGTAGAGTTAAGAACTCACATAAAAGTGAAATCACGTGTTCCTTGAGCACGATATTTTTAAAATCATAAATAATATATTTTCACTGTTGACTTCTTGAGCTATATGTGGGGAAAATTGGACACGACTGAGTTTTAACCTTCGAATTCAATTTTTTGGGTATTGTGTGTAGATGGCTCCGGAAAATGGTAAATAGTTCATTGATCCATGGCCTGGGGCTGCCGTGCATAGTGCTAGGTATAAACTTTGGGACAATAACTAGAATTCCAGGAAATAATAGGTTTTTGGGGAAATAAACACGAAAAACCTGGTCCAGGAATACGAAGGTCAAGAACACTCGCATCGCACTTGGTGAAACTCTGAGCACGGGGTCAATTCGTCTCGTCCAGCACCTGAGTGATGTGAAGAAAACTAGTGGCCGCACTGAACGTGTTAAAATCGGTCCACTAGTACAGCAGGTGTCCTCATACAAGTATCTGGGTGCTCAGGTTGGTGGGCAGTATAGCCAAAAGGAGGAAATTGTGTCCCGCATCGCACAGGCCAAGAGGGTTTTCTTTAACATGAAGAATTTCTTCGCCAGAAACAAGCTGACCTTAGGGTTGAGGGTTCGCGTACGAGGATGCTACGTTTTCTCCGTTCTCCTCTACGGATGTGAGGCATGGACAAGTTCGTATTTGAAAGGGCGGATAGCATCATTTGAAATGTATTTGTATCGCCAAATCCTAAAGATCCCATTGGTCGATAAAGTGATAACTAGATCCTTCTCACAGTAAAGGAACGAAAAGCGCGGTATCTTGGGCACGTGATGCGTGGAGAAAAGTATGAGGTGCTTCGGCTGATTATAGAAGGGAAGATAGAGAGCAAGCGGTCAGTCGGGCGGCGTCAGAATTCGTAGCTGCGGGATTTGCGCTCGTAGTTCGGCTGTTCATCTCTCGATTGTTCCGCACAGCGGCATCAAGAGAGTTGCTGGCCATCAAGATCGCCAACCTTCGCTCGGAGACGGCGACATAAGAAGAGAAGTCACTTTGTTTCATAAATGTGAAAATTAGTTATGCGCAATCGTGATAGTGATTACTCCACCAATCACTATAAAATTTACAGGACAATCCCTAAACAAACCCAACTACTGCTTTATTTTGTATTTGGCTAGTTCAACCACTTGGCTTGTTCTTCGTATTTAAATTAATTCCATACATTCATGGTACAATAAGTCAGGAAACTGTACTGCCCACCTAACTTGGGAGGCTTTTTCTTCTTACGACCTCAAAAGATTGTAATCGAACATAATGTCATTCAGGATCAAGATTAAGGATATACCGGCAATATACTCAACCAGCTTCTCTCCTCTGCGTTCCGAATTGCCGATCCCGCGCTCGTACGGCTCAAACCCCGAGACGCAGTAGGGAGATCCTGGTGGGGAGCAACAAGTTTCTCAGTTGGCACTACTGGCACCTCACTGGCATTTCCAGCTGAGTAGATTGTTGTCAGTTCCCTCTCGCCCAAAATACTTTAACCCTCGTGTCGTGGGGTTTTTGTTGTGGCGAACCGTTCCGACAATTTTCACCGATTTCTTCGACATTCCGCGTCCGTTTTCCTTCAAGTTGTGCGGATAGTGTGTTCCGTTCGCGAATCTCCGTGAATTTTCAAGGTTTCGCGATCCCAGTTATTGCGCCACAAACCGCTTCAGGGCCCTCGAGGTTTCGCACTCATTCATGACCACCGTAAGACCCGCTGACTTATTTTCCTCTGTTATCTATGTTTTGACAACTCACTCCCTCACTCCTAATTCTAGTTTAGCTGTTGTATGTAAGCTTATGGATAGTTAAAGAATTGCTATGTTTATCGATGCACTCCAACAGAGCTACCTAGTATGGTATACTATGTTGTAGTACCTACCATGTGCTTAATGCATTGTATTACCTAGGTAGTACCTCTTATATATAATTGTTTGTATTTTATACTGAGAAAGGTACTCAATTTTGTACTAATGTGAAATCGACCCGTAATTGTCGTCCAATTTAATTGTCATCAATACGTTTTAGAGCAGGGGTCTCCAAACCACGGATTTGGTCCGGCCCGCCGCCCGCAGGAAAAATGTATGGATGAAGAAAATTAGGCTACCGCCAGAACGTGATGATTTCAAGGGAATCAAGAGTTTTCCCGGACAAATGACAACAATTTTTTATTCAACGTATGTTTGCGAACAAACCTTTTCAAAAATGACACATGTCAAATCCAAATATCGAGCGATAATTTCAGAAGAACACTTAAAAAATTTGCTTATGATTGGAACAACAAACTTTGATCCTAAGTCGAAAGACATTGTAAGCAAAAAAAATTGCACACATCACATTAGTTTTTCCGAAAATACTTTTTTGAATATAGGTAATAATTTCAAATAAATAAATACAAAATATATTTCTCTTAAATGCTTTGTTTTTATATTCCTGAAAATTAAATTGTTATTATTTCTTATTAAACGATGAAAAACTGGAATTAAAAAGATTTAATCACTCAACACCAAGTTTTGGTTCCTATATTAGGCCTGATTTTGAATTTGTCGAATTCGTCCAGGAGTGTTCAAAAACCCTGTATTCAAGTGTCTGACTTTCAAAATTTCCCATTCCTGAAAATTCAATTGTTAATATTTTTTATTGAACAACGAAAAAGTAATTATAGAATTTAAAAAATAATCACCAAAAACTAACTTTTTGTACCTATACTAGGAATAATTTTGAATTTGTCAAACTCGTCTATAATTGCTTAAAAACACTGTTTTCAATTGTCTAATTTACAAACTTTTAGGGGGGGGGGGAGGGGGGGGACCCCACTGTTGGCCCGCACCACCACCTCAACATTACGATACGGCCCTTGGGGCAAATAGTTTGGAGACCCCTGTTTTAGAGCATAATGCAGGACAGGCCCCGGATCATCAAAAAATTAGCAAATTAGTGGTAATCTTTGCGCATTTGCAACAATACTTTTCAATCCCCTGCAACTGCCCTGCTACATATTTGTTAATATTCGTGGGTAAATATACTTACCTCTTATACGCGGGTAGGTGTTTACATTTTGAATCATTTCTGAAAGGATCTTTTAACGGATGTGTATTGATCCGTACATCTACCTACCTCCGTGAAATCATTTCAACTACCCAACTACGACTACATTGAATGACCTCTGTACAAAGTAAACCCGGTAAATAGCAACAAGCATAAAATTGCATGACGTAAAATCACCCATCGTTGACAGGTAACATTGTCTTGAATTACCTTGTCCAAAATCATCTGAAATGAATTAATTCAGTTGTCTAAAGAAATTCCCACCTAATTCGGGCATCTTGAGTTGAACCTCTACCTTATAACTTGCTAGATACTGCAAGAATTTGTTGATTGATTTATATACAGTCGTGGCTTCTAACTTGTACTAGATATAGCATGTTTTGTGACTGTCACAAAAATATAATGTTCTTAATTGTTGTCATCAGCCCAGCTCATTTGCAAAGCCGGTTTATTTATTTATTTGTGTACGCGCAAGCCCAATTTACCTACAATCAACAATACATTTTTGCGAGCGAAAAATCACAGACATTAAGAAAAAACGATTTACCAGGGGAAGGTTACTAAAATATGCAGCGAGAGTTTTCAAACTGGAAAAATAATTTTAATTAACTGAATTTAATGGGGGAAGAAGAAATTAAAGATTTCTATGAGACTATGAGAAAAAGGTCATGCGGTTATGGTAATTTCTATGATCATCCGTAGATTTGTCTAGATTTTATTGTGGTTCCTACCTTCTCCAAAGATCCCCAATGACTTCAGTGTAGGTGGCGGGGTTTTCAAACGCTACCTTCATGATGTTACTCACTGTGATTGCAACTTGAGGATTGTGTATGAGGATTGTAACATGATAGTGAAACTCGATTTCACCAAGTACGAACTGTAATTTTTCCTTCAGAAAGAAGATAAACGTCCGGAAGGGTTTATATTTTTGCGCTGCGGCTCAATTTTAAGTGGGCGAGGTCAGCTTTTCTGTTTTTACATTAAAGCAAATGTTTCATACACAGTAATTTAACCGTTTAAGGATTGTCACATAATAGTGACGATCTACTTTAGCAAGTTGCTACATTCATTTTTACCTACAGAAAGAAATCAATCATCCAGTAAGTTTAATAGTTTTGTGCTACTATTATCACAAAAATGTTGTGTAGCTATATTGTGTGGATTGTCTGATGCTGGATTGAACCAAACTGCTAACTTTTCTTTTGTATTTCATCACTATTTTAGTCGGATGTCTGAAAGTTCCAATGGGTACTTGCGCACTTCGAATTTCCCCTCTCCCTTCATGATACTCAAAATTGTGCGAAACTTATAGGTGTAACACTTATTTTGAAAAGTCGGTTTTTAGCTTTGAACGGAGTCAAAATTGTGTGGTTTCTAAGGTTTATTCCTGTTTCATGAATTGAGGACAGTGGAGGCCGAAATCATCTTACGCGTTGTGAGGCCAACAACAGCAGTTGAACAAGAAAACAATTTTATTTCATTGTTCCGTTTCCTATATAAAGGAGCAGGCGAATGAGTTTTGTCTCTGCCAGCCACGACTGCAATGAGAACCGTGAGAAAGGGAACGATTACTGCCTTTACGCTGAAGTGGCTCATTTCCTGCTATTCCGTTCTGCCCTCGCATCCTCTCAACAGGTGATGTGTTGGCTGATAAATATAACTCATCCTCGTAAGAAAGTACAGAGGAAGTGATAACTAAGTCAATATGGTAGGATTTGTATTCCGACACTATATTACACCTTACATAACGTCAAGTGAATATTGGGCTATTGATATATGGTTGTCCACCTTAACCAGCAAACCTATTACAAGTTGTAAAGGTGCCAGCACCTCTGAGAATATAGTGATGCAGTGCAAAATATCATGTATTTCAAATAAGAAAGTCAAAACCGTAAGGTAGAGAAAATGTCTGTAACAGTAAAGTATGAAAAATAACCAAATATGGTTTGCTGTAACGGATTCTGATTCCTCATTTTCTATCATTGATCAACGTTCGTGATTAATTTTTTTAAAAAGCTTCAACTCCCTTACAGGTTTATGATTTTGTTAATAATCGAAAAACTTGAATTCCGTCATAAAACACTGTCAATTCTAACGCAAGGTTTTATTTATTAATGCGTGATTGCATTTTCATGATACAGTGTCATTGAAAGGTTGAGATTGATTGCTTTTTCTTCCCAAAAATTGTCATTATTAGCTATGTCTGAATTTCTACGGATCTGAAACCTATCCCAATCGATTTTGCGTCCAAAATTACTAGAAAATTACACCCTATTAAACGTTAGGACAAACTAGAAAACCCCAAAAGGAGCCTTTTTGAGAAAGAAAGCATTTTTACAACAATATTAAAGCCTTTTATGACCATTAAAGCGGACGGACATTGCAGATTCGGAATCTTCGCACCTGTAAACGTAGAAGGACAAAATTTGAGGGGCTTATAAAAACTTGTTGGTATAAGGTTGTGGAGGCTTATTTTTGAAAATAATATTCCTAAATTGTACCTATTAAAAAATGAAGAAAAAGTCTTTTTCAAGTGGGTGCTATGTATTCGACGCTGAATAAGTTAATTGACACAACTTGAAACTTGGTTGCTAGATAAGAAACGCACTTAACTGGTCAGTTGAATCGGACCTTGGCACTTTTACCAAATCTGACACACCTCTTAAATGTTTTATGACTTCTTGAGGGATAGTTTTTACTGTAATTCATTTAGTAATAATTTACCTTTTCAATGCTGTAAGTCGGTCGTGTACGAGTCATTTAGTTTGTTTTTACACTCATTTTCGAGCACAAAACATTACTCAATCAATCAATAGTGCACGATTTTCGTGTGTTGTTATTGTGACCCATCGAAAATTTGCTCCTTAAGTTATCCTGCGCGAACGGTACTTTTCAAGAACCAAGCAGTGATGTTTGAGGGCTCCCACATCTTTATATCGTGATGTTGAGGTCTAGAGTTTGTTTTGAATCGGCTGACATAGGACTTAAGAGGCCCTGGAACCTTCCAATCTCGACTCCTTCCGAAACATGCTTGCCACGTTATCTGTCAGCTGTGACGCCGTCGGGCGCAATCACGTCCAGGTCGGATGGGCGTGCCTTCGCCCACCTTGTACGGCGTCTCACGTTCGCTTTTTGCTTCTTCGTCTCTGAAAATGGACAACTTTTGTGGTTATCATTAAGATTTGTTGGTCGCGTAAGTGCTTATGGACCCGAACGAAATTATCGATGCTGATATATCGATTGATTTTCAGCCTGATTTTGATGGTATTGTGGGGTATTAAGCGGTCTTATAATTCCGACACTTTCACGGGCGTGGCTCCACCCACCGTGTACGGCGTCTCACGTTCGCTTTTTGCTTCTTCGGCTCTGAAAATGGGAACCTTTTGTGGCTATTATTGAGAGTTGTTGACCGCGTAAGTGCTTATGGTCCCGAATCAAACTATCGATCCCGATTGATCGGCTATATCGATTGATTTTCAGCCTGATTTTGATGGTATTGTGAGGTATTATGCGGTTTTATACTTTCAATGCTGTCACAGGCGTGCCTCTGTCCACCTCGCATGGTGTCTCACGTTCGCTTTTTGCTTCTTCGACTCTGAAAATGAGAAACTATTGTGGTTCTTATTAAGAGTCTCAATAAGATAGTAAGTGCTTACGGCCCCAAATCAACCTACACTCGATTTTTACGTTTCAAATTTCTTCACCAATTTCGTTCTTGGTTCTACTCCATATCCCGAATAAAAAAATTGATTTTCAGCCCTATTTTGAGGTATTACGCGGATTTTTACTTTCAACGCTGTCGAACCAATAATAAATTGTGCGTACCATGTGTTTGCAATAACATACCAATTTTTTTGAAGATGTAATATCCTAGTTTTTAAAAATCGGGCGAGTGGAGGAGGAAGAGAGGCCGTTGTTCAATGATGGTTTGAAGGTTATATCAATATCATCGCTACAGGATCGGCTAACTACAGATTCTTTCACTAGAAATATACGCGGAAACTTCCACTGGATTCTTGCGTTTCAAATCCTTCTGTGTAAACATCGTTCCTCAGACAACGCCTTGTCACGGCCAAATATATCAATTACAGACTCATCTTCATGTTTTTTTCCTTTTGAATTGTGCTCGTAATCCCTAGACCTTCTCGTATACCACATATAGGATTAAGGACCCTTCATTATCTCTATCCGACCTATACGAGATCAATGTTGTCAAGAGAGTGTAAATATAACATCAATAATTGATAATGAATGAACAATTATTTTTCTCAAGATGTCTCTTCAAATTGAGAGAGTTTTAAGGTGTTGAACAGCTTGCAGTTTTCAATGTTCTCGTTTCTTTTTATAACTACTGAATTATAGATTGATCCTATGCAGGAAGACCTAAGCTATTTACTAAACATCCTGAAACTGTCGTTGGAATATCAGTAGGTACGGCTGAAGTATTAGTTTTATTCGTTAAATTAAGTTGAAAATGAGCAAAACGTCCCTGACGTTCTTTTTAACAGTAAATTGAATTAATACGACGGTTATCACAAAGCAAGTGACACTGTTTACCGTAAAATTATGATGTAACTTCGTTTTGAAGATAAGTTGATCCAAAAAGAGAGATTTAAACGATTTATAAAACACAAATCGATATCAGTGTTATTTTTCCAGTAAACGAGTTGACATACATACTTATGATAACAGAGCACTTACGCAAAAAAAAAAAAAATCAACTGTTTTTATTCAATGATTACACAGCTCCACAAAAACAGGACAGTTTCTGACCTGGGGGTCTCACTATGCTTTCTATATATTTTAAGGGTCTCTGAATCCAAATTTCTGTATCGAGGTCTATATTTCTCCATCGGGTCCAGGTTTAGCCATAATCTCAAAAAGTGTGGTGTTTCGAACGTATTTTTTTATGTTACGCCTTCATTTCGGATTCGGTCATATTTGCTTATTTCTTCCTGCTATGTATTGAGTTTTAGAATCTTTTGTGGCCAATTCCACGGGGTTAGGTGCGTCCCATTTTAAATGTATATGTCACATTTTATCATACTTCGTATTTTTGTCCAATAACAGCACGTTTTGGTTGCTAGGTCATGTTTGGCTCCATATTTCATAATTTTGCTTTATTTTTTACGAAACTTGTACATTTTTTACAAGTTTTGTTAGAAAATACGCGGGAAAGAAGTCAATTTTCACGCAAGTGAATGTTACACTATTCAAATTACCGATAGAAACTTCGAAAAATTGGAATATGTACAGTCATTATGATAAAATAATATTTTTTCAAAATATTTTCATCTCGTTGTCATTTGAAAATTGAACATGGGTATATACACTCATACGAACAATTTACATAACTATGTCGTTTTTAAAATGGGAACTCGAGAGAGTATGCTCTAAAAAACCCTACTTATCGTTCAATTTTGATTGGCTCTAAGTGACGCGTAAACAAAACATTAATAAATAAATATCAATATTCCAAATTCGAGGACCCTCGTCACCAATTGAGAAAACTTGGATGTTTTAGTTTGATTTTTGCTAAATATACAGTTATTTCTCCAACTGTGTATTCAAATTTACAATGAATGATTGGAATAATAATTAATGGATTGTTTAAGTTTTCATGTCTTTGCTATGACACATAAACAAAAAATTGTCACGAAAGTTGTCGTCAGCTGTGCGTTACGGTAGCCCCAGATGCACAAACACAAACATTAATATAAACAAAAAATGTATGACATTACCTACGACCATAAGTTTTTCGAGTCGGTGGGACATTGTGCTTTATAATCATACACCCTTCTTGAAGATATCTTAATGTGTTGCGGACTCGTACGCAATCGTTTTGATGTAATGATGGTTTAGAATTGCTCAAAAAAGGGTAGTTTGAAATCTTTTCACTCATTTTAGAATCTGATCTTGATCAATTCTAGTAGGCCGTTCTTCTTGTAGACAGGCTTTTGTGACAGGCTCAGCGGCCGTCCTAAAAACCGCTCTCGGCCTTCAATTTTCCTACCGGATAGCATAGAGGAAAACCGGACTGCCCTGGCGAAAAGCGGACACCAAGTAACCCTGTCTATATGAGAACTCCCTGAAGCCTTCTCAATCTCGATCAACATTCCGCGTACGTGCGGACGGGCCCGGCCCTTGAGTTTATTTTCCAACCGGGCGGTGAGGACTTGCAATTCCCTCTCTTCTGTTTTTGTTGTCAGTCCGTTTTTATTTTCGTCTTGGACCCCGCTCAATATGGGCGTTGCTTTGGAGGTCCCTATTTCCTAATTTTCCTTTCCCGAGAAGACTTCAGCGGCCAATAAACACTTGCATAAACACGGCATTTCGGCGAGGCGTTTTCAGCTAATCTCTCCGTGACCCGTTTCTCTGAGAAGGTTAAGTTTAGCGCTTTCCTAAACCGCATTGACCGCATCTCTGTCACGAGAATGATTCATCTTATTCACAGTGATTGCAAGTTTGAATGAAATTGCAAGTTTAGTGCCAAGAGAAATCGTAACAGATATGCGCTTTGCTATTTTAACCTTTTTGGTTTACTATCGAAAATAATAAACCTCTTTAATCGACGAAGGAAAGACAAATTTAAACCATTCCCTACCAACTTATGGTTTCAAGATGCGTAGAATCTAAACCGACAGGGGCTTTTTTCTCAAACCATTGTGCCGAATTTTCATGAAAATTCGCTGGTAGTAGCTGAATTGAAGGGCTGAAACATTTTAAACCACTAAGGACAATGGTTTTATAATTGTTATGGTTTTGTTGTTGATATTGGAGTGATATAGACATCATTTCAATGTATCGAATGAGCCCAGCCGCGTCGAAGAATGTTCATCCATTGAGAAAGATCATCTCCAGGGAAAGAACACCGTCATGTGTGTGATCGAAATCTCATGTAAACATTCCCCTTTGTTGACTACGACAATAGACCTTCTGAGATAATCTCATAACGGACAACTAATTTAAATAAATCCGTTTGTTCCTCCGCTTTGTGAAGCTTTTCTTCTGAACTAACTACCTATTGGACCAACTGCTACTTGGGTAAAAAATGTCAAATGAGGGCCTGAGTCCTCTAAATCACTAACATCTATATAAATTACGTATCTACTGATAAAATCATTACATGGAAGTGGAATCCAAATTTTAATAATTAATGTGGTATATAGTGTTACAGGTACTTATAAAAAACGCTGCAAATTCTTTCTCTGGGGTTTATTATTCAATTTTCTTGCGTTCATGATATGAATTTCTACTAAGCTTTGAAGTGTGCGTGTTTCACAGGTGATAGAGCGATTATTGAATTTCATCATGGAGATATGCATAGAGCACGTAAATCTGTTCTCAACCAAAATACCTATTTGGATTGTTCAGTTGATCATATTTGTGTGCCTCCTGAAATTCAATAATCACTCTATCACCTGTGAAATAAGCACGCTCCAAAGAATAATAAACCTCTGTGTAAGAGTTTGCAGCATTTCACGCGTATCAGAATGCTTCAATCCGTGTATCGGCTACAAACCCTTTTAGGAGTTCACTCCAGTATCCACATCACTACATCACTAGGTTACTGCTATCAAAACAAAAACAATAATAAACCGAAATAACGCAAATTTTGGCACCATAAATCGGGAATGGTCTGACCTACGGACCTGGGGAGGGGCTCATTCGATTCCTCGTGGAAAGTTCTTCAAAAATAGTTCAAATTTAGGCCGCCTTGACTTTTTTTGAGGTTTTAAGGGATTTTACAAAACGTTGACAACCCTTAAAGGACACTTTAAATTGAGTGAGAGAGCTGGCTCAAGAATCGTGGCGTCGTCGGACCAAGATGGATTTTTCCTGAAAATTTCAGATCTTTTGCTCCAGCCGTTTGGGAGAAATCGTAAGTTCGACGGACGGACGGAAAAATTTTTATTGCAGGTTCGGATTCTACACCCTTTGAAATGTAAACCATGAAATTTTCAGGGGGGTTAGAATTGTTTTTTCAAGAGCGATTACAATGGTTTAGGGTTGGTGTTTGGAGTAGGGTTACCCCTCGCTCTCTCTAAGGAATAAAACTTTAGCAGAAAAGAGAATGTCTACTCGTGTGCAAATATGAATTGGTGTAAACTTAGTTAACATCTTCAATAGGTCGTGAGATTCTATCATTCTATATTAGAGCAATCGAATATGGACTTTTCCTTGTCTGTTTTTTTACTGATAACTTTCTGTTTTCAAAGAGGTAATCAAAATAATGAAAAACATTCATTTAAGAGATCGATTATGGAGGGCAAAACTAATGAATCACCTGGAGGAATATTCCTTTGCTTTTACTCCATAGGAGCTTCTCTTCGTCAGTTGTGAGATCCAAATGTTGAAAAATTTTGCGTTCCTTCTTGCGGATGTATCAATTCTGTTTCGAAATTGAATAGAAGAAACTTTGAATGAAATCCCGAATTTGTCTTGAACATGCAAAATATTTCGCCGTTCAGTTCAACCACAATACATTTCCCAACTATTATCACGGTTTCACAGTATTTTTCTCGTTTCTCACCATTCTTCTGTTCTGAAGAGGGAATTGCAAACTGAAACAAACGTTTTCCTGTACCTTTCAGACGCAAAAAAGGTGGTAGTTAGTGGATGATGGGAAACAATTTTAGGTTTGAGTTCTGCAGCATCTTCATTAACGTTATGGATATTCAGGGGGACGGCGAAAGAGAGGAGGGGATGCTCCAGGGAAATCTTGCTGAGTGGATGGACGAAAAGAAAGCGCAAGTTTTCATCACCAGAAAGAGCTACAGAAAATATTCATACAGTTTCATGGATTCTCTTCCTTCTGTTCGAGTTCTCAACAATCCGTTCTTCAATCTGGGAAATTGCCCTGAATAAGGATATTAACTGACTCCTACTCTTACGAATTTTATAAACATGTGTAACGTCGAGAATGCAAAGATCAACTCATCATTTTTTCACAGCACTGTACCTACGATACTGCGCAACAATATTGAAATGCCAAAAATCGTGTTAATTATCCTACTTTCCCGGAATCCAAATAACAAAAAATATTTTGCAAATTTATTTATACTTTTTTCTGGTAGTAGATTTTACATTTTATTCTACAAGTACCTCAATCAGGCTGGTATATTAGTAAGTAGGTGCACCTAAACATTAGAAAGTAAATTTGGGTTTAGCACTACGGTTGAAATAACAATTCACATCTGAATTATTATCTGAACTGCGTATTGCGTGGATTACAAAGAGAGCGGGCATTTATAGCTTAGAACAACAAAAAATCCTCGTCGTTAGGTTTGAATGACTAATTTTTTTCCTTCGTTTCTTGTAACGGTTGTTTCCACCAGTTAAATGTAGTTGAATTAAATTTATAATGTTCAAGTTTAGTGCAAAGAAAATTCTTATTCCGGAATAAATTCCCTGATATAAAAAAGAATTACCTCGGATTTTATCCATTTTCACCCAAATGAGCAACTATTAGCACATGTTTGTAAATAAATAGTTCACACAAACTTTATGAAAATCAAGCTAGAGGGAAATGACAATATTGTTTGACATTTAAACTCTTGAAAATTCGAATAGAGGGAAAACTAACTATCACAACCAAATCAAAAGCGTTAATTTGCGTTAATATCAGTTAAAAGGATTTTTTTTCTCGTAATTTCGACCTCAACTCTTATAAACGCCTATAACTCTCCTAATTTCCTGCCTGAAATGCTAATTCATTATACCACTGGGTAAAGCGTTGAGTTTCCCATCTTGCTAATCTTTGGAATAACGACTTTTTTCATACTCTGTAAGTCTGTTGAAATAATAAGAGCCAAATTTAGCCTTAAGCCCAAAAATATGCTTTTCAACGGTATGATCAAAAAATATTTTGAGCTTCAGGTTAATTGAGAAATTAACGTGTGAATGCGGAAAACACTGGATATTCACGGTGAAATCACACCTTTCACCCAATACCGACTTGCCATATAAAAATAATGAGTTTTACGCCAGATTTTGTGTATTCTATTCTATTTTGTGTATTTGTTTATTATGGTGTTTTGTGTGTTCTACGCTGAATCGAATGATGACCCTCTCGAGTCTCTCCGTTCAATAAAAAAGGGATATTCAGGTGTTTTCCTATATTCAGAATGGCTGAGCCACCGGTTTTTTCCCCTTTCTAAATAAGCTTAAGATTCTATCGAAATTTAAGCTTAAAATAATTTTTTGCTTGGAACGTTGGTAAAGTGACATTTTGGGCGCACGTTTTAGGCTTACATTCGAAAGTTCACCTCTGGATCACAAAGAGCTGGGAGCGATTCAAAAAAAGAGATTTTCCGAAGTTCAGACGAGTTTTCACTGTTCAAATTCATTTTTCATCCGTTCAGTCAGTTCAAAAAAACTTTGCTTTTCCATCAGGGAGATAGGAAACGTCCTTTCAAACGGAATAATCAAATTTGAAGTTACTCGTTCAATCAAGGGAGTTAGGATCTTTGTAATTTTTTTTTTTTTTTTTTTTTTCGGAAACTCGAAAAAAATTGATCATTGACATAACTTGAAAACAAAGCGGGATTGAAAAAAATGTTATAGGGTAACATTGGTTGCATAATAGTTGTAAATCAATTCCTGACCTGTGGCAGGTACCAAAGGTTAACACCCTGGATGTATGCCTCTAGATAGATAATATTTAAGATCGCTGCAAATTATTACAAAGAGGTTCATTATTCCTGTATTAGAATAAACCGTCTACATGAATCACCAATCTATGTTTATTAGTCGTAGTCAGTGTTAGGTACATTATTCTAAACTCACGTCTCCATTTCTTGTAATGACACATTAATCTAGGTTTAGGAACGAAATTAGCCACATGGGTCCTTCAGCTGATCACTGTGCCCCCTTGATAACCTTGTAACTGACTTCTATATGCCCTAAGATAAAGTAGCTTTATCAACACCCACCTAAACTAGTCTCAATGTAGGAACCTACGAAACAAAAGCTTTCAAAATATCTACAATGGTGCGATATGCTGTATATGGACGCGATTCAGAAATACCTCGAATCGAACAACTGATAAAATAAAAGACTTGAAAATTAAGTAAAACGCTAAAATAAAACTCGATTTTAATGGAACTTTTGAAAACAAATATCTTTCGCAATTATGTCAGATGATTTGATCTTAACATGGTACTGTGCGATTTTTACTGGAGTCCGAGCGCATTCTATCGTCGATTGGAGTATTATTTTCCTTGTATCTTCACTATCCCCAAGCATTTTCATATTCGGTGAATATTATTTACATTCGTGGATTTTTTATTTCGATTTTAGGATTCTACATTGGATTATAAAGTTTCATTATTGAAAATTGAAGTCGAAAATGCTGGACAATTTGATTTGTTGAATTGCCAAACCCGTTATAAACTTCTTTAAAGATTCTCTAGAAGAAGTGACAGTGAGCCTGAGGCTACAAACAGTCTTGAATTATTGTGCTCGGGAAGTTGGCGTAAAGCTCTCCGGGATTGTTGTTCAGATCCTTCAAATCACTTGACGGTCTGAGAGGAATCAATCAGGCAGGGGGCCTTGAGCCGATTAATTGCCGCCTCCTCCTCTTCATCCTTGCTCAACGACATAATGCAATAACTTCTGGGCCCCCGTTGATCAGCCTCCAGTCAAGTGGAGAACAAGTCTGATCAATTCGAATTGAAACTACTTGAAACTGCTATCCGAGGATCGCATGAACTCTTTTTCTCGGCCGAATCAGCCTCGCAAATTGATCGAATGTTAACACGTTTTTGTGCAATGCGCATGCAGTACAAGTTGACCCTATCTAATATGCATGTTAGACAGGGGCAACTTTTCTATTGGGCCTAAAGTGGGCCTCATCATCCATTTGGAAAAAAATAAAAGTTGTAGTCATGCATCATGGTCATGAATGAAGTTTCTTTACCTAACTCAGATTGTTGTAGATTATTAATGGCAAAATTATGATAGGAATGAATTTTCTAAATTATATTCTGCTAAGTCAGTACGTTTATAATTGAGTGCATCCAAGTAGGTATATTGGTTTATTATTTTCAATAGTAAGCTTCGTAATCGTATTGCAAATATTTTGTATATCCCCCCCTCAAACTTTGTCTTTATATGTTTCAAAGTTGATAGATTGAAAATCTGCAATTTCTGCCTTAGAATTGATGTAAAAAAATCCATTAATTTGCCCGTGGGCTCTATATGGGGTCTAGTTCGTCCCTACATCCAGCCACCCGATCGCCTTACACGCTTAGATGCTATGGCCACAATACTGGACAAAAACAGGGTTTTTACTGAGATAGACAAGTTGGGTTTCGTATCCTAGTAATTTTATTTCTTTACTTTACTTCTTAATTTACTTTTTAGTAGTTTCAGATTCACAGAAATTTACCCGTAGCAAATAATTGCAATTTCTGAACTGTGAGTGACTCCAAAACCTTACACGAATAATGACAAGTAATTATTCAAAAAATAATAAACCACATGGTAGAGTCGGCAGCGTTTTTTGCACATTGTGCACAAATTCTGACTTTGCTAACTTATTACGAGTATTATTCTGCTGAAAATCACAAAGTCGCCGATTTCATGTCATCTTTGCTCTTTTGCCCGATCCTGTTAAGATTGGGGAACTATCAAACCGTTCTTCTCCTACTACCTCCCTAATTTGAGATCAATCGGAGGTAGAAATCGATATTTGATAGATTTTTCGTTCTCGCGTGCGCATAGCGAGAGAGTAATTTGTGAGGAATGAAACTCATATGGAATCCATGCATTCAATGATTTTGCCATCAAAATTTGATGTAAACTTTGGAAATTTTGCTTACTGCGAGAATCTGCACTCACACATGCATGAAAGTTGTTCATTTCAGAACGTAAAATGGTGTAAAACGGGAAATGAGAGTGGACATTCTGATTTTGAGTTTGTTGTCAAAACATTTTCTTAGCAAAAACATTGCTTCTGCTACTCGAAACCTACACATTGGCCATTCCGCGACAAATAATTCAGTTCTCCATCATCGACTATTGAAAAAAGTTTTTTTTTTTAATTTATTGGCATGGTTTATTTACATACAGACACATTTGGTAAATTACAGTAGGTGCATTACTTCATATAAAATTAAATTAAAACAAGTTCACATAATTCACAAGTAGTACTTCACATAAAACAGTTCCGGAAAAATTTAATGTAATAATAAAACTTAAATTTGAATCCCATTTTCTTCTATAAATTTATAAATTAATTGAAATACCACTAGTTTATTCTGAAGGATGAATTTGTAAGTAAATGGCGACTCTACAATGGTGTTCAGCTTACCAAACGTGATGCCGTGTAGCGATCACAAAACATGACAATGTGCTCCACATCACCGTTTCCTCCACAGAAGTCACAGAATTCATTGACTACGTAATTTTGATCATTATTAATTCTGTACAAATAATAAGGGCATAAGGCATGGTTACTTCTCATTCTGCGTATAACTCTTACGAATCTACGGTTTACCGATTCACCATTTGAGAACCAAGGCCTACTTCTAATTTGCGGATTTATATCCTTGAAAAAAAGTCCTTTTTCACCTAGCATATATCTCTCTTGCTATTCCTTTTTGAAGCGTTTTTTTGTCGAAGAGTAGTAGTCTTCTTTTGGAAACAAACAATGCTCCATCTCTCCTGTTATCGCTGCAGTTTTGGCTGCATTATCAACTGCCTCGTTATACATGAGTCCGCTATGAGCTTTAACCCATATAAAATTTATTGTCACATTCTGCTGTTTGCACCTTGCCACTAGCTCCACAATTTTAGCAGTAATATGATTATTGAATTTTTTCAATTGATTACCAGAAACCATTCTCAAGACACTCTCTGAATCGGTACAAATTAGAGTGTGGTCATAACTGTTTGAATCGCTGAGTACATATTTTAGAGCAAGTAAGGGTTACAGTAAGCAAAAAAGGGTTACATTGCGGAAAAGAGGAGATTTTTCTCTTTCCGAAACGCTGGGGTTTTTATTTTTTTGCTGGCGGACTGCGGTTTCAGTCGGCACAGTTAACCCAAACCTCCTCTGTTCAGAAACTTGGACTGCATGTGGTACGACGAGAATGTGACGAATCTGTCTGAAACTTTGTGGGAAAAACAACACTCAAAAATAGTTAACTTTGGAGAAGTTTATCTTTCTAAGTCCAACCTTTAACATGGAATGCCCTACATACTATCATGATAACAACTTTAAAATTACCTTCTTCCGAAGATCTATTCCAAGTCAATTTTTTGTTTTACTCGACAACACAAAACTTCAAACCGATAGATGAACGATATTCAAACTACTAAGGAACCACTGGTGGCGGTATACGAGTATTTTAAATTGTGAGCGGTTACAACAGCAACTACAAAGTATCGATCGAACTTGAAAAGAGAAATGAACGTTTTTGCATCTTTGCAGCGTTTTTATTACTATTTTACTGCGTGTCTAAGAAAAACAAGTTTTCCAAAGTTTATAACGTACGACAAGCGCGGAGGGACGGAGTCGGAGCATCCTCTAGGAACTATAATGACATTAATCATGTTGACATTTCTGATGGACCTGGTGAATAATGAACGCTCTGTTTGTTTTTCAAGCGGTGCATCCACAACGCGAGGAAATGTGTATGTTGTGAAATTGTCTTCATGAATGAAGAACTCATTAATAAATGTATCGTCGTTATTTAGCTTCGTTAAACCTCATCACTCAGAAATTCGGGACGTACGATCACTAAAGTTTCCGGATCCTGAAGTGAAGAGAAAGGAAAAGTAGCGCGATTCCACGACTCTGTGTAGTTAAATTCCCCGTCCCACTTCAAACTAAATCCACTATTTTCCAAGTTGGTGAAATGATGGAAAGATGAATGAAACCTTCCAACTGGCCCAAGTCTCTTTTAACTTGGGGCGGGTAATGCGATCTTTTCTTATATTAAACTTTTTCTCGTCTCGACTTCTTAGGGGTAAGAGAGTTCATCCAACGACTTCTACCGTAAGTAGGTCGCAAACTACTCCTTATAAATACCTACGTAAGATTTTGTACTGAAATGATGATCCAATCGTGACTGAACCATAACTATGAAGTTGGAAGCCTGTGGAGTAGATATAATCAGTTTGAATGCTAATCAACTAAAATAGGACGTCATTATAGTCTCCCAGCTTTAAAGCTTAAAATAGAATAATGTTAAGAAGATGGCGATTATAAAATTTATGCACTTCCGCAGACCATATTGATTATTCCATTCATATTTCGAACTTGCTTTACTGGGGCTATACTTCGTTTCAGTGATTCACATAAAAATCGTCCCATTTTTGTGAAGCTCTACACTATCCTTCCATATTTGTAATTTACTTAGATGACACATTTGGTAAATGATTTTTACTGAATCTTCTACACAGCTGGTTAACCTGGAAAACTGTGCTTGCATCAGATGTGTGGTGGACTTCCATCTATTCATCCAAAGCTTCTATGGTTTTTATGGTGGCAGAGAGTCATTAGGATCCATTCCCCCTCTGATATTGACTGTCTTGAAGCACCTTCCTCTTGCACTGCCACCAACGGCCAAGATGGGCAATACCTTTCATATCTTACTCCTTCAAAATTATATATTTACCCCTGCTCTGACTATTGTGAGCTTCCTCCTCGCCTCTCCTTCTGCTATGACGATGCCATATTTTGTGCAAGAAATAGGAAAATGTATGCCCATCAAAATAAAAATTCCTACTCACTTATACCATTTAATAATAACAATTTCTCAACAACTCTAGCGAGTCTTCCCCCCCCCCCCCCATATTCAAACATACCTACTTCTGATTTTTGAAAGAACAAGGAGTGTGTGGAATTCGGCTATTTTCCACTTCCTGGATCTTGAAGCTGCTACTTCTGAGGTTCTGAGCATAAACCTAAAACGACACAGCTCAATGAACTCTGGGTATTGCAGGATTATCGCTTCCATTCTTGGAAGGAGCACTGGTCCATCACCTCTTCCTTGTGGGTTTGACCAAAAGTCATCACCATCTCCAGGTTTCATGTGTGGCCAAATATTACAACGATTATGCAAATACTTTGAAAAACTAAGAAAATACGAAATAAATCTGAAGTGCTGTCAGTGTATTAGGCACGTCCAAAGAAATATCCGCCTATGCTAAGTCGTTTCCTTAAATTTTGGCTATTCTTCAAAATGGAATATATGCTTGATATACGAGTATGCTGTTTTATAACGTGGATGAGAAAGTAGGTTCTTTTTAAGGCATGCAACATCATTCAGATAGGATTTAATGAACTTTCCTCATTCGTACCTTAGTGAACTTCATTGTGTCGTGTGATTCATTTCCCATCATACAGTCCAGCTCCCTGAAATCAAGTAACTTAGTGCCGTTTTGCTCTTCCCTATAGTTTCATTCTCCGTTAGCTTGGTACGTTGAACCAACTCTGGCTGATAAACTCGTTTACAATATCAACGTTCATATTAAAGGATTTAAATTGGAAAATCGGATTTTAAAATACTAACGTAATCGATTTGATCCATTAATGCGCTTCGGATCACACTTAATCTTTTTTCCCATATCAAAGGGCATTTACAGGTTCTCGTTTCTATTTGCTTGCAATCATCAATCACTCCCATATCTTCTTTTTTTAAGGTGCGGATTAATACTCAATTTCAAATAGGAGTTAGTAACGGTTGTAATCCACCCCTGGTTCGATATAATAAAATTGCCAAGTCTCCAACGGATAAGAGCTTTCACGGCGCAGTTTACTGCTACGCTTTTCCGTTTGGCTCTTCAGAATAAACGGATATGAAACTTCCGCGATTCAAAAATGTTATGAACGTCTGATAGCTTTAGCCTCAAACGGCATCGTTGTTTAGGACGTTGAAAGAGCTCTAGTAATAATAATTATCAAAATCCGGAAATTCTAAACATTTTAATACGACATTATGAATCAGCAACTCAACAATTTATCCTTAAATATAGTGTGATGTATTCATAATATTCCTGTAATGATTTCAAAGATGAGCGATACTCGACCGCTGTTTGCTATTTTTACCAAAGATTCTAGTAACTAGAGAACTGTTCTCTATTTCAATTTTTTTTCTATTTCTAACGGAGCCGTGGTACTTTTGTGTGGAAGACTTGATTCATTGAAGTTTTTCTCTCAATCCTCAATTGAGGAGAATCGTCGATGGAAGGACACATTTATTTACGTTTATTTAATTATGATCAGCGTTTTTAATTTTGGATTTTCAAACTTTTTCATAGTTACAATAGTACAATATTTAAAATAGTTACAATAATGGGGTAGGGGTTTATAGCCAATTACGCATCTATCCATAAAAATTAATTTCCTCAATTCTGATTGGGGTCTTTGCACATAGGCAGACACATAGTCTGACGCAGTCTTCCCATGGGCGACAGGTTTCAGCGTTAACATTTCCCCGCTTCAACAATCTACGGCTGACTAATGATATTATCGTATATATACGATATATAGAACACTATATATAGAACACGTATCAGTCATTCTCCAACCTAGGAGGCCAGGGTTCTGTTTATTTTGGTGGAATGGATACAAGCTAGGCTCCCATCTAAAAATAAGAAAAATATCCTAAATCAATCCTTCTAGTAATCTATAGATTAGTTGGACAAACCGTTCAGAATCTGCTGTGAATACGACGCGGCCTCCATTTAAAACCTAATGCCTTCAAGCAGTCTGACAGTGATGAGATTGTGCTAAGAGCCGACCAGGGGAACCCAAATGTCCAGGTCACAGTTCAAAAAGTCATACATCACACTTTGTTGAAGGTAGAGTTGCCATTTTCACCAACTTTGAGGAACAAAAGAAACTTGAGCAAAGCCTGGTTGAGAATACTCTAGCTTGTGTGAAAATTCACAATTCTCGTACAAGAAGATGTTGGACGCATTGCCACATCATGCAAACGATTACATTTGATAAAATCACTTTAATTTGGTTCACACACATGAACCAGGACAAAATAGAAACTGCATAGAACGCCTGCTTAGTGACTCTAGCTCTGTTTCTATCTAAAACTTGAGATAAGTAGGTTACGTTAGGTTATCAATTCTAATCCGAGAAAGTTGTTTCATCGAGAGCGGGATCATCAGATTTCGATGAGCCTCTGAAGTTCATCTCCCGCCATATAAACCTGAATATCTCGTTATTTTACATTTCATTCTTCAGTAAACCCTTCTCAAGTCGGTCGAACGGATTCCACTCCAGCCTCGCTTACTCCTCGATATTTCAAGGACTTCGCGTTCATAATGTCAACTCCTCTCTTCACTGGTCTCTACGACCGGTTCTCCATCTCACAAACCCTTGATAAAATCGGTATATGTACCTAGATTCTCCAATAACCCACATATCTGTTAAAATCCACTTGATACGCAAAAAACAGAAAAAATAATAACACAACACGATTTTCCTGTGGGCAGAACATCACATTTTGAATTTTGTCCATTAACTTATTCACGAAGTAGAGCTCTCTATAATCTACCTGCGTTCTTATTATTTAAGCGCCTACCTATTGGCTTACTAGTGCTTTTAATATAATATATTATATTATATTATAAATGCTTTCTACTCATGATTTCGCTTCCTAGTCTAAACTGATAACGATCTATATGACAATTGTCTTCTTATTTTGGTAAAATTTGGACCCCCTTAGTTTGGATTTACCTCGGGTTAGTTCTATCATTAAACTCATGCTTGAAAGGAACTTGGACACGAGAACGAACGTTCCAGTTTCAAATTATTCTTAATGAATTTCATGATTTCAGGTTAAAAATATAGCGTCTGCGGTTATCACTAACGCCAACGATTTTTATTTGGAATATTTGATAGCCTAGAAGGAACCATGTGAAATTAATTTCTCGCAGATCCTCTGGGCTAGCCCAAAACCCTGTTCTGCAATTTTGAAGATGAATGAAATCAATGATCTTATGGCAATTTCAAAACATTTCTGTTTTGATATCAATCAATATATTTGAAGTCTTCCGTATAATTGACACATTCAAATCTAAACAGATATTAAGTAAACGAGGAATCGTATCCAAAAATAACTTGCTATGCATTAACATCCTAATCTGTTTACCCTCTCAATTGTATGGTTTCGTAAATTTGCTAGAGAGTTGGTCTTTTTCGTGTCAGAAATCTGATAGTTGAATGTCGTACGTTAGGATGAGACAGTGTGGGGCTCAACTGATGGTTCGCGAACCTGACTAATTGTAGACTCTTTTCATAAATTGTCTTCTTTTACTATTTCACCTTTCTATACGTCCTTACTTTCCTTTTGAGTATAAATAAGGCATTCAAAGAGGCTTTCACTTTGTAGTAATGATAGTGAACAACTTATGTTCTACTTTCGTCTGTAAGGAAGTTCGTATATTTACGTTTAGGTGTATGCCTGGATTTTATTTTCATCGTGGTTCTGGAGATTCCTGAGGTTCATGATTCATGAGAAATCACTTCCATTGTGATCAGCTGTTCGTTATCTGTTGAAAAACCCCAATAACCCTTGGAGGGTTTGTTCCAGAAGCGCCGTCTTGCATTCTCTCTAGGTCAGGTTATGGCAAGTATCTCGAAAAGTGACGAACCTTGAAAACTGAATCACGCTGCTGTAATGATGTTGGCCAAAATACGAGTAATATCCCCGACTGATCCAAGGTACTAGATCGTTGAACCGAACCAGCTAGCCTCTTCCGGACCTCGTCCTTGGGCATCCCCGACTCGCAGACTTCCCACCTCTTGTCCGTCTAAACGTGAGACTGTCCGTGTCCTTCGTCAAGCCCTAGTTTGCTGTGCTCACCAGACCGCAGGTTTTTCGGCATTTTTTAACGGAACTTTTAACAGCTTGTTTCCTTCAACAAGATTCCGCCTATAGAGGCGAACAACTACAGAAATAATAACAAGCTCAATTAGTGCAGGTGCGAAGACTTGTAATTAACGTATTTAGATTAGTTCCATTATGAATCATTCGACTTGACACTCGGTATACAGTGTATACTATGCGCCCTTCTTCTCTCCTCCCGCCTACTCTCACTGCCAAGTCAAGAGACTAAAGCTTATTTTCTTAACCCCGTATAGCCTGCCTTGGCATCTCAAGCCCTGTAGACATTCTCCAGGTTACGATCAGATAGTTCAATATCATTATCAAGGCTGACCTTTCCTTTCTTCGTCCGCACGTTTTTGTAAAGTCTAGAAATTTTGGAGAGTCATTTCTTACTACAGTATATATTTGGTGGAACAATTGTAGGTATTGGCAAGATAGTGAACCTTAACATTTCAGCGAAAAACAAAGAACTGTAATTTTTCTTCCAAGTGTACCATGTTCTTCTATATTACTCGATTGATTCGAGGCAGAAGCCTTGTTGTTCACTTTCGGGAGACTAAAAAAGATTTTGTCCGAATTCAAAATTTCCACTCGCATTTTGCGTTTCATAGCCTACTGTACAAATTTAGTTCCGTGTCTGTCTGTCCGCATATCCTTGTTACAGCCATAACTTCCACAATTTTGAATGAATTCAGCTCATATTTTGAGGGACTATGCAGATAAGGCCTCTTGAGGTCCCATACGAATTTCATCTCATTATAATCAGCGGTACGCTCTGCGCATGCGCTAACGTGAAATTATTGAAACAGGTATAACTTTCACAATTTTGATTCAATTTAGCTCATATGATAAAGGATGTAACGAGGAAGCTGCTGTGCCATCTCCTTGGCAGTGTACTCGTACCTCAAGTTTGTGTAGATCCTTCAACGTAAACGTCCATTCCAGCTCATTTACCATTTTTCGTAGGTCCCTTAGCCATGATTGCCAATTAACAAATCAGTATCTATTACATGGTAATTGGACGGTCATGTTGAATAGATGTGAATTTTGTTGAAGTGATTAGCACATTATGCTCATCTGGTGATCGCATCTCAAACATAGATCAACATCCTAGGATCTTCAGCGTAAAATGAGTAAAATAAATCAATATTGGGTATACATTTTTCATTGTAGATCGATAGATCAATTGGTATCCATAAAAATGCTTGTCATCCGGTGGCAGTTGGTTAACGAGTAATTCTACCTACAACTGCCGGCTTCAAGAAAACCTATCTGTACAAGGTTATTGTCCCCATAGAGAAATTACCGTGTACATACGTCACTCGTTTGTAGGTTTTACTCCGAAAAATCATAAAATACCATTTTACGTAACCAACTTAAGATAACAGAATGCGAGTAAAAAACTGCTCTGCACCTGATAGTGGATATAACTTATAGTCATATACAAATACAATTTTCATTGCGACATTTATTCGTTGGTTCTGAGGAAACTGTCATTGTATTACTAAATTTGAGAGCGTGAATACGAATATTTGCATTCGACCACCAAGAACTACTGAATTTATTCGTAAATAAGGTTGTAGCCCGTTTTCCTAAATGATGCAATCAAATACAATCGAAGGAAAAATTGTTGGTAAAAATATATAGAAAAAATTCTACGCCTCTACAAATATATTCAAAACAGCTCGGAACACAGTTCAAATGGTTAATTTTGTGCGTTTCAACTTTTGAACGTTGTTTTGAAATCTCAAATTTAGACTTTTGAAATTGGCTTATAACCTCATGTATGAGCTTATTTAGAAGTCTTGGTGGACGATTGAAGCAGAGTCAAGTTTCCTACCACTTTACAGTGAAGGCTCAAATGTTTTGATCGATTACTCTATTAATAAACGGAAAAACAAGTCGTAAAACAAATCATTAGAAACATGTTAGGAATCTATTATATGTATGGGGTATTGGGAAGGTGTATTAGAAATCCAAGCTTTGGTTTCGTTATGGTATTCGTAATCGATGTGTTTAAATACATGTGAATGCAAGTGTGTGGAAACCTTTCACTTGAAATCTTACTTTAACAGTAACGGAATGGAAATAGTTGAAATTAACTTATAGATCTGGAGTATGTACAATGCATGATTGCTGATTTATATTATCCACCCTTCTTTTCAAGTTGCTCCCAAACGCTTGCATAGTAGACCTCAACACAGTGAGACATGTTCATGTATCAGAAAGTTTATGTAGACAATTTATAAACATGATGCATAACTTGGTTTGGTGTCACTACAGTGGTTTGAGAGCTAAATAGTTCGATAAATTGAGAGTTTTGAACAACTGGTGAAGGATTTTTACGGTAATAAAATTGACGGGTTGACCTTCCTTAACATCAAATCGGTTGTTTCTATTTTAGAACGTAGAAGGTTGGTTTATCGGTACTGCTTTAGGATTTTCGGTACCGGTACTTATCGAATTTCCATTAAAAATTAAGCTATAGGATTGCCTCTAAAAACGTTGAAATACAAATTTTTGAATATTTCATTTCATCGGAATTAATTTTGTAGCATTCTGATATTATACCTGGATTTTTACGATTACGTATGTATATTATCACATTCATGATAAATTAAGTTGAAATTCCAACACTGTTCAGTGCAAAAAAAAAAATCGAATTATAATTTTAACTGCGAAAAAATTTGTTCTAAATAATATTTTTCTTTTTTTACTCATTTTAATGAAATTTAAGTACGATTTTCAACATGAATGTGAGTTCCGATTTCCTAATGACCATTCGATTATTGATAAATTTTTTTTTTAATTAATATTCTGCCAAAAATATTTATCAATTCAACAATTTTTAGATTGTTGAAATTAGTTTTGGGTCTTAGTTTTGATTTTTCTGGTGGTTTTTGAAATTTGTCCAAGTTAACGTCCTGAAATATCATTGTCCAACAAATTCATTCTTTCTATGGAGATGCTTGATTTTTTTGGCCGAAAAACAAAGTTTTTTATCTCAATTCTGTCGATAGTTATCGTATAGAATGACGTAAGGCGTTAAAATTCATTGATTCAGGTACTTCAAATCGAATTTTGGTGTAGAAATTTTTCAAAACTTTTTATTCCAACATTCTTTTTAAAATATTATTTTTCTGGTTTCCTGAAAAGGCTTAAAAAATTGTTTAATCTAAAATTTCCGTTGAATTGGAAAAATTAAATAGAACAAGTTTTTTTTTTTTGCAATAAAATTGATATGTTGATATCTAGGCAAATATGGTATGATAGTTTTTGAAAACTAGCTCATACGGTCATGCTGCACGACTGGAACATTCCTTACAGCTTGCTGATGAATTTCATAAATCATGTAACATGCTTTTTGTTGTTCGTCGATTTCATGAGCCGTAGTAAAGATATGACAATGTCAAAAACCTATTTCGGCTCATGTGCTGCGTAACGACGTGAAGTACGAAACTTCGATTGCTCGTAAATTGTGCGAATCCTTCAGCCTAGTCCCCAACGTAATCACAATAACCTCGCTCACCTACGGCCTTAATTGAGACGACAAAAATCACTTAAGTGATTCCTACAAGGTACGCCGTCGCTAACTCGCGACCCCCTTCTGGAATATTTATTTTGCCCAAGGTAGCTCTCATTGGCTTTTATTCGACGTCTTTTCTCATCCGGAATTAGAAATGCAATCACCCAACCTTGGCACATTTATCTCCCACGCCTTTTCCTCCGAAATATTGCACACCGAAAATAATATTTCCCGCTCATCTTTCCGCCTAGATAATATAATCGCTCTCCTAATTCAACTCTTGGAGATCGAGAAGAATTCATTAGTTCCTGAAGACTTTGCTTTGTTGTATGAATGAATAAGATTGTCTTTTTCCACACTTTCGGTTTCCCCATGGAAATTAACAAAAAACAAGGCACCAAATACCAAACTTTATCGAAGCAGTGTGTGGCAGTTTTTTATGATGACAATTTTATGGAAGCCATCTGGGAGATTTCACCATGGTAGTCTACGTTCTTTATATTAAAACTGATATGAACAAACTGAAAAAATACGGTTTAAATAATTTAAAAACCTTCAAAAATGGTTTGAAAGTTGAGAAATCCTGCATGATAATGGAAATATAACTTTATGCTCAAAATATTGTAGCCAGTGTGATACTCTTTAATGGATACAGTATTTTTTGAACGAAAACAGATGGAAGTGCTCTTTTATGATCGATATAGTACCTTTTGGAATAAAACTGAATTTTCAACCTAGTTTTTCAAGGTTCAACATAGTACTTTTACTCCAACCTGATTCCATTTTCGTGAAGAACTCTGTCCCAAACTTGATTTTGAAAAAAAAATGGTCTTTAGTACCTTTTGGAAACAAGCTCCACGATTATAGATGAGTGATCTATGGAGACGGGATATATGTCACAGAAATAATGCATCTTTGTGTAATAATTTGCGACGTTTATTTCAGATCTGGTGCAAAAGCCCAGTATTGAAAATAATTTGTAAAAATCCCTGAAAAATAGTAGTAATATTGTTTTCCTGTATAGATTCTCAGCTTGTTATTCAATCACTTCTCGCAATACTCTAAGTCAGTCAATCAGTCATCATCGAGTTCCATAAGAAAGGAAAAATCCTGAAGAACTAGATTATTAAAATGAAACTAAGAAGAAACGAAAAAAAAAAGGTTGAGTTCTCCGAGGAAATATAAAAGGTTGAACGAAAAGGAAATCCAGTCAACCGACTTTCTCAAGTGCTTTGGAGCTTTAACGCATAATATTATTACGAAGGTTACTGCTAAATATTCATAAAAGAAATTAAGGGTGTTCTCCAAGAAGGAGGTCCAGAGAGGAGGGAAGAGAGCTGCAAAAGGGAACTCAAAGATGATGACAGAAATGGGGTAGCAACGGACGGGGAGGGGGTTTACTTTTGAATATTCGAAGGTAAATGAGATTTTTCCTCGGGAGTAGGAAGCCGAACATACTATTTTAAATAAACGCTTTCGCCATCAGTTTTGCGAAGGATTTGAATATTTGTATGTGCACCTTCGCTTTAAGGGATGCAAATCAGCCGCTACGGTATTCGCAGATTCTCGAAATGGATAAATAAATTGAAGGTTAGGACCTTTTTTCTCCCCCCTGCCGCGTTTCAAAGTAAAACTCGTTTTTGATATAGTAAGAGGTACGAATATATGCTCTAAACCTAATGTAGCAATTGAACAATTATGAAGTATCAATGCTTATCAAGGTTAGCGACTGATTTGGTTAACCTTGATTAAAGAAAACAAAATTGAGGCCCATTTAAACCTGACGATGATTAATCGAAATGTAACCAAACCCCGTTGGAATTAATTTCGGAAGGTAAACATTGAAAAGCATTAATTATTGAAGTTCACCCAACGGATTTTAAGAAAACTGTACTACTGAACTGAAGTGTATCCTTAAGGATGCAGATTTATAAAGTTTGTGGACATACAGAGATCTCACCTTGATTAAGGGGAAAAAGCAGGATTTCTTGGATGTCTTTCTCAATAATCTATGCCGGACTGATTTGGAGAGCTCGTCTTCGTCTTTCTTTTTTTATTGCTCTCGAAATTCTCTCTCTGTCTCTCGAAAATGATTACTCATTATTTATTAAGAGACCTCAGTGTCAAATAAGATGTGCGAACCCCTCTATTTGCCGAGTGATCCTTCATGGAAAAGTCAATCGCTTCGACAGCTCTTCAAGTTGCCCAATATGCAGTACTGACAGCCCGGATACGCTGTATCCCCTCATCTCTTCCTGCAAGGATAGTACCTACGAACGCTTCAAATATTTGAGGCTCCCTTTCTTAATGAATCAATTCTGCTATGCAATTGATGCAACGGGTTGATTTCGATGTAGTGGGGGTCTTACTTTTTTCCTCTAAATTCTCTCTTTGCACCTTACACCTTTGGCTATTAGGCTAAATTCTCATTGTTCAACTCGAAATCTCTTTCGTCATTTTGCATGCATTTTATTTTAACAGTTCAACAGCATTTCATTTTAACTTATTATTATTATATTGGTTTATTGCCATGTGTCCGAACTCTTGTGGAAAAACATGTTTTTCAACATAATAAAGCATCTATCTATCCATTCATCATCCGGGTGTGTCTGTGGTCAATGATTACGTGGTGCGTAAGGAGTAATGTGTCGTTATCTGATAAGCGATTTGAAGTATCTAGGTAGACTTTTCGAATTGTTCGGTCTTGATGCCAATTCACCTGGCTCCCAGGCCAATAACCCCATGTTAACACCCTGATCCGAGACCTTTTATTTTGACCCCAAGAACCTAGACTGCGTACGGAAGAGCACAATGCCTTATTTTCTGCAAAAGTTTTAGTTTTAATGGAGGTGTTTGTATTCAGTGGAAAACAAAAGACGAGAATAGAGGATTTGTAACGATGATTTAACGGGTTTTTAATGGCTACGCACGTCGCAGGTAATCCACCGGCACTCCCCTTTATTGCAACACATGCCAAAAGCCCAGGGACCTTGCAAGCGTTCGCTGGGCTGAACAGTCGCGATTTGTGGGCTCATTTTCACAATCGGAAAAATCGTGGATTCACGGATACGACGAACATTCACCAACTATGGATACAATGATGTTTTCTCTTGCCTTGGAAGAGTGACTCATCTATTTGAACAACTGAGCCCACCCTGCCATTTTACAACGTTTACCGTACATGTCAACGTACACATCTCTGCACATTTTATACCAGTCTGTCACAGTATGATTTCCTCCATCAGTCCACGATTCAGCATCACTGTTACTAACTAAATCGCACCACATCCCAACCAGTTTAACGATTTGATGAAGCGAAAGCTTGGGGCGCAACTCACTCTGCCACCAGTTCATTGTTCAAATTCAATTAACGAATCATATACTCTTTGCCATCTATGTCAACAAATCGCTCTGCACTCTTCCTTAGTCGTAACCTGTTCCTCAGCCATGAACACACGGTTCTAGATTGTCACGTCTTGCGTAGGTTCTCAGCTGCTCTATTTCGAGGGTTATAGGCATTCGTGGCATAGAGATTAGAGAAAAGAAATTACTGGTGGCAGAGTGACTGCGGTGGCGTGAGTGGTGGCGGAATGACCGCCAAAAGCTGCTGTACTTATACGGACTAAGTCACTAGCGACGAAGTTGTGGAACCCCATTTCAAATAAAAACGGAGTAAGATAGAACGTTGTCTATATTTCCACGAAAGTAAAGAGTTACACAGTTAAATCGATTTCGACGGTTAGGTCATCATCAGTAACAAACATAAACTGAAAGTACATCACAGAAAGCGTATCTTTTATAGGATCTAGTGAGAGGAGATTGAATCCTATTGGCTCAGGAAAGTGAAAGGGCGAGGAGGACCAACTAATGTCCCTTAAGGCTTACAAAGTGAAAGGGGCACTAACAGTAACATTATGGAGATGTGGAGCAAACTTGAACCCAATAATGGTGATATATTTTGAGGAATGACATCATTTAAAATTTCCCTGACCTATCACTCTTAACAATTTCGAATTTTTCTAGCACATCCAACATACCTCCCTTAGGGCAAAAGTGAGGAAATTCGACATATTGCCTGTTTGTCAGATCGAAAATGAAGCTATGATTGGATTCATTCAGATGACTTGCAAAGGCAGAATCACCTTTGTTGTCCCTGAAATCCTCTTCATGCTCTTTTATTCGTTCCCTAAATTTCCTACCAGTTTGACCACAGTACTCAAGCCCACATGAACATTTTAGTTTATAAACTGAATGAACTACCGAACTGACATGTCATCAATAGGTGAAAAGTGAGATAAACAGGAATCGTGTAGATCACCTGTGACGTGGTCGGAAGATGTGTGGATTATTTTCGACGTGTGCATTTTATGTTTTATTAATTCATTAAAATCAGTGGGCCTTTCTGACCTAGTTTTGGACTAGTGGGATAATTAGGCAAGTTTTTTACTTTTTCCCGTTTGTGGCACTGTTCTAAACCTTAATTAACGCTACACTTATGAGGCCTACATTATAAATGAAGCTAATTACGAGTAGGTAAAGTAGTTTTGAATGTACTGTGACCTAAACTCGGTTCTTCTAATCATCCCGTTCCGAACAGCGACCGGGCAATCCGGTAGTATTTGAACCATTTTCAATACCACAGCTAGTAACCGTGAAAAAAGTTGCAATGTCTACATAATTTACTAAGATGCCCTATTACCTTTCGGTAATGATTCATCATTGTCTAAGCCATTGTGTAAGCCGAAGCCAGTGTTCCTTTCTAGGCCCTCGTGCCATCGTCGGTCCTTGGCAAACATATTCTAGGAGGTAACTTCCCTGTTATACACGTCGGGTCTGTTCATAATGTTCCATACGCTGACCGCCGATCGATGCAAAAGTGTGTTACTATGCCCTTAGTTGAAGGGCACCTTTGAACCTCCTCTGCTCCTCTCCCGATGCATCTGTTCGATATGTGTAGTTGTGTAGTGTAATCTGACCCCATCGATCCGCCGGCCCTCCGTCTGGCTTCTGTGTCGACTTCATTTTCTCATGGCCGGTCGTCGAACTGGTGATTCAGGTTTAAACTTTGACCTAGATCTACATTTTCAGCCATTTAAAAATCAAATGCTCACTTCTCCGTTATGAGTGTCTTCGATGAGTCAATCCTTGAAGCGTGTTCTATTAACTCTGTGGGTTTGATAGTGATGAGATTGACATAAGAGGACGTCAAGTATGAATAGTAGCGATTGTAATAAATTTGGTTTAAGTGGTTTCGAGAGGGGGTAAAACATGACGAATCATTAGATAGATACATGTTCATTTGTCTCAACACATTAGACAGTTGTCAAAATGAGCAACCTAAAAATAGAAACATTCACTACAAATCTATAAAAATTTCTTAGCTCTCCAAAAATGTCTCTATTAACATTAACAAAAAGTTATATTTTAAAAAAAAATCCAAAAACAAGACCAAATGTAAACCTATCTTGAAAAAAGCGTTGTCATGATACAGTTCGAATATTATTAAAATTTTCTTGATTTGGCTTAAATGTCGTTTAACAGGTAGTTCGCGTATGTGCTGAGGAATACTAATGAGGGATGCACAAACTGAAGCAGGTTCAGTTAAATAAACATGGTTACGACTACCATTCTAGAGGAAGTCTTTGCTACTCGTAATAGTTGACAGGCATTTGTACACGTAAAGGGGTGGTAAGGACTCCCATCTGTTTAAAAGTGTCCATGACAACTGTCACTCCAGTTCGGCCCTGCCAGGACTCTGACAGCCTTTTTTGCAAGTTCGCACAATTTTTGAGCGCGATGCTGACAACCCCCAGGCAAACCCAGCTAAGAAGCTCGAATCATCAGATCGAAAAATCAAATCGTTGATGTACATTGTAAAGCAGCATGGTCCAATCCCTGAGCCTTACTTGATTCCACATGGTATCGACTCTTCAATATAACGTTCTCCATTGTAGAATATGTTCTGTCTCCAGCCTCCCAAATAATGGGCAAAGAAATTTAAAGCTTGATCAGTGAAGACACTGCGTAGTAGCTTTTTCAGCAGCAAGCTGAACGGCACAAGGTCTTAAACACAAGAGACTAGCATTAAACCTGTTAGGAAGTACACAGTCTACGCTGAAGAGATTTGAGAGTATGTAGAATCACTGGACTAGCAGCTGAACTGGTACTTCTCTCTTTCCTGAACCCAATCGTATGCCTTGAAGAATCTCCTTCTCCTCCAAATAATTCAATGGTCTCTCAATATGAGTTTTTCCATAACTTTTATGAACATGCAGGAAGTTTTGATATGGGACAAACCAACTTATTTTTCCTTTCTCAGGAATAGGAGGGATGGAATACCCCTTGAGGCAGTTAGAGAAATAACCTTGTGAAAATAACTCACTAATTAGGGAAGGAGTATATTTACTTGGACGCCCTGTATTTAACATATATAATCCATTACTTATCATGTATTTTCCTTCTATGTATGAGAACTCTCTAGACCCGCAACTAAAGTAATTATTATGACAATATTTCCAATAGTCAACCGAAACATCGTACATGGACCTTTCAACCTTCCCATTTTTTATTTATTGATTTGTATATTTTTTAGGCATTGCAGGGAGTTGAGCTTTGTTGAATTCATCCATTCCCCTAAAATGATTCAACAGTTTTCGGGCAGAGCAACTGTATAAAACATCACAAATGTAATACATTCGCAAGGAGATGAAAGAGTTAAAAATGGATAAGGCACTAATGACGGATGGAAGAAAAAACTCACGAGTGTGCCCTTCTAATTGCTCCCAGCCGTTATAAGCAAGCTTCCCCTCTGGGCCCCCTAAATTAAATTAACCCCTCAACCGTTCTCTAAATAGACGAGCGACTTTAAGCGACTGCAAAGCGTGTAAACTGCGCGCGTAAAAAATGTTATTGTGAAAACAAGCTCCTTAACTGTACTCAAGTTATTCAAATAATAAATTAGTTTCTGTTCTCCTGTTTGATGATTTGAAGTAATTAGCGCTCCAACAGCTGAACACTCATCATATGACAAGCACAAATCCATCTATTTTGAAGTTTTAAGGAATTGGACTGTTTTCTTCCTGTCCTCCCTACGATGGAAATCCTTGTATTTTTTGCCGTTAGGTTTTGTTTAAGATGTACATTATCCTCGTTTTATGTGGCTAGGCGATCATAGATAGGCTTATCGGTTGTATGTATGATATTCAATGGTTAAGGAAGTATGCTATCCGACTTGCCAAACAACCTAAAATTATTGTTAGAAACTATACTTACTGCCAGAGGAGTGCAAGTTGGCAGTTTGTCCATTGTATTACAATAAGGTAGTGGAGTGAAGCTCCTGCCTCTTCCAAGGTTTGAACTGATAAAACAAAAACACCCTGAGGGTATAATAACCTAAAAACTTGAAAGTTCCAGGTATAGACCCAAGAGCCGCAGTTTCGAGAAACGAGGAGTGGGAATCATTAATATCCATACACTGCCATGTCTTTCAAAAATTGTGTCGTGAGGTGTTCTGAGTGGAGGAAAATGCACTCAATAGCCAGGGAAGTTTTAATAGTTTAAATTTAAGCGCTAATTTTTGAAATGTGAGGCGAAGGGGAGTCAGGACAGTCAATATAAGGCGATGGGTTGGTTCATAACTTCGCTCTGCTACTATAACAAGGAAGTAATGGAAATTGCGTTGTTTTCCCTTCCTTGGGATAGTTAGCCTGTAACACCTGTGGATACGTGGTAACTTTAATACGCCGGGTGAGAGCTCAGGAGCAGCAGTTTCGAGAAACGGGAAAGATGAAATATTCTTAACTACTACAAATGATGGAGGGTGAACATGGCTCCCTTCTGTCATCGTTTATTGTGTTACTTACAACTCTTGCTGTCACGATATGAGTTCTAAATTTAAAAAAATAACCAATAAATATCCAGCAATTTAAACGTTCCGGCTCCATTGTAATTCACGGAGTCACTGAAGGTTTTATTACTAGCAAAAAGGAGAAAGGGACGACGGAACGATTTACGGGCGACCGCCTTGTCAACGAAAGCTGGATCGCTTACGGCTCAATTTTAGCCGCAGATAGCCCAGACCCCGTCAGGAGTCCCAGAACGATTTTTCAAAGTGCCCTCCGGCTCCTCTTCATTTCGGAATATCGATTCTCTCGTGAAGAGACGGTAGGAGCCGGGGATTGTTCCTGGAGGAGAACCGAGCGAGTTGAGTGGGGGACCTCTTCCAGTAATCAAGCGAAACCCTCTTCGCTGAACGAAGGAAGTCCATCACCCCCTAAATCCAATGAAAACCATGCGATTGAAAACTAATTTAACCCCGGGAGTCGGTAGGTGGAAGCTTTATCCCCCTTTGCCTCTTCCACCGACGCCTAATAGAGCCAATTTCTGTCCAATAAGGGGTGAGAGGGGAGTACCGACGTCTTTCCAGTTAATGAGGTAATACCCGGAGCCGTATTTCGAGGGTCGAACCGTCCACTACATCACTGACTGCAACTCTCCCTGAGCATTCTCTCATCTGAAGAACGTTTGAATGATTGATTTCAAACCTCGCAAATTCAACAGCATTCATAAAACGGAATTTGGTGAACTTGAATTTATGACAAGAAGGTGATGAATGGAGAAGATCTACTTGAAAATGACACCACTGAGTCCATCCCTGGAAACCAAGAAACCTTCAGGTATGGACTCGAAGGTATTAGTTTCAACAAATGGACGGCTCAAATGAGAAGTTATTATGATGTTTCGATGGATGCGGAAGGTTTCCCGCTCACTTTTCTTGAAACCTGGAGCTTCTTAGTTTCAGGGGTATCCTCTAGGAGTTGCAGGCTTATCCTCAGTCCTTGGAAGGGGCAAGTAATCCATTCCACCATCTCCTTGTTATATGTTGGCTGGGCCTGGTAACAAACCACTCACCCTTTAATTGACTATCCTGACGCAGCTTACCCTAGCAGTCCCTCTCTTAAATATTACCGCTTGAAAATAACAAATTTACCCTTTCTCTGCCTGTTACAAGCCTCTTCCCCTCCCTTCTGCTTCTTTTTATAAGCCCCAAGAGTGATGGATAAGGATAGTTCCCTCTTTTCGTTTCTGACGAAAGTCTCATTCTACGCAAACGATTAGAAATTCCTAACTCACATGTGCCATTCCAATAATAACAGTTCTAGCCTCAAGTCTTTCTATACGTCCATCATCTAGCAGAACCACTTTCTATCTACTACTAAAACTGCTAATTGCTACCTAAAGAAGGATGCAATGAAAATATCGCATTTGCAAGCAGTGTAATGAAGGTTGGAGTGACTCATTTTTATCGGTGTGATTGCATTAAATTAAATTGCATCAAAACTACGTCAATAATTTGAGCTTTACGTCAATAATTTTAGAAAGTGGAATTTTTTTCTGACTATGAATACAATAGGTACCAGTGGCACTGGAGGTTAAATGTACCTTGTTAATATTTCTTGTTTCTTTGAATAAAATACTACTAACATGAATAGGACAAAAACGTACTTACTAATCAGCTTTCAGGCGATGCCTGAACTTCAACGCTGTATGCCGTATAGATGTTTACTTTTATTATATTGTCAAGTACAGTAATGCTGTAGTTTATGGTTTTATTATGCCATAAGGATATCATTAATAGCAAAATGTGGGAGTGAGTTGTCACAATATAGGTAATGAGACATATCTACAAAGTAAAATTGAAGTTCACCGATGAATTAATGTCTCTCCCACCGTTTCGGCAGTGATTATGTGAAGAAGATACGATGGAGACCATCAGTGAAGTACCTTTGACGCTTCCGGACCTCAAGTTCCAGGAGGAAAGCAATAACAATGACGCCATCGGATATGAGCCAAGAGTCCGCATCCTCGAGACTGAAATCAACGATTTTGTTGTTTTCTACTATGCCAGAGGTTCGAATCTTTGTGATACACAATCCGCCATCAATCTGATGCTTATAGGTAGGTGTTTTTTTGTTGATATTTCAAATTACTCTCAACTTTGGCACCACTGAACATGTTCTATCAGATTAATATTGTTCAATTAGAAAACCTAATGAATTGAAAACGGTCTTGGCCTGTTCAGTACGATCTAGTATCTAATCCCCTAACAACAACTGAGGAAGCTATCCTTCCCATCCACGATCGGTCTTTGTATCAAGATTCCAATGCTGTTATCTCGTTGCAGACACAGCAGCACATGTACACTTCTCCGAGTAATGAAGATTTTTAGCATGGAACATGTTTAGCCTTGGACTAACTAGGCGAAAAAGGTGTAGCCGATGTATCACGAAATTTTCCTGATGATTTTCACGTACGACCGTTTTTAGGGAAATGAAAGCTGTTCAGTTTTCGACGGACAAAAATCGTTCTCCATTCTTTGGAAAGCTCTCGATTTATTACGCAAGCCTTGCTGCGTTGTTGATATTTATGCCATAATTTAATTTTTATATGTACGCCCGAATGTTTCAGTCATGACAGCATAGCTAAAGCATGTTCCATGTTTTTTTAATCAGCCGCAGGCTCTAAGCAGTAAGCATCAGGGGCATCAGGGGGTCTAGGTGGCTCGCAGCGCCGAATTTTTAGTTTGGTTACAAACCCTTATTTTGATGGATCTCCTAAAAAGGCTTTTTCGGGGTGGTTGCATAACTTCTTAACCCCTGTCTCAACCCCCAAATGGTAAAAATTCGTACTCCTTAAGCCAAACTGGGTTTTTTCCCCTACGCATTACTATGCGTTTCTATTCTTGACTCTACTCTCGAATTCTAAACTTGAAAATTTAAGTACCTAAACAATAATTCTGTAATAAAACTTTGGATGTTTACTAATTTCTTCGTACTATTCGTATTTTCTCATAATCATTTGTATTTTCTGCCGTAACGAGAATGCAGGAAAAATCAGTAAAAACAGATTGCATCTTGAATCCGTCTAATTTTTTAAAAAATCAGCACATTAGGGATCTAATGATGACTGAACTGCTCTTGACTCAACACTGCGCTCGACTCTATTTTGGCTAGCCAAACAAATGGTGGCGAAAACGATTACTCATAACAACAACTTCGAAGCTACAAACAAATTATTATTTCTCTAAAATTCTCCCGAACTTTAAAGTTTTTTTTTCTCTGTCACTCGCGTTGGCATCCTCCGCGAAAAGTATGAAAATGGGGGCACGCCTCTCTTTCTGCTCTGATAAACTCCGTCAGGGTTCTGTTGTTTTTAATTCTTTTGACACAGTCCTACTCTCAGATCCATCCAGTATTCATGTATGCGGAACCCAACGGTACCGAGTGTCTCTACCATTTGTTAAAATACTCTACATAACGTAAGAAGCGTTTTCTGCGAATTTCAATAAAGAAGGGGTTTCGAGATACAGATTGATGCAGAGTGGAGTATCAACTATCTAATTTCAGCATTACTACGTAAATTACGTCAACGTTTTTTAAAGATTTTTATTACTCCAATTTTACAACACAGTACAATTTGATTTTGATCTTTTCCGACAAATACTATCGAAACAATGATACAGAACGTGTTTTGACAAAGTCTGATAACTGGTGAACTAGTTGTTTCATTATTTCACATTCAATGTGTTAGTTCGCGCGGTTTTCTTCTCTTCAGTCTTTTCATGAAGTCACTTACAGTTTCCACGTTGACATGACCTTGTGGCAAGTCTTGATGGTGGCAATTTTCTTTGAAGAACATTTTCTGGTAAACTCTATCATTCTCAATGATTAGAGCTCAGCTAGCTAAAATTAGATACGTTTCTGAGCACATTGTTCGGAAAAGTCTGGATAAGCTAAGATATGGGCAGAGCAACCAAATAGCTGAGATCCGTTGGTCTATACAAGCTTTAGGACTTGAATGTTTTGGACTAGTTTGGTTTGAATGAATTATCTGGATCACTTGTCCATTATCGTGAAAATTTTACTCGGGCAGGTTTGAAACCATTTATCTGGACCCGAAACCCGTGGGTTTTGAATGAGGAAGAAAATTTTCAATCCTAGTGCAACTACATAATTGGAAATTATTGTTAACCCTTATTACGTCTAATATATTGAACGGAGACTTAAAATTCAATTGGGAAACAATGGAAAAAGGAGATTGCCTCCCAATTAAACGACCCATTTGGAGTCCAGTGAGGGTCGACTTGTAATCCGGTTTCCTGCCTTTAATTCCGTTTTCTCACCCATTTGATATTCCCTGTGCCGAGCTCTCGTCTCCCTCTCTACCCGAAGGCACCGTCATTACTCAAATATTATTTATAGCCGGCGTCATTACTACAAGGGCTCCCTTATCTCCGTCCGTAACGGGCGGAGTAGAAGTAGGTTTACCTTTCAAACGTACAGCGAGGGGATTTGAAACGCTCCCAGAACAGAAGTAGTTACCTGCTTGACCCTGTTTCTCATCAACATTGCTGTATGTCTTGAACACATCATGTGGCCACGTGGTCTTGATACGAGTACACTCCATTGATGTTCGGACCCTCGCGGTAACAGATCTATGTTAAACAAATCTGTTATGCACACAGAGCTATGTGAAACCAATACGTGTCACATTACTGCGATGTCACCATCGCGATTAATCCTCTATGCTTTGTTGTATGTTGTCGCGATGTGGGCGCTCGATCGTGATGCAACGCAACTCCTTCCCATTTTATTACCGCTTTAATACGACCCATCATGCTTGCTAAATTTAATATTCATATAGTTCTTCCCTCATAAAGTTCAATGGAAGGAATGTTTTCGATGTTAAGCGATAATAGTGTTCACCTATCCATCTCCTTTTTAGTAAAAATTACAATTCGTATTGTCTTGATTTCCGTCTGATGAAATGTGAGTGCTTTGAGTGGTTGACGGTACCAATCCATAATAGGGAGTTGAGGTCATAGAGGCCGCCTAGCGTCTGACCTCTCTGTCGCGGTAGCGAAGAGTCACCAACTTTATTGACTTTCTCGGGTTCTCTGAATCCAAGTGTAGGAAACGCTTCTATTCTCAAACAATACACCGAAGCACAACGATATTCACGCTTAGACGGGCCTTATCAACTGTCTGCTGGCTTACCAGATTCGGTACTATTGACGCTGACTTCCGATATCACAAGTCTGTTGGTCAACATGATTTGAGTACATGTCCACAAATTATGACGAAGTCATTTAGCATGATCGTACGAGACTTTTTCGACTCAAGAAATGTCGTTTTATAGTTGTGAATTTGAAACAAATTGAATGAAAATTCGCTCATACGGTTATCATCAAATCAAATGTATGACGGGTTGATTCCCTTTGATGGTATATTCAGCCATCTATACATGAGGGTACGTATAATTATTGCGCTGAGCAATACTACATCTCTTTGACAACAAGTATGTTTCTGTATACTGAATACCTCTGGGGCGATACTGTCGTATATAACAGCTGCATACTGTTTTAAACTGTAGGTATCTTTTGAAATGTTATACGATAAACCGCAGATATTAAAAATCAAGATACTAGTTTGTATAGGAGGATAGTATTTAGTACTAGTTTTTTTCATAAATGTACCTGGTTAACCATGTTTACTTATATCATAAGGTTATGGTGCATAAACTTCTATTTCTGTCACGTTTTCTTTCAATCGGTGCGGAGAATCCAGAGGCATAACACCATAGTTTCCTTGATCGCCTCACTACACGACCTGATTATTGAGGTAAACTGGTATTGAATTCTTTTCGCAATCGTCTGAGCCAATATAGACTGATTCGTCCACATTAATCTTAATTTTCTACTTAATTGACTTGTATAAGGCTTGCACAGTTTCTCTTTTGATTTAATGGTCAACATCTAAAGCACTGACGAGGTAAACCTGTTGAAAAGTAGATTTTAAAATAATAATCCTCTCGGGCTCCATTCCAATTCTACATATTGACATCATTTGAAGAAGATGTTAGTTACACAATGTTAATTTAACAAAACGCTCTTTCCGAGGAAAAGTATTTTCTTCACTGAATTCGCTTTCTTTTGGGAAACAATAGGTGTTGTGTCTATGAATATTATAATCTGATTCCACTACCACTATGATATTGCGTAATCATTTAATTCTAGCGGTTCACTGGTCACGTATTGCGAATTCTTCACTTGCCTAAAATATGATCCATTCCAAGTCAAATCAACTCCGAACTAAAGGGGTTTCCGAAACGTTAACATTTGGTTGTGGCAAATAGGTTCCTCGTATGGATAACAGGAATGTCTACATCAATAAAGTGTTGAAAATCATCTTCTGAGATTCTTAGTCACGACTCAGTGAAAAACAATGACACGGGACATGTTCTTGCATTCTTGCACACCAACGCCTACAAGTGGGTGGTTCGACATCGGTTCCAACTCTGACGACCTAATTCTTTAGCGGATGCAATGATGATACGATCCGTTTGAAATTGATTTGGCAGTATTTGACCGTTCTTCCCCTAACTACCCTCCAAATTTAAACGAGATCAAACCACAAGAACCTGAGATTATAATGCGGATTTTACATTTGAGGATGTGCAGGGCGAGATACTCATTTTTAAGCAATACAATTCATAGGGAACACGTCATAACCAACATATTCCCTGAAATTTCAGCTATATCTCAATGCCTTCTTGCATTCAACATTTAAACTTTCTTTTCGGGTCTTTTTCGTTTGCTGGAATCCTTGTGACAAGCTTAATTTACAGTATTTCCATTTGATGTTAATGAAATATTCCGGGTATGTGCCTCTTATACTGATTATTATACCATTTCAATGTCATCGGTTTATGCTGTTCGTGTTGGAACGTGAATTCCCCAATCGTCCTTTTCTTTTGGCCTATTCGTCCGATCTCGTTCACATTCTGAAGATAGTAGCGCACACGAGGAAATGTGGATTTGATTATCTGAAATTCTTCTAGGAAGAATGATGTCTGCGATGTTCCTCCTTCTTTTAATAGTTATACATAAAACCGCAAGTTGTGATGGATTTGGTTAGTTGGCTTCCCGATTCTTGAATCCGTCGCCTTGGGAGATGAATCAGACGCCTTCAAGCGGCTGGGTCATCCTCTGAGCGTGGCGGGCATTACCGCATTCAGCTCAATGGTAGGGGCAACTATACCATATCACAACGTTCATTACCGTACTACTTCGCGATTTGGTTGAAAGGTCTAGAAATGCATTTGAGCCGGATAATTGTTTGATGAGGCGATATTTTTGCGTCAAAAATGTAATACCAATTACATTTTAGGCACCTAAGTGACTCCTGAATTACAAAAATGGACAAAAACCATATATTTAGCGTGAAATAAGGGTTCGTACAGAGGGCACCAAATTCTTATTAGGTGTCCTGAATAGGCTGAAAAGAACAACTATCACATTTTACACTCGATTTAATTATTAATTTTCCCTAACCTTAGGAACACGCTATGGAATCTTTTAGAATAACTTAAAACATTTCCCTAAACTATACATCGTACGGATACAAGGAATATACCGCACCCAACTTTGAAGTCGTTTGTTTATCTCAAGATACAGCCTGATCGCCGTATCTTTCTTTACTTCCTCTCCGGCTCAGTTGTCGGTAGGGTCAAATTTACAGTATGGCCGCCACGAGACTCAATTGCGTTCGATCTGTCCGTCCCCAAACCAATTGGCTCAAATGATCCCAGAAATGAAAAGCGACCAAAGCAATATCAACATCATTCCGGGCACGAACTGAACTTCCGAGATGAGGTTTTGCCGAATCCATTTCAATAAAATAAAAGGATATGTGTCATTGAACGTTCAAATTTATCAACAGTAAAGTAATTATTAAGTCGAAGACGTATATAATGTGAAACATTGTTCATCAAGTTATTTATTACACAGATAGCTTATTTAGATAAAGAAAACCGCAACAATAAGACCTACAGGCTCCGAACAAAATGTCAGGTTCTTTAGTAAATCGGAAAGAAATTAGCCACTGATCTCATTCATCTGGTCGGGGATACTCCGGACCTCGTGATTATTCTTCACAAGTTATGCTAAAAGGTTGATTTTGAAATTTAAAAACTATTACCTAAATATATGAGTCGGTATTGGTTAATACACCAAACGCAGGGTGGTTTTTTCTAACCGTGACATTTTTCTTATACAGTGAATTTTTATACCCATCATACGTTGAAACAATGAATCCGATTGTTTAAAGTGGAATTGAAAAATTCACTCTTACCCAATCAAACCTGATTGCCAAACCATTTAAATGGATCGGAATAATAATACCAATGTCATCGCCATTCGATGTCACCCGTATTTGAACTCGATATTTTATACAAAAAGTTATATTATGTCTCAACTGTAATTAAGTTATATAATGACGCGCAATAATGACTTGTATGTAAAATTTTGACCTTCTTTGGGGGTACATTGTACCATTTCAAGAGGGGATCTCAACTTTTTTCAGTAGTTTCAATGTGACTATGTTGCTCTGTATCTAAATATTTAGCTTTCTAATAGTGAAAGTTGATCTAATCTAAGTAGATTTTGAGTTAAATCGTAAATTAATACACAGGGAACTATATTAATATCAAACAAACCGAAAACCATAGCTTTCCTCATTACAGTCCTCCTGTATAAAAGAAATATGTATGTCAGTATGTCTCTGTTAGATCGACTCAAGCGGGTTTTTGCGAAATGATGGCCAACAACTCGTCGTCGTCAGATCGGAATTCGCTAACGACGTGGCCCCGGTAAACAAATTCGTAATAATTAGGAATAATTATTCAAGAAGCTTGTGAGGTGATGGAATGATATAGTTGCCCCTTCCAATGAGCTGAATACGGATATGACGCTCCGCCACGCTCAGAGGACGACCCATAACGTCTTCAAAACGTCTGATTCATCTCCCAAGGGGACGGATTCAAAACCGGGAAGGGCCAACTAACCAAATCCATCACAAGCTTCAATACATGACTAAAGAAAGGAATCTATCAACCATCATTGCCGTTGCTTGGACATTTGATTATTATGAATTATTGTTTTTGGTAGCTATCATGAAAACGATGCGAATTGTGTGATAATAGCGAGGAAAGAGAAGTCAAACTTTTCGCAGGATTCGCGAATCCTAATAATAATAATAATCGGATAATGAATATGAAAAATACAGAATTTCAACCGTAAAATTATGTAGGCATTTCTCTCCTTTTTTATTCTGTATTCGATTTATGTTAAATTGTGTAGAAAAACGGGCCCTTTGTGTATTCATAAATCATATCAGCATAAAATCTAAAAATCTATCCGATCTAGTAAAGAACACTTTTACTTTTACTAACAACTATTTTATCAACGCATTTTTAGATCTGTACACTTTGGTCGCTCTTTTTTCTTGTTTTGATGAAATTTCCATGGATTTTGAAGGTTAGGCTGGATTATCTCTTATGAGCTCCAATGTGGTCAAATCAATACTTGACACTGCGCATGCTTCTGAAATTCATTAAACAAATATATTCCATTTGTGTCATTTGATCACGCTGAAATTCGGTGGGTAAAGGAGGTTTCTGAATTTTATTAGATCGTTTAAATCATTTCAATTATTTGTGCATTAATGTGATTGATATACGTTATTTATAACGTATATATTTATAGCTTATAAGCTACTTGGGATACAGTTATTTTTCATTTCATTTTTCTCTCTCCCTGATTTTTGGCTCTTTCAACAAATTTCTTGATAGAAAGGCTCGAAATCAGCCGTTTCAGCTTGGCCGGTTAATGAGGTATGCTGTTAGTTACAAGATATAACTGATATAAATTATACTGTCGTAAAATTGACAGATTCATACAAATAAGTTGGTATACACATTGAATGTAAAGAAAACTCATTCGGCTCTATTGAAGGTATCTTCAAATAAAAAGTATTTCGTGACTGTGAAAGCTGAAATGCCGAGTATTCAAGTAAAGATGGCAAAAGCTATTCTTACTTCAATGGAATTGACCGAGGTTAGTTTTTGAGGAAAAAATACTCCTTGTCAGCCATTCTGATTCCCCGTTTGATGTTTTATTCAAACTGGTTTTCTGGGACATTTATATCCTGCCGTCGAGACTTGCTGAGAATACAACTTTCGAAAGAGAACCTCTCGTGGTATATTCTCCCATTTTCCTTCTAACTGTTCACTTCATATTTCCTTCGAGAATATTTGATGATGAATAAATCGATTTGTCCACTCTTCGGGAACAGACCCTGTCATGTCTTTTCCATTCAAAATTTCATCAGTCCTTTTGCTTCCTTGTCGAAGCTATAAAAGTCTCAATCGAATTTTGACGGACAAATACTATTTATTGATAACTTTACCGTTAACTTTTTAGTGTCTTAGCACATGTCTTTACAACAGAGCAGATATGAACGATTGTTGCTAGGATTTTCATGGAAAATTATATCTCCAACAATGGAAGTAGGGGCCCATTCACCGCCCTACTCTCGCATATCTTGAAAATAACATCAAAATCGGATGTCAACTGTACAAATTGAGCTTGTTACAATGATTTGGTGACACACAGACAGAGAACAAAAGAACATTGACAGACACAAAACCAATGTTGATCAGAATGGTCTGAAACGAAAAATGAGATTGCAAATTTACGATATTTCTCTCACCGGTAGGTCAAATTGGAAACAAAAACAAACTATTATCCAAAGGTTTATCATTTCTATATCAGATACCTCTCCGACCCAGATCAGTGGACTACGCCTAATTACATTAGACTGGGTGTAGAGATTAAATGGATAATTTTTTAGGAAAATTTTGTAAAATTATGTCCAGTTTTGCTGAAAAGCTTCTTACTGTTTACAGAGCTCGGATGATTTTTTGTATTATTCACTTTTTTTTTTAAATCTACATATCTTGAAACATGAACCAATAAATTTTGAGGTGAGAAAGAAATTTAGTTTATTGATCGATTGCAAGGGCTTATTACCTGAAACGTACAAAATTGCCAAAGGAATCGTTCGCACTACATGTGAGCTATATCTCGCCACACCTGAGTTGACGTCTCATCTAGCAAACAAAAGTAGTCACAAATGATCAAGAAATATTCAAAAGAATCAACCAGCTCCTTGAATGCATAAAACTCGAACACTGAACTGTACCTGTAGAAAGAATGCTTTCGCTTGTTCTCCCCGACCTTCTTCTCCAATGTATTGAAGCTTGGGAGACAGCGTTATCTACCAAGTAAATCGAGAGATCTACAACAGGAGACTTCGGAATACCCATGGTCTCGCGTGGAGAGCTTCATTAGCTAGAAGTTTTGATATCGGATTCTATTTCATGGCATCTAGAGTGGGCAAGACAAAAAAAGGGAGGTGCTAGTTTAGATAATGTACCATTGACTAAGTTTTTATTCAGTTTTTGACAAATTAACCCCCCCTTACGTAGATTGGTACCTACTACGTTATATTTAGATAATTACCATACTCTCCGATTAATAATTAACTACAGTTCAGTGATCTGCGTAAAAGGATATCTGACATTTTTTATTAGATCTTTGATATATTGGAACGTAAACCAATAAATTTTGTAGAGGATTGACTTTTTTTTCTTCGTCAATTACAAAGGTTCATTCTTGAAATGTCCAATTCTATTCGTCAATTTTACCGTTTATTTTGTTCGTCAAAAGTGATACCGACTATTCTGTACCACTTTCAGCCTATAAATTTATGAATTTATGAATTTGCATCCAAGTTTTTTGAAATTAATAGAAGTTAGGGGGACAAAAAAATCCGGGTGCCGAAGGGAGGAATTGTTTTTATGGAATCTTTGAATCTTGAAGCATAATGTAATAAATTGGTCGATTTCGAAAATTCATACCCAATTGAAAATAATGTAAAACGCGGCTTCACTCCAATATTTTTCCAAATTCTCTTTGGGCTATTTCAAACCCGTACGTAAGGTGAAAATATGAAATTCCATATGACCGTGATTGTTCAATGAAGTCTGGGTGAACGGTCTTTTTTGACCTTTGATGAAAACGGGCAAGTGCAGGCTTGTGAATAAATCATCCGCGTGTCCGCCTTTTTCGGAAACCTAATTCGAAACACTATGCAATGAAATCCTTGAGTCAGGCGGTTAACGTCAACATCCTGAGGGTTTTACTGGGTTGGTTGACGTATAGCAAGTTGCACCGCCGGCAGCGAACGTATCGCGGGGGTGGGGCACCATATGGCGTTCAAGGCCGGTGGAGAACGAAAAGGTCAAACGTACTATCGTCATCGATCTGTCGTCAAGCTCGGTCGCCGCTGGTCTTTTTTTCGTTTTCCCCGCGGAGCATTTAAAAAACCCCAAGGTTGTCCTTTATGGCAGCTAATTGGGTTTGCTTCCTTTTCGCACTTCAAAAGCTTCATTTGCCTATTATGACCCCATTTGCAGGCGTCAATTCGGGTTTATTATCGTCCATGAATGAGAGAGAAATTTAACAGGTATATGATTTCGGTCTGGGGGTCAGTGAAAATGTGCGTGAACCTCTTTATCAAACTCGAGATCCCATTTGCAGTCACTATGCTCTAAAACAGGAGCCGACTAAATGACGTTCTAATACACAAGGTCGAGTTCTGCGCTGGTCACCCTTAACCTGGACCCCCGGATGCCGTTCGCTTAGAGCCTATGGCTAAAATTCAAGAAACATGGAACATGCTTTAGCCGCGCTTTCATATTCTCTTTTATTTTATTTTTTTATTAGGAAGAATGCGATCAAACCTGCGGTTACGGCTTTCTTTCATTCGTTCCGTAGCAGTTTTGACAGGCTTAGACTTACTGTTATGTTTAGAACCTTTTTTTCGGCGGCTTTACGTAATTTCCATTCATTTTTTCGTTCAGCAGCAGTTTTGACGCGTTTAGGCTCCCTAGTATCGTTGGAAGCGGCTGGCATTACATAGGCGGCTTTACTTGGTTTTTGGCGTCTTTGGTACCTATGGTTGTTCCTTCATCAGAAGTTGGTTTTCCGAAAGTAGGCGTAAATGTATTAGTTATATGACGAGTACATACACCTGAAGACGTTGACGGAGGGCAATCCGGTCCTTGACCCAACATCACCTGAGGACGGCTAGAGCGAGGTTGGTATGTAAGGGTTCGCGCAAAATTTAATAACTATTATGATGACTCACTACTGCCTTTATTGGAAGTACATGTATATTCTTATCTTACAAAATTACCGCGCCATAACAAAATATCGCATAGGTCACACCAGGTTACTCGACACCTATGTAGTTTCAAATCATCGACTAAGCAAAATTTCGTGACTCGATTCCGTTCCTGGTTACCGTTCCCGAAAAACGTAACACTTTTTGCCAGTCAGGTCAAGGCTAAAAGGTGCCAAAAAAGTGATGAAATCGCAAAAACATGTGAATTTACTGGTGTTAAAATGGCGTGAATTGGACAACATAACTAAAATAGAAGTTCAAGTATTTCCGTACACTGCTCGAGCATCCTCCAACATTTGCCGGTTTTCAACGAGCACCATTGTTGACGTTGTCCGAGCATATTTGACATCAGTCGCTCGCCAGAATTTCCTGCGATGGCACCCGTGTTATTATCGAGAACTGCGGTTACCAGTGCATCAATTGTGGTTCTGGAACATTTAAAGAAAAAGAAAGAGGCGGCGCATTTAGGAGTCGTCGTTTCGGCAAGGGAAAAATTATTCATCATTGCTGATGGATTACGGTGGGCTGTTAAGCAATTTAAGTTGCATGTCACAAGAAGATATTTTCATACTACAACCTCAATAGCTTGGCCGAAACCAGATTCGATTCGACGAATACTAAGCTAGTGACGAACGAGCATCCCATTGATGATTCGTCGGAAAACCAACATCGGGTGGACCAGCCTCTAGCACGAACAAGTCTCCGCGCAAATGTTGCTCGGCTCGAAGAGACTGTTTACCCTGCCTGAGCCTCTATCGAATGCTCGTACGAAGCCCTTGCTCGCGGCAAATGCTAGAACAGTGTAAACGGGTCATTAGAGTAACTAAGGGAAATTGTATCATAACCTGGCAGTTTCTTCTTCGTGCTTGGTTTTGAATTTTTCATCCTCGTCAATTATTTACGAGGTGGTAATTTATCCATTTTCGTGGGTAGCTCCGTTGGCCCTTCGGTCAATACGAGTATATGGGGCGGTAATGTTCAGCTTGCCTGGAGCCGAGGGCTTAACCGATACGAGGAAATAACTCCGCAGTTATTGTGGGTTGTACCATGTTTTATATTAAATGAGGCATTCAGAATTTAAAAAGAAGAACTCCTCAAACTGTTACTGAAAGGTTCATTATTTCAGAATCAGAGAGCACTTCTACGTACCTCCACCCTATGTAGTCTGTAGTACAAGATCTTAATTTAGCCCCCACAAACCTTGTAACTGTACAAACTTTGAGGAAGCTACATTTATACGAGTATTGCAGCATCGAAGGTCTTCTAAGATGGAGATTAGCCCCAAAGACTTACCCAGCTGAGTAGTGAACCTTGTAACAAGAGGAGCTGATGAAATGGTATAGTTGCTCCTTCCATGAGTTGAATGCTGATAATGCCCGCAACACTCAGAGGATGTCCCAAATGTCGGAAGGCGTCTAGCATATCTCCCGAGGCTGGTGATTCAACAATGGGTAAGGTCAAACTAACCATATCCATCACACGTGATTATAGATTTGGGTAATACAATTTCCATTCGCATTTTACGTCGTAGACCATTAGCGTGACAGACCTTCAATACTTGTCGATTCACCCATTTGAAGGCGTTGATGTCTGAGAGAAAATATCCTGTGGCATTGTTTATCTTCATCAAACAAAAACTATACTTGTAATTCCGAAAACAAGCTCATACTCACTTAATTGTAAGAATCTTTCAGATTGTTTGCAACATCTTAATGATCAAATACATTTATGTTACTGATAACATCAGGTATATAAGAGAAAGCTCTGCCACACACTATTTGGCAGACACTTTTTTTCGGTTACATGGAAATTTCTCCAAAATGGAATTGCATCTTCTCCTCGAAATCACCTCTCAGTTCAATAATTCTCTCGCTTAAGCTATTATATTAGTAATAATTACTAATATAATTAGTAATTATCGTAAAATAGCAAAAGGCATCTCGCTAGATTTTTTTCCTTCATCAAGGAATATCGACCCTCTGTGTTACCTTCCTATGCCACTTTTGACGCATTATCTAATAAACCTTAAAGGGTAGGAATCTGAACATTTTACCAGTTGTTCTACCAACACTATCTAACTTTTAATCATTCGATAGGATCCTAGGTCAATTATAAAAATTCAGGTGCAGTTTTCCGCAAGAGACGATATTTAGGGCAAGTTTTTATTATTTAGGTTTTTAGATTAAAAAACACACCGTTGTACATTCCTGAAAATTTGGTTTAAAAATATAATTGGAAATTTTTTGTATGCCGTAACCATAAATCGTGTTGCTCATGTGTAACTAGTTTTTCTTGAACGAGAGGATGCAGGATATTCCTGCATTCCACCATCGTTCCCAGAAATATTAGCTGACGTCCCAAAGGGGAAAAGTGTGAAAATCACGGCGGAGCCAGGGAAAAGCGCATTACCATCACAAAAGGTCAAATTTCTAGCGGCACAGACTTCTCCGCCCTTCGCCACCTCCAACCCAAACCCCCTTTTACATCTCTAAGCCCTTGGTACAACTCGTTTTCACTGGAGAGAGAATTTCAGGAGTTGATAAAACTAGTAAGTCGTGTTGAGCGAAGGCATGGGGCGGAATATTGTCGAATGAACGTTTCCGCCAACTCACAAGGAAAGTAAACCAGCTAATAAGGAAAAGGAGGCGCCTTTATTCATATTTCATCTTGCGAGTGGAGTCGGACGGAAAGGTATGACTATTGAATGACAAACATACACATACACGGATAACTTCACGTGTCTACCTCCATCTACTTCAGTGGAATCGAATTCTGCACACATTCGACTGTAGTATTGCTCGGTGGTCTGTCCCCATGCTAACTAGACTAGAGGAAAAACATTGATTCGGCTCCCCCATGAAGGTGGCCAAAAGTTTCCGAATGGCTGTTATAATGAGGCTGCGATCAACATAATTTTCTCAGGTTCTGGTGTCCGAAATCGCTTGAATTTGGAGGTTAATTGGGGAAAGCCATCATCTCATATAAAAATTTCAATTGATTGTATTTGTAACAATGACGTGATGATATGGAGGAGCTGCGCCTTCAAGGTCTCGGGCGATTAATGCTTGCAACACCCAGAGGATACCCCTGTTACTAGAAACCGCCAGGTTACATTCTAAGGAGGCAGGTTCTACAATTGGGAAGGGGGAACTGTTCATATCCGTTACAATCCCTGGGCTTCCAAAAAGTCGGAGGGGAGAGGCTCTTGGGATAGGCAGGGCAGTTTAAATTTCAATGGGTATTGAGCAGTGCGAGGGAAAGATGCGCCAGGACAGTTATTATTACAGAATTAGTGGTTAGGAACAAGGCTCTGCTAACATCTAACGGGAAGGTGACGGATAGGGAACCAGTTACACCTTCAAGGGCTGAGGCGATTAATCCCCGCAACACCCAAAGGATATCCTTGACGCTAGAAGGCGCCAAGTTATGCTCAAGGGAAGCAAATTCAAGAATGAGGAAGGGGGAACTATCCATATCCATTACTTATTATAATTCTATCCGCTACGGAATCAATTTTCATTAGCTTGACCTACCTGCAAAAGATGTCGATCCACCTTTTGAACGTGTTGGTCCGCGAAACTCGCCCTGTGAATCGTTTTATCAAGTGTATATTCTACATCTCCCAAGATTATTTAAAATATTTCCATGATCTGATGATACATTCATGTCAACTATACAAGGAAACTATGTGTCTCACCCAACTTGGCAGACGTTTTTTCGTTTCGTTAATAATGGACGGCTTACGTGGAACCCCCTCAGGTCCGGATGCTACGCCCCAGTTTCTCAATTTTTTAGGCGAACGAAACACGCAGTTCTATCTTATCAACTTTTCACACACAGTATTGACCTCAACATGGTAAATACCTATAGGTGTTCCGATAACTAACGTTTGTCTACAAAGCTACGAATCCTGTACTATCTGTCGCCGATGGGTTTATCATCTCAGATGTAACATCGAACTGAACATCGTAAACTGAGTATATGTATTCACAGTTGTTTATGATGAACAAATACGCAGTGCTTATATCCCATTGATGAACTAGATTGATATTATTCGACATGGTTCACCCTTTGTTTAGGGCTTATATCCCCTCCTCTAATGATCTAACCCTAGGAAAATGTCCACACTGGCACTATCGTTGCTATTTCATCTAGGAACCACCATGTTTTCAGATCTTTTGTAAAATATCATCAATAATTGACCCCTCAAAAAAAGGACCAACAGTTGCTGCGAATCGAATGTTTATTTATTTTTTCCTCGCACTATTTTAATGTTGTTTGGAAAATATCCAGTTAATATTCTGTTTTGATCATTTAAACAAAAACCAACGTCACTTTTTCTTAGAATCACAAAACTGCTAATTTCAGTAAAAATGGATAGAAATGTTGAAAACACTAATTTTGATCATAATAGGAAATGTTTACATCAATTCTATTTCAAACGACAATGTTTACAATTACAAGTCTTAAGCCATTCGTTATTAAAGCAAAACTACACGTTTTGTCCCAATTTAACCTTCCTGCAAGTGGTGTAAGAAATAAATTGAACGGTCGATTATCCATATTAATTTTTTTTAAACTAAAGTCTGCAATGATAAATTTTGGTTCTCTTTAAAACTATCAAAGTTAGGGGTAGTTATACCGAATGTGGTAGTTCGATAGTCATTATTGCTTTGATTTAGGAGGGGGGTGAATTCCATCGTGTGTTATTTTCTCACGTGCTATTGGTCCGATTTAGCTCAGGGCATTCGTGATACACCGTGGTGCACCGGTTTCTCGCGTATCAATTTCATATCTATGTCAATCGCATATCGATTCGAACATGGTCGTTTCATTAACAGTAGTTCCTGCTAAAGTGAAATCCTTGTAACAAGCCTAATTGTTACAGTTTTCATCCGATTTTGATTCAAATTACAGGGGTTGTACTGGTCCCCTGTATCCCCTATGAGTCTCACCTAGCAGAATATCCCGCTAACGTAAAGACTGTCCATCGACCTTAATTTTCTTTCTTACTAGACGGTAACATCAAGCACAAATTTGAAGGGTAATTCATATTCATCCAGTTCATCGTCTCATTAGAGCGGCTATAAAATTAAAGCCTGTAAACCCACGCATTGGAGGCGTCTATGTCTTTGGGAACGAGTCCTTTTCATCTCTTTAACTACGTTGTTTCTTGCATCTCTGAAGATTAAACAACTTTTTAAGGACTTTAAAACCATTTCAATGTTCTCTGCAATAGTGTTATGCCACTATAAGCACCCTACATTTGTTTTGGGGTGTACGAGTATGTATAAAGTGTACTAGGTTTGTAGGAAACTAGATTGTTTTCAAATAAAGAAAGCCTCATACATTTCTCTTGTATGAGCTCAAATTAAACAGAGCAATTATAACTCAAACCGTAATCTGCTAATTGCGTGAGACATAGAAATATAATGATCATTGAGAGGTTTTAAAGCCAACAGTAATATTTCGTATGCTTTTCATTTTTATTTCAATTTTTTATTAACTGTCGGTGGCAGCAGATTATTGAAATTGAGTTCATTTACCATTCGTTGACACTCATCCAGTTTTAATTACCACCCCTTGGGCGTTTCCCAAGATGTTTTAGCGTATTTAATCCTTTTGTTCCTCCTAATGGAAAATTCAGGTTCCATTTAATAATTAAATCATTTTCCTTTCAGATACGGATGGAGAGAGTGGGAGTAGAGAGAGCTTGGTTGAGCGAAAAATGCAGCCCAGCGTCCCAGTTAAAACCACCACCTATAAGGTAAGTTTTATTAATGTCACAAATGATTTTCCAATTCGCAAAGATTTTCTGAATCTCCATTTGTGATCGACCAAGGATAGAACTAGTTAGCCCCTTCAAAAGTTGGTTCACGTTTTAAGGTTATATCAGGGGTGCCTACAGGGGGGGGGGGGGGGGGTTAGTTGATTGAACAGTATTTAGCGTGATGACATTCAAAAATATATTACATGCTATGTAAAGAAACTCAAAAAATATACACGTTTGAATATATTGTGACTGGGTTTGAATTTTTTCAAAACCTATATAAATTGTGTAATAAATAAGGGGTGCTTACCAGTACTTTTTACATTTGGGGGGAGGGGGTCCATGGGGGGGGGGGGGGGGCACCCCTGGTTATATGTAAATAAGGACGTGTAGTATACAAAAATCGGATTAAAAAAATGAATTTATGTTCGCTATTGATATGCATCCCTTCGAATGAGCCATCTAGCCAGTGATGGTTCGTCCGTTCGTTCCCATCTTATTAAATATCTAATTGAAGTTCCTACCTTGACATCCCGTCAACTAAAAATCCATTTATTGAAGCTATTCTCTCCCATTTCATCTCCAAGTAGTTCATGAAAATCGTTCAGTTTCTTCTAATTCTAATATTCTTCTTTTAATTCTAATATTTTTCCAAGGACTGCGGATTGAAATTTCTAGGATCAAACTGAAAATTTATTTTAAAATATTATTGAAAAGTTTTTAATAACTAAAAAGTAGATATATTACTCATTCATTGATCTAAAGGAGACGATTTACATTGTTGGATAGATCAAACGGTTTTTTATGTGAATTAAAGAATTCAAAATTTAACGATCTTATTGTTCCTGTACACATTTATTGAATTTCATTCTGTTTGGCCTAGGGTACGATAACGAGCCATCTCTCTAATTTAGGTACCTTGGGTTGGGCGGTTTAATAATGCCCGCCCCGTAGATACCTAATCCCTGATTAGTCTGGGGCCGCTGATTAGATTGATTGCATATTGCATTAGAGATTGGCTCAAGTGTAAACGGACGTTGCCCGCACCATCGGGTCGATTTACCCTCTCAAAGGAAACGAGTTTGTCCGACCATCGTCCTTTGATAACCACTGCGGCTCTTGAGCAATTGAATTTAACAGATTGTAAACTAATTAAGTGGATTCCCTTGTTCTGCTACATGTACAGTATAACGTCTGATCCTTACTCGATCAGGTTGCGAATTTTCAATACCTACACCTGCCCTATGACACTATCGATTTCATTCCATGAGACACAAAAATGACATACTAATGGTGATTAAAATAAAGAATCTACATGATAATAATTGAAATAGAAAGCATTGCAATGGAAGATACGTAAAATAAATATAAACATAATTATAAAGTTCTGTGGTGCATGTGGGAGTCTTGAAATTTGAACAACCTATTAAATTAAGTTCACATTACGTTTTGAGTATCAATTTTGCTTGAGGCTTAACTGCGATCTTAAATTTTTCAAGTTTTATTGTAAATCTACTTCAAACGCTCTTAAATTGCCTATTAATATCAATATGCATAAGAAATACCGTGTATAAATACTATTGTTTTAACGAATAGTTCGACGGCAGTCCACTAAATTAGAATTTGACCTGCTGAAAACATATTTTATAACAATCGATCATCCTCGAATTTTCGGAGCCCAATGTTGAAACTCATGTCATTTGTTTTCGGAATTTTAATCGTCTTCTCTGGTTATAGAAAGCGGAGGAGGGCAAGGGGAAGAGGAAGTAATTCGTACTGTTCGTCTAGTGTACTTTAGTACTAAATCTCAGGCGATTCTACGTGATTCTCTTGAAATGTTTACATTTAGAGATTTAGTATCCTTGCCCTAGTTTACATACCCCCCAGTTGTCTGGTTTACAAACTCAAAGATAATTCCTTGCGGATATGACCTAGACAGCTTTCCATATGAATATTACTCACTTTTCAAGAACTGTACCAATTCAAGTCTTCATGAGTACTATCATGACGTCGTCACCGAGATAAGACTCGTTATAACTGAAGAATGGCTGTTAATAGTATTTTTTTTTTCCTGATATTCTCTTACTGAATGACAGTTGAGAAATTACAAAACCGTTCAATATTCTTTTGAAAAAAAGGCTTTAGCACGGTGGGCAAAAAAAGTGACGACATCAAAAGAACTTTCCGCTTCTCCCTCACTCACTTTCCTGTTCCATCATTTAGTATGGTCTTTTTACTTCGTCCTTCAAACGGATTATTAAACTGTTCAAAGGGTCGCTCATTCCCTAAAGTGATTTATAATCAAATTACTAACTTAGATACTTGAACTGATGTTAAGGTTTTTATTGATGTGTAAAGCACAGTTTACGGGTAGCTGCTCTTTCGATTTTTCCTGCTATCAAAATTCCATTAGCTACTTTTAATTATAAGGTTATTGATCGTTCATTCGAAGCGTCCTCTTAACCTACGCTCATATTGTAATTCTAGGAACCTATAGAACCCCTTAGTTTCCTTGACCGTGGAAAAACTACTTTTACTCAACTTTCTGCCTCTATTATTCAACTGAATTCATATCGTGGGGTTCCGAGTGTGACCAAGTAACATTTGCAAAAAAGGGGAGCGATCTTCTTACGAACACTGGTCGTGTGATGTCTCATCCGACTATGTTTCGATTTTTCTTTATCCTGTAGGTAGTTAGCTAGTGCCTGCCTATGATATCGTGCTTCAAAATTCACTTCAGATTAAATAAGAGCTGTTTTCCGGAAAACTCTATTTGATCATTTTTACCTGCCTGGAGTTTCAAGCTTTACTCATTTGGTCAATTCAATTCTTCGAAAATCTGTCGCATAGTTACATGAAATTGAGGGATTGAATAGTTTTTCCGTTAATTTATCGTGTTGCCAAGCATCTAATAACAATGATATACCTATTTCTGTTAGAAAAGGTTATCCATTACCTATCACTGTAATGGTCATTTTCACCTGCCCACTATGCAATCTTACAAATCTTACACAGTAAAAGTGATCAAATGGCAATTGATAACCTTTACATGCACCAGCGAGAGTACATTTATAATCCATCTCGTGTTTTGTGGTTGAGTTCAAATGCCATTTGGTCACATAAAACTCTTTGGGTCAGGCAGGTAAAATTTATTTTCAAGTATTTCTTGCACATCAGTTTGAAGATAACGTTCTTAGCAACAACACACAGTAGACAACGTTCCTTAGTACCGGAATGACAAAAAAGCTCATTTTGAAAAAAATGTTACTTGGTCACTTTTACCCGGAACCCAACGATATGAGGAGTTGTATTTTGAAACGAAACACCTGAAATGAAACACGAGTGTGGAAATATTTCGCCAAGATCTTTATTGGCAAATTGTCAAAATATTTTGTCATCTCCGAAGTCATGAGGCACGTTTGCCTGTTATAGTTCACGCGTAAATTATGAATCATTGCCTTTTACTCCAGAGTTTTTGTCAAGAAAAACTTGTCTTCAGACAGATATGTTATATGTATAGGTGTTCTATTATTTCAAGTATTTTTCAAGTTTATACTTTAATGATTTTGTCCCTCTCGAGTCTATTTACTTCCAAAACTTCTCCGGACGACCTTGCATGCTCCACCGATCTAACCGTTTGACGGCGCAACGTGTAGTTTGTACGGCAAGACACGTGCGCCTTGCGGATTAGCCTATCCTCATGACAGCCGGAGGAAGCCGTATGTGTGGTCGGTCCCCTTGTGCCAAGGTCGCCGATTCTCTCTTTGATTTGTGAATACTACGCAACTACGCATCCGATCAATGTTATTTTCCCCTTCGCGTCTTCTTACCTAACCAAATTGCGCTCGCCAAGCCCTCTAACCTGTGATTCAAACCCTCCGGTGATTGAGTTGTCTTCTAAAAAAATTTAAAAAAGTTGAAGGTTTGGAGTCACATGAGTGGGCTAAATGTACTCAATAATGTTTACTTACCATATTAGTGTTAGAGCTGAATTGCCGAGCTGCTTCAACAGTTGCAAATTGCTAATTACTTGAATGTTTATAATTCATTCAAAATCTAGACCCCATGTTTGAAAGATGTTTTCATTTATACAAAATTTAACGATATACTTTTGATGTGAAGACGTTTTTTTTAATACGTCTGTAAAACTGTGGTCGTTACTTCTTTTGCTATTGATTGTAGTTTTCCTGCTGAGCTTCATGTGTCACTGGGTATGATGAATCTACCGTGTGTTTGAACCAACCTGCGTCTATAGCTTAGTGGCCTGTCCAAGTCAAGGCCAATGATGGACTGAAATGGACACATCAGTGGGTTTGGAATTTGAAAATTTAGTTTACAATGTTGTCTATATAGAAAGACACAAGGTTTCAATGCTGGGTTCAAGAATAAAAATAACCTTAAAGATTCTTTGGGTTCTATAAGGATAAAATTAACGTTCGGGATAAAAGTGGAGTTTATAAACTAAAATGTTCATGTGGGCTTGAATACTGTGGTCATACTGGTTGCAAATTTACTTTGCAAGTCATCAGGATGAGTCCAATCATGGCTTCATTATTGATCTGTCAAACAGGCATTATATAGGATTTCCTCACTTTGGCCCAAAGGGAGATATTTTGGATGTGCTAGAAAAGTTCGAAATTGTTAGGAGTGATTGTCCAGGAAAATGTTTAAATGGGGCTATTCCTCAAAATATTTCACTATTAATGGGTGTATTCTTGCAATAAGTTTGCTCCACATCTCCATTATGTTACTGTTAGTGCGCCTTTCACTTTGCAAGCCTTAAGGGACATTATTGGTCCTCCTTTCCCCTTTCACTTCCCTGAGCCAATAGGATTCAATCTCCTTTGAACTGGGCCCATATAACATGTGCTTTCTGTGATATACCTGGCGTTCATGTTTGTTACTGATTATGACTTAACTATGTCATTTATTATTTTCGTGGAAATATTGACAACGTTCTATCTTACTCCGTTTTTATTGAAATGGGTTTCCACAACTTCGTCACGAGGACTCAGTCTATTTCGAATTGCGTTGGAAGATAATCAAAAGCTGCATCCTCTTGTTTATGGGGTCAGTTTGCATGGAAGTGGATCGTAAAGCAGATCTCATGAACTGCTCGCTCTCACAAAAATTACTACTCGACTGTATTACGTGAGAGTATGCTTGCAACTGTCAAAAGGCGGACTGCGGAATAGTTGGCTCACATTACGCACTGATAAAAAAATGTACGGAATGGCCGAAATCGGGAGGTTGAAAGGAAAATGGATTCTTCCGCGCCTACTAGGAATGGTCGATGGCTTATCGTTTCATTACCTTCTCATCTCGTGGTTTAGGTAACAAACCCATCGTCTTTGTGTACTAATAATTAAAAAAAAAAAAGCTTAAAGTGTCTTCGATCATGCTTCTTGATATGATTCAACATTAAAAAGGTCAACCAACCGCGGCTAAACACCCCAAAAAACCTCCGAACCCCTTTCGTGCTCACGAGTAATTCGCCTACCTATTTCTTTATTCTTCTTGTTGATTCCATTATCCACGTAGAGTCACGCCCTGTAGCCTTCTTTATCTCCGGCTATACTTCTTCCCTATCTTGGGTATTATGTAGGAAACTAGGTCAGTACTATAGTGTAAACAATTTTAATTCTGTTTGTCCGTTCATTCCACATGGTGATTCTACTCGCCAGTTTATATTAAACTGGCTGTTGCGGAATGCCTAAATATTGCTTATACTCTATAAGAGAGCTAGGTACTCTCCAATAAACAATAAGCCTCTCTGTAACAGCTACTAAATCGTTTTTAAACAGTCTATTTTGCATCTGAGCATCCCGGGACACCGACTGATTAGACACTATTAACACTTATTTAATTAAATTCTCAATAAAATCGAATTATGTCTTAGGAGTAAATATCCCCACCATTTAAATTTGAAAAATTTCTCACATAACACGAATACTTTTTTGGAAAATTCAAATCACTTAAATCACCCAGTAAATTGAACCAATTACATTTTTGTATTGTCAAGGAATATTCATACCGAATCCACTATTCTTAGTATGGATCATTGTTTAACATCAAAATTCATGATATCAAAACACTGTTTTTTTAAAATCTGCTTGGATGATTATTTTTTACACAACCAGTTATTCGAGTTAGCTACTTGAATAGGTAATTTTTCCTCGTTCGTTCCAAAAACAAAATCGTCGACTTTTTTAAATGCTGCCTTGGGAATCATTGAACTATTTCTGTTTTCAAGAATAGCTGGAATGAACACTGTTGAACTTTTCAATGAAAAACAAATGTAAAATATACTGTTATACTCATGTTAGAGGGTCGAAATGAAATTTATTTTAGGATGGGTTTATCTTGAAACTATTTCGTGGGGCTAGATTCAACTTGTCGGTGTTCACAGTTTGGGAGAGAGATGTCACGTTAATGAGATGGCACTCTCTAATACTGGAAATTTTGGACGATTGAGTGAACGTAATATACGATCAAACATGTGAATCGTTTCTTAAAATGGTTCATCAACAAAAAAATTCCCATATCAGCCACATAAATGTTTTTTGTCATAACAAAGCAAACTAAATTGATTGTTTCATATCTTCTTGGTTTTGGAGATTCACGCTGGAAGGTGTTATTTGATATACTTTGACTCTGTCAGATTCAAAGAAGTTGACAATTATTTCTGACAGTTTTGAAAACGAGTTATTTCTGCCTTGCACTTGTTTCAACCATCGGCGTTCAAGCGACTTGAAGATATTCAATCATTTAGGTTAATTTTCTCCCGTGAGTGTGGAAAATGGATCAATGCCTCTTGATAAGATTAACTTTATCTTCGGAGCGTAGCCTCTCTGAGGAGGCGGCTATTGTTATAAATATTGATTTCTTATATCCTCTGAATTGCTCGAAAATCAAAACGGATAATGCCCGAGTGGGTGGTTTCAGCGTGAAATCCAGTTCGCACTTCAAGTCATCGAATGATGGGACACTCGAACGTCAATCATATAAGAAAGTTGATACAAGTTCCTGCTGTCTATTGCCCTATGAACCATATTTCAATAATTAAAACTCATATGACTGCATTCTACATTGTTATAAATCTAATGTGTTAGGTGGAGGAACGACTCAGGTTGACCTTCAGAAGTTGTCGAGAAAGTTACGCAGTCGATATTTGTCATATTCACCGTTCAACCATTGATGAATTTGAGTAAGGGATTTCGATGTTTCGTTGTGGACTTCTACTCAGGTATTTCCCGCAGTGCCAATTTGACTTCATCAGCAAAAGCATTGGACTTGATTGAAGAAATAATTTTGAAAAGATCATCAAGACAAATTTTAACCTATAGGGTCTAAGATAGATCCTTGAGACAAAGAATAAACAAGAAGCAAAATCATTGTCTCCATAAAGTCTGTTTCACTATGAATTTACAGTATTTCCTGTTTCAAAACATGTTCTTTAGTTCTCAAAGTTCTAGGCACATAACTTTTTTGTCAAACTTTTTGCTACCCAATAGTTTTCTTAGTAATATTTTTGGATGACGTTATGAAAGTTCGGTTAATAGCAACATGTACATTTTTAGCACTAAAGTTCTAAAGAAATTTAAAAACTTGAAGGATGTTGAATTATTTTAAATTTTATATTTCACTTAAATCCTTAAATATTTTGGATGTATAAATGTAGCTGCCAGAGTAAAAGAACAACGAACGTAGATCACAGCTAACTCACTTGTTGGGAGTAAATTTTCCTTCAATGAGTGAGTCGGAGTAGTTTATCTACATTCATCAGAACGAAACGGCATCGTTGTTGTCATTTACATTCAATAAGTCTTGGGTCCCACCCAACCCGCTCTATCCGCCTGCGCCATTGTCCATTCCCATCTAGATTGCATAACATGTTATTCATTATGATAACAAGAACTCGTGTTTCCTCGCCGCCATTAAATTATTACATTGCTTCTTGCTCAATATACTTTTAGCTGGATCAGTCCTCTGTGGGGGAGTGAAGCAGGAGTTGCCAAGGCTTGATAGAGGTTATCGAAAAATGTAATTGCGATTTCCATGTTTCGAACCCTTATACATTTATGGTTTATGATGGATATGGATAGTTCCCCTTTCCCGGTTATTGAAACCGGGGGTAACCTGTCGCCTTCTGGCGTCATGGTTATCCTCCAAGTGTTGCGTGCATCACTCGCCTCAGCCCTTGGAAGGAGCAACTATACTATACCACCTCGCTCCTTGCTACAAGCTCTCCCACTTAGGTTCATCCTTACAAAGGGAGAAATTCTACTTCGTTTTTAAATTTTTTGACCGAAAGATGTGTGGTCCAAAATTCAATTTGATGGGTATCAATCGTACGTGGAAACCGGTCATATACTCGTAAAATCGGTTTAACTTCCACCGCGAACTGTGGCGTCATGCGTAATGCTTTTCTATCGTGCTATGCTGCACTTACGGAATTTTTAGTTGAAAATGACATTTGGGAGTCTTCAGGATCTCATAAATTTGAGTAATTTTGCCTAATACAATTCGCAATACCGCGACTGGTTCAGAAAGTCAATGGAGATGAAGCTAGTTCGGTACAAACCTTCGATGACACCTCTTTGTCAGAGCTCTGAGCTTGATCAGACTTCAATCGAACAAATATGAAGCTCTCTAAGTGATTTTGATGGGGGTCTTGACGGTGGGAGGATAAACCCACTTGAAATTTTCCCAATATTCAATCGATATTCCTTATTTTTAGGATGTAATTGATTGTCATTGGTGTCAAATGGTCTGATTTTTATTGTTATCTACTCGGGCATACAGAAAATTTTCGTATTGTCGTAATTTTGTATTGCAACTGATTTGAAATGGTGGACTACGATTTTCTCACTCAGACTGAATTTTCAAGACCATTCTCACAAAATGTTTTAATTCCCGGACTATTAGTTGATAATTCGAATAAGTGTCAAGTATGTTTGGTGTTGGCACTCGTGAGCTAAGGAGGCTTGCCGGGTATGAAAGGTGTAGAGGCTACCTATTGCGGATGTCACCTGAGGCGGCCACCGCTAATATAAAGACGAAGGTTTTCCATGCCCATTGTCAGTCAACTCGGTCTGGTGGGAGCTGATAATTAGGTGATAAGGCTCATCAGCCCCTCGTGGCCCGGTAGGAGCAGCCAGTGCGGTTGCGATCATGTTGGCGAGCGTACTCCCGTTTGCCTCTTTCCAAGGTTGCGTTCACTATGTCAACAACGTGTTCTCCGGGTTCTACTTCTCCTGCCCTAAGGTAAATAACGCTTGTCACTACTCAGATAATTAAACCTTCGGCCTTCTGCTGTCCAACAATCAGCTGAAACCACAATAGCTCCGAATAATTTTCATTCTACGAAGTGATGGAGAGAGGAAGGAGGGAGAGGATTTTTATTGACAATGATTTACTGTTTACAATTTTCTTCTTCTTCCTTAATTGTCTTATTAGCTCGTGTTGTCAAACTATAGTTGCTTCCCTGAAGCTTAGACGACCCTGCCCAACAAAACATAGATCTTGTTTGATGCCCAGGTAATAAGGGTTGCTGCTGGGGTTTTTCCATGTGCTAAATTCAAATTTGAAACCCTGTTTTCGCTATAATCATGAGTAGGTCTAGTTTTTTATATACAGCTCATTTTTTTGTTATCTTTCTATGTTTGGGTGTTAAAAACAGCACTTCAAAAATCCAAATTAATTTTTCATTTTCAATTACCCTTTTCTGAGTTTTATGAGGTGCACAATCCGAATTTGAACCCCGATTTTAGCTATATTCTTCCATTCCTCAAGAAACAGTGGTAAAGTTGATTAAGTACGCACAAAAAAAAGCAAATACCAACGTTTTATATATTTGTAAATGTAGTTTTAGGAAAAACAACAGCAAGATAGAAAGAATCTGATTCCGAAGTCGGGTACAGCGAAAAAAAACCTGCTAGAAGTTCAACAAGTTCATTAATTACATTTTTAAATATTGTTTTGCACATATATGTGTACATTTAATTTTATTGTCTTCTTTAACAATGACCAAGTTTTGTGTTCCTCAGCCAAATAAACAAATTGAACATATCAGGTGAAACAGTTGCAATTGATACTTTTTTGAGATTTGGGAAATGAAAGAGGGCCATTTTTACAGGATTTTTAGTGCTGAAAAGAAGAAGTCATCCCTAATTAACCTATTATTGGAATGATGAAAGTACATATTTGTAATAATGAATAAACAAAACATTTTTAAACCCCCCCCCCCCCCCCCCCCATCAAAATGTGTTGGTTTATGTGTCGAAATGCAAGATAATGTTGATGAATGTAGATTCAAACGAACAAGTCGGATGTTGAATATACGTTCCTCGTATCCGTAACTAGAATGTATACATAATTGAAATGCTATAAATGTTAAATTATCTTACAAGATTCCGTAACGTATGTATATGGTTGGGGAAATGGTAAATTAAGACCGACTGTTCAATCTAAATCGTACAAAATCATTGAATCGTCATTTCACAAAAAACAACAAATTTTAGTAACATCAGACGGATTGACCTTGAGAAAATGGAGGTCATTGGATTTCAGGTTTGCGCATGCGTAATAAAAGCTGAACACTCCCGATGATGAAATTGATGGGAGGTCCTCTACAGCCTAACCTGAGTATTTCCTGAAAATTTCACCTATCTGAAGAAAGTGATAGAAATTAAGCAAATGAATTAGCACAGACTAGATACCATCTCTCCAATGTAATTTATCACGTGAGATATAAAGGGGAATGTCTAGATCGAAACTAAAATCTGTCCATTAATTTCAGTAATCATTGCACATTCGCTATTAGCGAATCGCTAAGGTTACTCTGTGACCAATGCAACGAAATTCATAGGCTACCATAACGAGACTTGAACCCCAAGCACCCAAAATCCAAATAAAATCAATCGCAAGTTGAATCTTGTATTATACTTATAATGTATCGTATTATTTAATAAATTGTAGGCGTTTTCTTAGTTTGAAAACCTCCATTTTTAAAATTTTGAAATTTGAAATGTCACACTTATACCTGCTTGGCCTCTTACAATTATAATTGTAAGATAATTATCGATTGTGGTCACGCTGGTTTTCTTCGTTCACCTCTAGAATGCGCTAGTTATCACCGTCAAAAGGCTTTGCCGCTCAATAATTGAACACAATTATTGTGTTCGTGAATTTAATTATGCTGGCAATACTGTAAAACATGTTGTTACTAGGAAAAAGTATAAATGGGTTAATTAATTAATCAACGAGAATTCTTATTAGGCTGCACATACTTATCCCTTTTTCAGGTTCGCCTAACCTATTCCGTTTATTTTTCCGTTTTTCAGTCATTTCAGAACTGTCCCTTGTTTCTTAAAACAAAAAATAATAAAACCACTCATGTGTAGCTATAACTGTTGTGAGTAGTAAAGGCGTAAAAATGCAAGGTCAACTTACACAACACCTATGACTCACCTCGCAGAAACAGTATAATTACGTGAGGAAAGGTATACGCTCAGACATTTGAGAAGAATTTCCGTTAGTGGCTACAAGGCGCATTAAATGGACATGCTCGTTCTTCACTTGAATAGGTGAATCCCTGACACAGGATTATAAAAGTCCACATTATTGAACTCGTATTTGAGTAACAGGTGTTGAAAAATGAGGAAGGTAAAATTTTATTGAGTCGTTTCGTGACACCCATATAGTTGTTTTATTATGCAAATTAAACTTTGTGATCGCTGCGATTTCACAAGAAGCATTTTGAGCAATTCCAAAGGTTAGCTGGAACGGTACGATAACTTCCACTTTATGGTACCAAGTTGGTACCAAGCTTAATAAAAGCTTAAATGCTTGAATGCATGAAAGCTGGGGTTTATTATTCAATTGGCTTGCGTTCATGATTTGAATTTCTTCTAAGCTTTGGAGTGTGCTTGTTTCACAGGTGATAGAGCGATTATTGAATTTCAGGAGACATGCATAGAGCACGTAGATCTGTTCTCAACCAAAATACCTATTTGAATTGATCAGTTGATCATATTTGCGTGCCGCTTGGACTTTTTTTATTGAACCTTTTCGTAATTTGCACCGGTTTTGTTTGTTTCCTGTCTAGGATATTTGTTCTAAATTATAAACACAGTTGTTCTTCTTTGAGAGGGTGATTACGGATTATTCTTGTTTACCGAAGGATGAACTGGAGAGAAATTAGGCAGGTACCTAACGTTGCTGTGCTGTTGTTTTCGTTCGGTGGTAAAAAAAAAAAAAAACTCACCTTAGTCAATTTGTTACCTCAATATTGGGTTTTACGTCAGAATCCCAGCGTCACTTATTGTCTTGTGACTATTAAAAAAAACCCGGCTTACCGCATTAGAAAATATTGTCAAACGGGATTACGAGTCAGTTGTTCGTTTGTTTCGCTCACGTCAGGAGTTCCCTGAAAGCGTGTGGAGTGGTTTTAATTAGGCCCTACTTTCTGCATTAATCGAGCCAACCAGCAGTTACTTCCTCTTCGATTTCGGTTGGCATTCAACAAACTTTCCAATTCAGTTTTTGTCCAAGTGTACGGGTTTCGGTAGAGTGATGTGGGGGCATTGCGGTCCCGGTCTGTTTGAACCTATGGACATATGGACGAGTTTCGTCAAAGAAATTAAAGAAAATCTGCTGCCAGAAATCTTTGAGTGAGTTATTAAGAAACTTAGTTTTTGGTTTACTATGTTTAACAATTAAGAGCAAAAACTAAGAGAACAACAGGAGCTCAGTCATAATTTTGGCATTACGCATTCTCAACCCAAACGAAGGAATCCTCGAGGAATCCTTTGATATCTTATCAAAACGAAGTCCTACAAGGAGAATTTACTAATTTTATTTACAAACTTTTGGAGCCTTTCTAATAACTTCATTTTATTTGCTCAAATTATGGTAGGTTTTGATAGCAGTAGTCACTGTGATGACCACTAGGCAATGAATGTTAATGTAACCAAAGCACCAAGAATGGCAAGTTGCACTATGGTCGCATGAGGGAATTCTGCGAAATTATAGAAATCAAATCAAATCAAATCAAAACATCCTTTATTCGTCATTATCTGACATAAGGGTGAGTTACAATAATTGAACGTTTAAACAAAAATAAAGTCAACCTTCTGAATACAGTACAGTATGCAATACAAAAGTATGGATAATGATTCAACATAGTGTATAATTACATAATAATTGGATAATTTCCCGTTGTTCTGATGTCCTTCTTTTTTAGTTTCACTGATTTGCTCATTGTTCATTCGTAATTCCTTTATTTAAAATTATTTAAATATAATTTATTGTATCATCTATTCTTAGTTTTGTATTATATCATTATTATTTTCCAAATTTAATGTTATTCCTTTTTCAGTTCATTATTTTAATTAATTAATTTATTATTATTATTTTCTTTATTATTCATGCGTCGAACAGACAGAGGCTGCGAACTTTAAAGATGGAGGCGATGAAATTATGAAGGCGTTGTAAGTCGATTTCATTCGGCGAACGGATAATGGATATGGCGAGTTCTGGGTAGAGAAGATAGGGGCACATGGCTTCCCTCGCACTTGAGTACAAGGGACAGTTGAAGAGGACATGGAAGATGGTCTGGTACTCCTGTTTTGAACAGTCTTCGCAGAGTTCTGTTGGGGTTAATCTAAAGATTTTCCTTCCCATTCTGAGTGAAGAACTGTAAAAACCCATCATCCTGATTTGAGCTAGGAGCCGCTTGAAGACGATAGGTACTTCCAGATTAAGGTAGTCCTGACAGCCAGGGTGTGGAGTGTAGAGATGGACGAAGGAGTCATTGTAACTTGAATTGGATAGGCTGGATAAGTCGCGATCCAGTAGAAAAAGTTTGGCTGTTTCTAGCATGATCGGAAGAGATGTAGCTAAGGCTTTAGCATCTGTTTCAACCGCCATAGTGCTACCCGTGCAATCGTGGACCAAGTTTCTCAATTGAGTGAACCAGTTGAATCTCGGATTATTCGTTGGCTTTTTGTCCAGTGATATAAGAGCTAAGAGGGCTATTTTTGGATACCTCGCATCATCCATTCTGAGGATCTTAATGAGGAAGTTAAGGCTTAGTTTGATAACCTCATATGCCAGCGGAGATATTCCAGCCTCAAGCCTTACCATATAGCTGGGAGTGCAACGTGGAAGACCAAGGGCTCTTTTGAAGTATTGTACCTGCACACATTCTATGTCTCTCGAATATCTCAAGGCCCAGATTGGTGCAGAGTACAAAAGTGTTCCCAACACAGATGCCCTGAAGATTTTGGTGATTGAGTCCCAGGAGGAGCACGAACCACGAGCTAAAGCGTCAATTGCTATTCCAGAAGCTACTCTTGCCTTGGAGATGCGGGACTGAGATGCTTTATTAAACAGAGTAGATCCACTCAGCTGAATCCCCAGGTAGCTGACTGAGTTGGTTGCCTGTACCGTTTGCCCTTGATATGTAAAAGGGATCTTCAAAGTTGGTGTGCGGCCAGCTTGGCTAAAATACAGTACAACTGTCTTGTCGGTGTTCAATTGAAGTTCATTTCTGGAGAAATATTCCTCTAGGGCTCTCAGCTTATTTCTGACATCGCACGGAGAGTCCGCAAGAATTAGCTGGTCATCAGCATACTCCAGTGTTAATATTTCTGCTTTTGGTGCAATACGTATGCCTGGAAGACCCTTGGACTCTAAAATTGGTTGAGAACAGATTTACGGGCTCTATGCGTATCTCCTGAAATTCAATAATCGCTCTATCACCTGTGAAACACGCACACTCAAAAGCTTAGTAGAAATTCAAATCATGAACGCAAGCCAATTGAATAATAAACCCCAGTGAAAGAATTTGCAGCGTTTTAATAGAAAATCATGTTTAACCCTACCTAAAATTTCACTCCCATATTGAGTTGAGGGCGCTTGGAACGGCCAGATGGGAAAGTTGCCAGTTATCAAGAAGGCGATAAAACGCAAATCTTGGCCGCATTAATCATGCCATAAATCGGGAATGTTATATGCATATCCTTTAGTACAGAACCTTCCATCTGTGCAACTGTTTACAGATGCACCTTATTGGGTTTTGAATAACATCAAACTCGAATTTAAGACTCATTGGAAAGGCACTTATTCAATTGCTACAAACTACTTATTGATTAGTGTGATCAATACTATATTGTCGGATGTGAACAAAAAAAAGTAAAAGTGTGTTTCAAATCAGCTGTTGGCATTTGCTTTCCTGCTGTTTACAAAATACAAGATTTTGTTGCGTCAGTTTGTCTCAATTCGGTGTGGGTTTATGACTACTAAATCTGCTTAATTTACAAGTTGGGCTAATCCAATAAGAAATATAACGGTTTTTCCAAAGGTACAACCAAATTTGAGCTTATTCATTTATTTAAATGAACGGCAAAAGCCAATATACATAGAAAATGCAAGCCGAATTAATAAATTACGACATGGAAGCAAATAAACAAAACAGTAAGGCAAGAAAGAATGCAAAAATGGAAACGGGGAACAAATCGCTGATTGTAAATCTCAGCTAGCAGACGCTTCGGTGTGTAGGAAAAGGTACTAAATATGACTCAGTCACTTGACTCCAGTAAAGCATTGACCTCACGAGGCAAACGACACAACTGGCCGTTAAGGAGGTAGTTGTGGGCTGCGAAAGGCACCTGGAACAGGAGTGACTTGGTTTGATAAGGGAGCTATGGTTCGTTTAGTGGAGTAAGATCGAAAACACGAATATCTTGAAATTGAAATCGTAAATGAGGCCATTTTTTTAAAAAAAGTTTCAAGGTGTAGGATTTGTTGGAAAATAGTTTTAGAATCAACTACCAGGAGGTTAGCAACCAAAAATATGAACACCCAGTTTTAGCAAGTCTCAACATACGAGCGCGGCTAACTGAGACCTTATCCGAAGTTTGCTGTTGCAAATCGGATGCTGTATCACAACCACCGTTTTGGACATTTTTTCGGTATCGTGAAGTACTCGTACATCTGTAGGGAACTCAATATTTTGAATCCTCTACAACTTGACTTTTTCTTCTGAAGGAAGATAGTGGTTTTGTCAAGTTTTTGGTTAGCTAATCAGCTGGGTTTGGCGAGGAGTATTTAGGAGGTTTCTGTAGATTCCGATGATCCCAGACGGCGGTTCCAGCGGCAGCCAGCATCAGGCTCAATACGACAGAGAGGATGGAAGATAGGTTACGCGTGACGTTGTTTTCGTGACAATATAGTCCGCATACACCAGTCACTCTAACTTGGAATAGGATAGATCAAGCGTAGAAAGTTGATGATTCCAGACGTATGTCTGCAGCATCTGACTTTGTATCTCGGAGGTGAAGAGAGGAACTTGAGCAGGTGACTCGATGTCTCCAGAATACAACTTCTTCGTACATCAGAGTTCTTATCAAGGAAAAGGCTAAAATCGGACCTACTATAACGTACTCGCAAGAAGAATTATTTGGGGGTTTCAGCAAAAATCAGTCAAGGGTTTAGCTCAAGAGCAAGCTCACTGACCAAGTGAAGTCCAGGCTTGGTGTCCGGACTTCATACTTGACCGTATCCCTTTTCCCTCGTTCCGCGTCCCGAGGATGGAAGGGCCCGGCCCTTCCGTCTTTGTCACTGCGCTACTCCCGTTTTATTGGTAAATTTATGCGTTGTTCCGGGTAAGTTCCTTTGCAAGATCTTTATCAGAAATATATTTTATTAGCCCAATCCTAGTGCGGGATCCATCGTTTCGTCTAATACAGTTTTGTGGGGCCATTCATGTCACCAGGTTCATAACTTTTCTCTGTCCCAGGAAACCTCACCGCTCGATTAAGTTCCCCTCTCTCGCCTTCCTCTTTCACGATCCACTTGATAAATTGCGTTGAGATGATGTTTTTTGGAGTGGAGCCCATCTTATTTGACAGGTCGTCTGGGCCAGCGGGGCTAGCAAACAATCGTTTTTGCACGCTAGGCCTGTTTTAATACGTTCACTCATACCATGTTTGTGACATACTGCCATTTCGTATGTACCTCCCTGCATCATGCAATTATCTCTCTTATCAAAATCCTTTCACTACGCTCTTTTCATAAAATTTAATCTTAATACTAATATTAACAGTTTCAAATTTTTCCTGATCTTTTCCGCATTTCATACATTGTTATTTCTCTAAAAGGATTTGAAGAGTGACAGGATAATAATCGTCCGTTAAGTTTGTGTGACATGTAACTTCTTAGTATTCGGTTCATATCATTAAAATATTGGAAACAACATTTACCACACTTTAAGCCTCACAAATATCATCAAAATTTATAGAATTCATTGTTTTTACTACGATTTGAGGAAGTACAAGATTCTTTCATTGGCACAACTAGAAAATAAACATCTGGAAATGTACACATAAATGAAATTATAAAAGTAAAACAAAAAACTTAACCAATACAATATACACTTGTCCCCATAGAGGCTTAAATTCAATGAATTTGTGTCCCTCTGTGGAGTCTCAATTATCCCTCAAGATTATATAACAAATTGAATCATTATTAACTAAAGTAAAAACAGTTATAGAAACCTTTTCTTACAATAAAACCAGTAAGTTGCTTATGTCAACTGCCGTATTCCGCAATTTTAACAAGTATATGCTCGGTAGTTTTACTCAAGCTTGCAGTCTTTTGTTTGTGCTAGGGAATTTGGTTATATGGTGTAACCAATTTGTAATATTCCATCTGACGTCCATATTTGATCGAGATCAGAGGATTATGAGAAAATGCCATAGATTTCAGTTTGGGCACACTATGAGTAAACTACGAAATTTTGGCTGATGAAATTGATAGTGGACCATCCTCAAAGGTTTCATATTTGCGCAATTGCTAATGATAGGTACTTTCGAGCTCAATGTTATGTTGAATAATTTATTCATCTGTCCAACCACACAGAATTTCAATACACATGAGTGATCGGTAGATCAAAATAGCATCAACAAAAATCGCCTTTCCTTCTGATTGTTTTTGGTTTATTATTCAATAATAAACCATTGTAATCGCTCTGGAAAAAAAAATTCTAACTCTCCCCCCCCCCCCCCCCCTGAAAATTTCATGGTTTACGTTTCAAAGGGTGTAGAATCCGAATCTGCAATAAAAAATTTTCCGTCCGTCCGCCGTACGCACGATATCTCCGAAACGGCTGGAGCAAAAAATCTGAAATTTTCAGGAAAAATCCATCTTGGTCCGACGACGCCCCAATTCTTGAGCCAGCTCCCTCACTCAATTTAAAGTGCCCTTTAAGGGCTGTAAAAGTTTTGTAAAATCCCTGAAAACCTCAAAACTAGTCGAATCGGCCTAAATATTTTCCTATTTGAAGAACATACCATTAGGAATCGAATGAGCCCTTCCCCACGTCCGTAGGTCAAACCATTCCCGATGTATGGCCCGATTTATGGTGCCAACATTTGCGTTTTTTCGTTTATTATTGTTTGTTTGTAACCTTGTGATGTCCGGCCGATAGCGTCGAGTTGTAGTGAATGTGGATACTGGAGTGATAGCCGATGTGAATACTTGTAGTGTAGTTAGAAGCCGATACACGGGTTGAAGCATTCTGATGATATATAGGTAAATATTATTCAATATTATTACTGGGGTTAATATATTCAATATTATTACTGGGGTAAATAAGTATTCTTTCACTGGGGTTTATTATTCAATTGGCTTGCGTTCATGATTTGAATGTTACTAAGCTTCGAAGTGTGCGTGTTTTACGGGTGATAGAGCGATTATTGAATTTCAGGAGATATGCATAGACCATGTAAATCGGATCTCATCCAAAACACCTATTTGGATTGATCAGTTGATGATATTTGTGTGCCCCCTCTACATCTGTCTACCTTTGTATACATCGTTTAAATTTGGATTTGGGGAAGTTTTAACGCAATACGAGTGCCAAAGGACTTGATAAATTATAGAGGTTTTTATTGTGGGGGGGTATCAAGGTTCAATAAAAAAACGCTGCAAATTCTTTCACTGGGGTTTATTATTCAATCGGCTTGCGTTCATGATTTGAATTTCTACTATGCTTTGGAGTGTGCGTGTTTCACAGGATAGGGCGATTATTGAATTTCAGGAGATATGCATGGAGGACGTAAATCTGTTCTCGACCAAAATACCTATTTGGATTGATCAGTTGATCATATTTGCGTGCCTCCTGAAATTCAATAATCGCCCTATCCTGTGAAACACGCACACTCCAAAGCTTAGTAGAAATTCAAATCATGAACGCAAGCCAATTGAATAATAAACCCCAGTGAAAGAATTTGCAGCGTTTTTACTTTGACGCATAAGCTAGCCAATTTTACATCTATAAATAATGAAACTGTATCTCCCGCCTATTCGCATATTCCCTGAAGATTGAATGAACATTGGTTGTTAATTTAGAAAATTTTGCAAGGATTTACGGATAAACGACAGATATAAACAATAAAATATCGTTTAGAATGGTACAAAATGAAAGTACCTACACACTTTGATTTAGGTAAGGTACAAAATTGATTTCATATAAGTATCTATAGTTATTATTTATTTCTATTTTATAGCAATCACTAGCGGGAAAACCCCGTGGTTCGCGAGAGAATATAGCGCGTCCAAGGCTTCTCCAGTTCTCACGATTTCCCGCTGCTAATAAACTGCATGTTAGCAACCATAATAACAAAAGTTCGGGAACCGAACAAATCGGTCGCGAAGGACAACCCCGTTTATGAAGTAGGAGGATGTTTTGGAGGTCCTGACCTAGCCAACGTTGTGCGCCGGAACTCGCTGATTTTACGACCGCTCCCGTCAAAATCGGTCCGGTACCTAGTTTACAAAAATAGTAGATAGAAATAAACTTTGAGTTTTATATACAGTGGTGCCTCATCCAACGAAATTAATTCGTTCCAGGAGAAAGTTTCTTATGCGAAAAGTTCGTCATGTGAAACGCGTTTTCCCATGACAATTCATGTTTAAAAAATAATTCGTTCTGTAGCATAAAATAATAAAAGATACATTTTTTGTTATTATTTTTATTTAGGTAAACATTTTTTTTTTTAATTTCAAGATAGACTAAGTATAGTTTACCGAATCTTGAACATCTTCATCCATTTCCCGCTTTTTGGCCGATGGTTTCATGAAAAACGTGTCCAAAGTCGTTTACTTTTCTCTCTCGTGGTTATCATAATATACAGAAAATGTAAAAGAGGCGAAAGACCGCCGAATTACCACCTCGGTCCTTGATACCTGAAAGTGTTCAATTTTGATTTTGCAAGATACTCTTGTTGATCGTGATAACGATTGTTCTTTGTTGATTAGGAAACAATAATGTTGACTTAATCACGAATTTAAACTCTTGAAAGGAAGAGCAAGCTGATATTATTACAATAGCATTTTCATGCGTCGAACGCTTCAATTAAACAATGCTGGTTATTATCAAGCCTTCCCCACGCACAAGACACTTGGATTTTTTTGTAATTATGAATTGAATTGAATCAGTTGAATGTTTCGCAGGGAATTTGCATTGCATTAATACTAAATTCCTACAATCCTCATAAATTATAATAATTATAGCCATTTATGACGTGTTTATTAAAGATTCGTCAAATGTTTACATCTAGTCAGTAACGCTGTATTTCAAATCTCAAAATATTCCTGGGGATTCTAATTGATGTGGTTTTGTTGCAGGTACGTGTTTTTGACAACAATTAAAACTATGGTGTCTTGTTGATGGGTAAGAAATTTTGAGTATTTCTACATATTCACTACTACTCATGTCCTGCTGTTACCTTATTTGTTAAAAAATTTAGCAAAATATTTTATAGTTCTCAACTCGTAAGAAAAGCAACATGGAGAGGAAGATTGTGCTGATTATACTAACTGATTTAGTAGACTGATCTGTGAATCCTCTCACTCCCAAAAATAGAAGACCATGCTTATACTTTTCAATTCGATACTAAATCCCACTTATAACTTCTTTCAAACCATCTTTACCGATATAGTATGTATCCACTTTTGGCCTAAAACCCACATTCCAGAAAAAAGGATGAGTTCGCAAAATCGCACTTTCTAAACACTATAAGTTTCTAAAATTTCTCTGAAAAGTCAACAACTGCTCAAAAATCATTATAAATTTCAAAAACGTTAAAACCGTTTTAAATTTACATTTTTATAGTTGAATATTGCTCAGAAATGGTTAATCATCTATAAATCAATACATTCACGCAGTTCTAAAAAATATAATTTACATATCAATGATGTGCAAATGAAAATCAATTAGGTAAACCCTGTGTGTTGATGTGTGGTTTTTTCCTGTGTTTGACGCATGAATGTGAGAATGTTAGTAATACCGAAATTAGCATTTAGAATTTAATCGCAATTTGATTAAAGGTGGTAGCTACAGATGAATTTAAATATGTTCTACTGTCACTTGGTTTTTCAAGGTATTATTCGAAATTCATATTTCTTGAAAGAGACAGGTTGAGACATTTTAATTCATTTGATATTTTAAAGATATTCTCCTCGATTACCTAGCGTATTCTGAATTGTAATCCTAACATGTTTCCAATTTGTTCGGTGGTAAATACCGTAACTGGAGAAGTACGTGAGGTCATTCTACCGTTTGTAAAGTAGCTGATCTCAGCTTCTTAGTAATCCTAAACGTTGAAAATGTCATTGTTTAATTATCTTGAATTATGCGTAAACAACAAAGAGTTAGCTTGATGTTATTGTTCTCCGTATTACATTACTGAGGGGATTAATTCATTCTGACTCAATTCGTTGATAAACGTTGAACTACTTGAATCTTTAAAGAAAGTTGATAAGGTTTATGACGTGAAGTTTACATAAACAATGAGAAAAAAGATCCATTTGTTTTATATAGGGTGATCCTATGGTTCTTTTTTTACAATAATGGTCCTTTGTAATCGCCCCAGAAAAAAAGTTTTTTTAAGATCCTCAAAAGTTATTGGTTTACGATCCAGGATACCATGATTTCAATTATCGACTTTAAAAACCGGCAGTTCGTTGTGCGAAGCTTTTTTCAGAAACTATAAAACCATTGTTTACAAAATCCTATTTCGATCCGGGGTGTGCCCGTAATCGCGGCATCTTGGTCAATCAACCCTGAAGGATAATATTTATGAATTTAACTATTAAGCAATCGAAATCACAGGAACTTTTGATGTAAAAGGGTCCTTTTTTTGTTTGATTCAGATATAAATTAGGTCCTTGAATTGTATGAGACGAATCAGTTGCTGTACGATTATCTGTTCATTCACAAATCGCAGGCCTATCTTACAGGCCAGAGTTGATGCTTTAAAAAATTTAAAATCGACGGACCTTGGTGCTATACTAGTGCACTAGCTCACTATTGATCGTTCGAATCGAATTTGAATATATATGAATATGTTAAATAATATGAACCGTACATAGGTGTTTTATTTTATCCAGTGAAGTTTTAGGTGTCTTATTCGTAGATTTCTGACGTCCAGCCAATGAACAGTGAATTACATATGACACTTATATTGTTTAGTTCAAAGGGAGGTTTGGTGTTCACAGAATTACAGTTGTGACAAAGTCATTCTTGAAGTCAAATACCAGGTACGGAGTTACGCTGATCAGTTGTAGAATCCCTAGGCTAATTTTTTCCCTAATCGATCTACCGAGCTGAAATATGAATAGGCCTCGTTTTATACCGTCTGAGATACAATTACGATTCATAGAAGCGCCGGGTTTAAATAACTTACCGCAGGATACGTCTAGTAAACATAGATCAACGATTACCTTAGAAATATTATCTAATACAGGAATGATTAACCTCTCTGAAATAATTTGCAGAGTGTTTTTTTCTCGATAGTTTACCGGAACATTGGGACTCCCCAAGCCTGCGGTCAGCATTGTCTCGTCCCTCGAAGTAGGAAGTACTGGTTCACCGAGCCTCAGCCCTCCCCACCTCCACACCCCATCTCTCTGTCTCCCTCACTCTCTGTATCTCTCCCGTTTCCCCCTCGCTCTCGCTCGCATGGCCATTTCCCGGGACGACCTCCAAATGGTATAATTACGTCAATAGTCTGTGAGTCTTCTCGGTTGAGCGATGTTTAGGCTTCGACTTCTCTTTCTACCCTATAACTGCGTATAATCCTCAACTGAAGTTCGGAAAGCTCACGCGTAGCTTTTGCCCTGACATATAGGGTATTTTCTAAGAAAATTTGTTAAAAAGTAGTGGGAGTAATGCCATTCCCATTTGACATTCCAAATACAGGCATTATAATCTTGAAGCACCCAATACTTTTGCCTCTTCGACGTAATGGTTATTCAAATTCCCATCCCCATTACATAAAATAGGAGAAATTAATTGCACTGTCGTTTCCCACTACTTTTAGAGTAATTGTATTCATAATTATTATTATTAAATGATCCGTCGAAATCATTTGCATTCCCGTTTTTGTAAACGTATGTTTACAACAAAAACAATGATAATTGGAACGTAAAAATGTTCGCTTAAAAAGTAGTCAATACGTTCTAACTCTTTTGGGGCCTGTAGTCCAGAAATATGACAGACTTTATTATTTCTGTTTAACATAACATTTATAAAACTGACCTAGATCACCTCCTGAGGTAATAAATTGTTGTTTACCAAATAAAAATGGCTGGAACACAAAATTGCGGCCTCAGAATTGTGGTTGAAATGGCCGACCATTTTAACTCTTGAAAATGTCACCCAAAATTTTCTGAATGGATTCGATATTTTACAACGAATTTTACGGTCACAGGTTGCTGATTTAATCGCTTTGAAATCTATTAAAAAACTGTTCATAGATATCATGCAGACCTGTAGTGAAATTTTGAGTGAACCTTCTGGACCCACAAAATCTCTAGAAATTCCATCAAAATTGCCCTAATAAATAGTGTCTGCCTGATAGTGTTCGAATTTCGCCCTTGTCTGTATTGTTTTTTTCGGAAGAAGAAAACCTCTCAGTCAAGGAATTGTTACAAATTATACATGGAAATTGCTTTTGGAGCTGAGGCATGCAAAGTTGAAATCATGGTACGGACTAAGTCACTCGGGACGAAGTTATGGAAACCCATTTCAATGAAAATGTAGTAAAAAGAACGTTTTTTATTTCCACAAAAATAATGAGTGCACGGTTAAATCGATTTCGAATGCTAGGTCATCATCAGTAACAAACATGAACTCATGTTGGGTTGAGAAACATGATGTTGGAGGAGGATGAAGCAAAGATTCGAAGTCAAGTTGATGCCATGACCTTTCTTTGATCTTTTGTAGTACTGGAAAAGTCCTCCTTCTTCCTTAGATCTTAGTTCTTTCAGGGTTGGTCGATGAAACTATGCACATGTCATATCTTCTTCCCTACAATTTAGAGAGCGTTTGGATTCTGGACTGGATTTTCAAAAGTCAGTGTTTCGTTCTAACTGTCTTCATCACCTGCATTAAATTGATTCCAAATAGAAAGACTTTGCCGCCAGATTGGATGAATTTCTGATCTGTTCATTTCCCGATTTCGCGTGATGAAGTTGTTCCGAACCGTTTGCTTTGGTTTGATGACGGTTCCTGGGAAGGCGCATTACAACTTTACCCTTGAACGGAAATTAATTCCGGGTTTAACGGATGGGGATGAGGCGAAGATTCAAGGGAACGTGATTCCAAGGGCGATGAATCGACAGTTATCTGAAAGCGAGCTTGCTGAAATCAGCGTGGTATCATTTTCTAGTTCTCCCTTCCCGGATTCTCACATTTCTGGTGGTTTCACAGGGAATGTGGGTGTTCTGCACATTTCGCGTTCCTCTCGTTTTGAATCCGTACCGAAGTTGAAACGTGGTGGTTTTCGTTCAAAGTCAACAAAGTGTAATCACGCTATCTCTAACGCTCAGCCCCTTGAAAAAATCGCGCTAATTCCAATAAAATTAACCTAATTTGGCTTCCTCGTTAGGCATGTAAAAGAGAGAATTATGCCTGTCTGGCTGTGTTAGGTCAGAGGCTAATTCACGGCCAAACGGTTTGACCGATTTCGATGGGGGTTTTTTGCAAAATAATCGAAAACTTCCGGATCAACATCAAGGGTATTACACTACCCCACAGTACACTTCCCCGAATCTTCTCGTTCGTCGCTCCGGTAAACAAATGCAACTTAAATGCATACCTGACTAAAGATAGAGATATCTGTCACAACTACTGTAGTTGCTACAATCGGAATGCAAAATATTGGTGTTGACATTTGCTGGCAGTAGTACGGTAAAATATAATAATGAAATAATAATACAGGAAGAGGAAAAAGCTTCTCGAAGGATTCGCGAAAGCTAGCCGACAAAGTCTCCTTCTAGACGCTCCTTCTCAATCGCCAATGTTCATGTTTTGGTTAATTTTCATGAAAATCTCTTCCTATTATACAAGAAATTGGTGCAGCAAGATCAGCTGACCAGGCTCTGAGCATAATGTTACCCCCCTTCCTGCGATGAATTCCAACGGCCTTTTTCCATAAGTGTGCCTTCATTCTAGCGCCAGTTATATTTTCAACAACGAACTTTCCTGCTGGTATCCACATATTTCCCTATTTATAGTTTGTTTATCGCTCCAAGCGGATTAACTCTTTCATTTCAGGATGATCCATTAGGTCAGAAACGACGATGTTCCTTTCAATGCATTATTGATTGTTCGCGAGAGCCAAGTATGTTTGTGTGTAAGTTAATAACCATTCAACTCAGAATATTTGAGGGACATGGCTCTCACATCAAATGAACGGTGTTAAAGTACCTGTATGCCTTATGCAATACAAAAATAATCATGTAGGTAGGCACATGAAAGTACTGTGGGATCCGACTACAGAGTGAAACATTGCAATTATTCCTGAAGATAATGTCGAATTATTTCGTTAAAAAAAATTAGCAAAGAATAACATATAAACAATTCTAATCTCCAAGATGGTCAGAATTTTTTCAATTGTGTGTGACTTAGCAAAGAGGTTGAATAGGTACATCTTTCCAGCTGCAGCTACTCAAATATTTTTTGAGATTTCTACCTCGTTTATACATTTAACTTTGTCTCAAAATCGTTGATAGTATTATGTCCTCTAAAAATGAACGGAAAAATTTAGTGATTTTTTTCCCCATCTCGCAGACGAATATTTCATTTGTCTTGGAGACGGATTAAGATGTTTTAATTATTATCTACCCTCCATGCCACGCACAATATTACTTCATAATTACAACCTCGAGACTATTGAACTTTTCACTTTAAAAATAAAGCTAACAGGTTGGTTACAGCTCGCACTCTTGAAAATAAACGACATTCAACTGACTAACGGAAGATAAGATAATTTTTCCTTCTCGTTAACGTTACATAATCATTTTACGGTTGTTTTTATTTTTGTATTGGAGTAAAAAAATAATAATTGTAGATAATAAAAATGACAAAATTTTGATAGTACGTAGAAAGAACCTTGAATAAATATTAATCTATCGTACGATACATATGCTGACGATTGTCCTGATTACTATCTTTCGATGATCTTGTTAGTGCTCGGGTTAAGTTGACAGTATTATTGAGTATCGTCAAATGTGTCATTTTCAACATGTAAAACTTGATGAGTTTTATTAAAGTTGAACTTGAAGAAAATATATTTAGTATTTGGTTAGTTTCGTCAAAACATACTGTAACGGATGTAACATCAATCTAGTGCGAATAACTATTCGGTGGATCCATATTAATTTATCATCATACTGTTGAGAGGTTCAAGCATTACTGAAACGTCCCGATGTACATTTTGTGCAAGATTTCAGTGTGAATACTGAGCTGTGATTTAATCATGATTGTACTACATGCACAACGTTATAATAAACCGTAGCTAAATGTCTCACTAAAATCGAGCCGTTTCATAATAAAATTCGATTGCAAATCTAGAATGGGTTCCCATAATAAGTTCGGTTGGGAGCCGAATGAATGGAACAAATCTCGAAAATCGGCTGAGAATTCTAGCTTGAGGAGCGCTTAAATGAATGGGCTATTATCCCCTTCCACCAAAATGTAGAAGACTTCTGAGGTTTGTTACGCAATTAGATTAAGGTTAAGGTCAAACGAATCATTAAAATCAAATGAAAATGGAAATATAACGATTTAACAGTATTACCACCCTTCATCCGCCCCCTAGAATAATTAAAGTTGAAGTACTAAAATATGTTTCAAAACTAGAGTGAATTCTTGAACAAACAAAAGAATCTGAGCAATCCGTTGGGAATTCTTTCTGGAGCAGCGATTGAAAGGATTGGCTGTTACCCTCCATTCCCCATCATGACAGCAAATGCAATATTTAGCAAGTTTGTTGCACAACTATTCTAAAATTCTGGTTTAACGAAAGGAGAATCATGAAATTCTGTTTAAAATTGTAGCCTGGGTAACGTTGACAAACTTTGTTCAAAAAACACTTTTTTCGTTTCTTTTCCTATTTAATTTCTGTCTTTCGTCCTAATAATCGAAGTTTCCTAGGTTTACTGCACTACTTGTGTACACTGTTGTAGGGGGGGGGGGGGGGGGGTTCGTATAGGACTTTGTAATCGTACAGCAAACATGTTGTGTAACACGTTTCAAGGAGCTTAGATTCCAAATCTGAAATTTTCTTCCTCCTACGCCGTACAGATCATAAAATGCCTTAGAATTATGTAAATATCACCTCCTCGACATGCATATCCAATCCCGAAAATCTCCGGCATTTACGATTCTAAAAAAGACTAATAAACCTGTAAGAATTTAGTAACTGAACATTTCCGCACTAGTTGATTCCCACCCTAATCTGTATGCGATGGTGGCCCTCAAACGATAATCGAAATTGAGAATATTGAGATAATTACTATCCATGTAATAGTAATAACAGTTATTACTATTATTATTTACTGTTATTATTACTAATAAGAAATGTAACAGCTGTATGGAATAGATAACTCCACCTTACACCCACTTTCTTCGCCACCTGTGACGCAGATTTATGGAAATTTGTTCCTTTTTACCTCTATAACCCTTCCCATCTCTCGGGCGCGGGTGGAGACGGGGAAATTAATGGTTTTTCGCGTCATCCATCTCTCGAAGCGGCAGGCTGGCTGCGAGATGCAAAACGTTTTGGAGTTTAGACAGATTTCTATTTGGCGAGAAGGAAATGAACCCTCTGGGCCGAGACCGGATTATTGCAGATAAGTGGTTTTATATATAACCTATGATCCATATTTAAAACTGAAGAAACGAATCATGAGGTCAATTTATTCTATGTCAACATAATACGATATCCAATGACACTATCAGATGAGGCAATTTGTTTAGTGGATCCATTTACTGTTGAATAACATTTAAATTCAATCGGCTTGACTTTACCGTAAAGGAATTAGGAGAAAAACATATTTTAGACTTCAACAATCAGATTTTAAAGTGGGAATCCCTGAATGGTATTTAAGTGAGCTGTTGTTGAACCTGTAATTGTCATGTTACGTACGGGCAGAACCAAGGTATCGAATCTCAGTTACAAGATCAGCTTTCAAGCTCCAACTCCCAAAGCTTGTTCTGAACCGAAATTATATTCCATGAGGGGTCATATGCTTACTCTCTCAAGAGATGGGCGTGCTTCTGTAGGTGGACAAAAATATCTAATGCTTCCTGTGAACTCAAGGTTACAATCCTCCTATTCAAAACACGTCTAGTAAAGTAAGGACCTCTGCTGAGCTCTTTCAGTAGGAGACAATTACAGCAGACACAATCAGTGGCGTTATTGGATTCGGCCTGCTTTGGTAGGTGAGAAAACCATGTTCACTATCCAGTAAACTGAACGTTACAATCCTCCTTCCCAAAAGACGACTAGTCCCAGTTAGGGGCTCAGCCGAACTTGATCCTGCTGTCTCAGAAGGAGATAATTACAGTAAGCACAAGTTTCATTGGATTTAGCTTGCTTTGGTAAGTGAAAAAACCTCCATCATCATTGTATGGTAAATTAAACCATACAATCTTTCTTGCCGAAGAACGTCTAATTTCAGCAAGGGCCTCATATGGACTTGCCGTTTCAGCGTAGTTGCTATCCTTCTGTTGAGAGCATATAGTTCCAACTTGCTCCTTACCAGCCTGTCTGGACGTATTAATGTTGGCTAACTAGTCTGTTTTGTTATATCTCATTGGAACTATGTCTTCCCCAGTGGGAATATTGATTATCTAATCAACTCTAATTCAGTTGGAGAAACTTGTAGCTTACCTCTCACTGTTACTCCGAGTACAGCATTACATCTAAATCATCTCTCTGGGTCCTGTCTGAGTGATGTCTGTCATCTTGGGTCCTTTAGTAGTTTTATATTAAATCAAGAACGCGTTAAATTTACTCTCCAGGTTTCACAATATTAGTAGCGAGCGCAACAACTTGTGGATCATTAGACTAGTGTCGAAGTAGTGTTGACATTTTTTTAATTTACACTTAGGGGATAGTTAATTTAACGCTCTTTCTAACGGTGTCCTCAAAACTGATTCAAGAGAGTAGTTCGACCACTAGAATCGATCCTTGGATTTTTGACCATCAGGTGTGTTACTCTCTGTATAGATAAATAGATGAATAATAGATACATTATTTGAACATCCTGCTAAAGGTAGGAATCACTCCAACCACACTACCATTAGTTACAAATATTCGGATTAAAAATCGAGCGCCATTTCAACTGTCCGAAATAACTCTAGCAGATTCGGCCTCACTTTAAAGCTTTTGGACTTTTCAATGAAATGAATTCGGCCGTCGTCCAATTGTCCACGTTCGCTATTGATGGTCGAGAGAGTTCACTTGTGAATCGCTTCTAGTCAAATAAAATTATTCCCTCAAAACCCCCGTAAAAGAGTGGGGAAATTAATTGGATTGGTTGGCCGTAGCGAAAGAAGTCTGAGGAACCGGTGGAAAATTCCCCGTGTGTTTCATTTAACGGTTAGTTTGGCTCGAAACTGTTTTGGAAACTTGCCATTGAAGAATAGAGGCTGATAGTTGTCACCTTCTACCCACTTGCTGTCGACCTAACTTTGTGCAATTATCGAAACTGTATTTGAAATAATACTGTTAAATTTTTTACCTTCTAACAAGCTGCGTTGCGATGATCAACTAAGTAATGGTTAAGGTTATTATTTTAAAAACCTTTAATTCCCAAATCTCACGGCCAAACGAACTGGCATTGATCGATCATTTCCCAAACACATGAACTATATTGCAGAAAAAACCAATTTAAGACCATGAAATTTACCATCTTTTAGTAAGGTAGGAACACACTGGTATGTACATACTTGATGGTCAGCACGAAATAATTAGTGAATCTACTCGATATTCCTAGGGTAGATTAGTATGATGCTTCCGGTATTTCGAATTATGTATCAGATATACCAACCTAGGTTCAAGGTGAAATTAATCACATGGCTGGGAAAACGTATTTCACATATCAGATCTTTCATTAAACGATCTTTTCTGGGCCGATCCATAAAATCAAAATCAAATAACTGATCAAAATGGTTAATGTTGTTTAATTTAGGAAGAGACATTGGATCATTGAATTGTATTCCTTATTGCCTTATTTGGGTTGATTCGATGGCCACCTTCAGGGCTCAAAGAAGTCTTAAAGTGTAAAAATATAAATATTTGAAGAAAAAGATATATACCACTTTTTTCGGCATTGAGAGGATGAACAAAACTTTAAAAGATCTATACCCGCTCCTCTCAGCCCACCCAGAGAAAAAGGGTATTCCTCCAAGAGCCTTCGTTATCCTGTCGACAAGGACCGTCTATCGGAAACATTGTGACACGCAGACGATCAGATAGGGCTGAACGATTAAGATGACTGCATCTTTGCGGCAAACGCATATGTAAGGTCCACTGGCTGTGGAAGAGGAAAACTTCCGTCGCAAATAACCCCAACTCATACAGATGCCAGATTGCCAGACACCAATGTGTGTATGAGTTGGTGTTAACAATGTCCAGCCTTTTATGTTGGAAAAACCGAGACGGTGCTGAGTCTAAGGGTAAATAATCACAGATCATCAGTAATCAGAAAAAACGAAGACAATAAGTTGGCGCTGCTTCAATTATAGAGGGCCCATGCAAATGTTTCGAAAGCATATGATCCTCCAGGTTTGAACATCAGGCGTTAGCTGGGCAACAACACTTCTCCCTGGCAAGCTTCTCTAGGCACATCATCGTCAAAATTTAAAAAACCAAAATTAATTTTCTCTTTAATTTGAAAAAGGCAAAAGCCGAATTATTAAAAATAGTTTGCATTGTCCGTTATTGTTTCTGTCTAAAATTATTGTGATTATATATAAATTGTCATCATCGTCTTTGTAAAGAGTTCATGGTAAACTGATATTAACAATTTCTATGGGCTGATCAACTTCTCTGTACTGATTTTATTCCGTTAGCTTATGTACTTGGACTTCAGCTTTCCAAAAGATGCATCTTGTGGGATACCTGAGGATTGAACAGGCAAAACAACGGTAATGAAAAAGATAAAATGCGTCATAGGAGAATGTACGCTTGGTGAGAGCCCTTAGTCCTCTCACTGACGATTTCATTTCATGTTCTTCCAATACCATTTGTACACAAACCATGTTGAGAATGGAAATAGACTCACTAGGAGAGGCTTAGGTTTTTCCCCTCTTCGATTTCGTTCAATATCTTCCTGGGTGATTCGGGACTGAAATAAGATGATACGTATTCAGCCGTTCCGTTGAATGGGCATCAGGAACCCAGAACTACTATTTTATGCCGAAAAACACCCAAAGATGCCGTTCGCTGAACTGCTGGTCCCTCACGTCTCGGTGACTATCACAATCAAACTTTCAGGAACTTTTTGACATAAATACATATGAAGGTTGCATATTGGGTTTTTTCGCAAAACTTTCCTGCTAGGAATGAATAAAATATCTAATAATAAGCAACTGCTTATTTAACTAAACTTTTTTCTTTTCCTTTTTTTATGGATTGTCTGTATTATTGAAAACCTTGGTTCTTCAAGTTAAGTGTGTGAATAATTTACAGTTTTCAGTATGACAATAATTGTCATTATTCTGGAACAAATTATTTTTCCTTACCATATGAGCATTGGTAGGTCGTACCATGGAACCTATGCAAAGGTAACCAAGTGGGCAGTTTAGAACTTTGGGCTGGTACTTGAGTGCCATTAGCTGTGTAGGTATCCGGTGATTTTAAGAGAGAACAACTCTTTGCGTTTAATCGGTTATATGTTGCTCCTACTTTAGTGGTAATCTGTAAACATTTCTAAACAATTGTTACAATGATTCATGTAAAAATCGTTATTGTTTAACAATTTTCCTTATAAGGAAGCTGGTCCCGGGGGCTTTTTTGTCGTAGAACTGATGTATTCTTCCTCAGTATTCAGTACTGTGTATTTGTACACGTACAAAACAAAGGAACGATGTGATATATAAAGATAAGTTTCTACGTATCTAGTTGGAAACTCAAATTAATAAACTGACAATAAATTGTGGATGCGAGAAAGCTGAACAGAATTAATTATTGAAGAGGAATACTAGCATTTGATACTAGAAGCTTAAAAGTATTTACCTAATGTTACTTATTGATATTCAATACAATATTGCAGGTTGAAATCAGGTCGTATGAAAGGTACGTTTTCAAGCTGACGAATATTAGGCCAAGTACCTAGTTCCAAGGAGTAAAGCCTTGATGTGTTGTAAACCTGTAATTATACCAACGATATGTTTGTATTCATGGCGATCACTATCGAGTTTTGACAATGGGTTTCCAACTCCTGGGCAAGGTGCTGTCAACAAATCAGCTTTTATGATTCACGAATTCATTGTTTAGAACACTGGTAATCTGGTAACTTTGTTCAAGCTCCAAATTTGTTTGAACGGGTTTAAATTTTGCAGATAATTCTGTGCTGTCGCAAGATTTCCGTATTCCAGTTTGATCTGTATGATTCTTCCCGTTGTGTGTATTATATTGTGGAATTTTCAAGAGCCACCCTTCCCCTCTATTCAGTTCTTCAAAGCGTTATCAAATTTCCCAAATAATTTTTCCACTGACCATTAATTTTAACTTTAGCTCATGGATAGTGATAATTTCCTAACTAGTTACAATGAAATGCAAATCGAATCAGATTGGACCTTTCTAAAACTTACAATACGCTGCCATCGGCTAGAACCTGACAAAGATTAAGCTTGCAGGGAAGTGTAAATAAACTGAACAGCTCAATCAATCTCTGATGAGCAACTCAAAATTAGACTTTTTATCATTCAGTATTTGTATTTACCGTAGATACAACATTTTTGAATATCTGGAGTATAACATTTTACAACTTCTAGCAATATCACAAAGCTTCCTGCCTTCGGAACCGTAATTTTGATTAATAAATAGGTTAAGAAATCCAATTTGCATCAGTAAGTTCCAAAATCTGGTTCTTGGGCGCAAGAACTAGAGATCTATTTCAATTTAACAATCTTTGTTATGATCTCTTACGGCTACAAGCAGCCTGCAAAGTGGGTTAGACGCCGAAGCTAAGCGCTCATGTTTCAATTTAATTCAACCCCGATATCGAAGGGAGGTCCCCACGAAGAGTTAACGAGAGTTTGCTCGCACAATAAGGGCTTTTACCGGTTAGAGCGGCTGAAACATTTCAAACTGCTTGCAGTTAATCCTTTCGCACAAGTTGGGTCGTGCCGAAGTCTCTACTCATCCGAAGTTAATTTCACCTCCGGCTTTTCACTAATGAAGACTCGAAACCTCAAGTGAACTCAGATCAGTTGGGCGGGAGGGTAGGAGGGCTTCCAGTAGAGCTCGTTCAAGCCGTTTATATCAGCAACTTCAGAACTCAGGGTCATATTTGAACGAGATTGAAAGTAATAGATCATTCAAACAGAATACGCCAAATTGTAAGGAATCAGTTTTTCTTCAGACCATATCAATTTACTCTAAGCTTCTCACTTTCCGACTGTTTTACAGTGAGTTTAATCGACGAATACCTCAACACATATTGGTAACCAATGCATACATCACAGGAACGTTCCCGAGTCCGGTTTTTATGAGATCACATTTATATATGATTCGTTTTTAAATCATTTATAACCCATTTATTTAAATAAATAAAAATAAAGGAATCGCCCTTTCATTCACCTCTTTTCAATAGTAATTTGGGAGCTGTGGGATAAGTTTTACATTCCTGTCTATCCCATGCCGGTGAGGTTGCAGTAAAAAAACACTACTTTCGAAAACACACACTTGAGAATACTTTATTTGAATTAGCTGTATTACACTTCACACAGATTAACTTAACTTAAGGAATTGAAACTAGGAATTTAAAAAGGTTTGATTTAGGAAGATCATTTTATAAGGAAGCCAAGGAAGTAAGTCCCTTAAACTAGATATTTCACACAAATTATCACTTCATTATTGCTAACGCCTGCGAAAATGTACCGGAGAAGGGGCAGTTGACGATAAAATGGGGAGCCAATAGAAACTCGTAATGCACAAAGGCAAGATCTAGCTAATTTTCACAGGGGAAAATCCGGACTTAACTGGAATTTTGGTTTCCCAAGGAATAAATGAGAAAGAAGTGGCTTTGATTGTAAGCAAGGAATTTCTAAGTTGTATTGTTATGTGTGAGTATAGGATAAGGAGTTGGTGTAAGTGGTAAAAGGGTTAATAAAAAGTTGATCTGGTAATCGGCTGGAAAAACGAGGAATGGTCGTTAACAGTTCTCACGCTACTTGGTATTGGAAACCTAATGAATAAGCGAAAAATGAGGAGTTTTAACTTGGTTCAAAGCACTGGTTTGAACAATTTGAAACTTAAGTCAGTCCTATAGCTGGACCAAGTTATTAGTTTAATGAAAAAAGGATAAAGAAAATGGACTGTAACATAGTGAAAATTCAACGATTTATCACTATTACCCCCTCCATTCACGTCCTTCCGTAAGTAATTTGAAAGTTCTGAAAAAAGGTTCAAAACTAGTTCGAAATTCTTAATTGAACAAGAAAGGAACAAGAAAATCTAGAGTATGAGCAACGCTTGAAGATTTTATTTTACCATAACATTCAAAATTTCGGGGTGGACCCCAAAATCGGGGTCGAACAAAAAGTAAAATAACATAAATCAATGAAATCAGATGAAAATAGTGACGTTATTATAACTATAACCCCCTTCATTCAACCTCTTCCTGTAATATGTTATCAAATCAAACCGAAATGTTAATTGAACAAAAAAGAATGACATGAATCGGGAGAGAATTTTCAACGATTCACAGAATTGTCTAACGCCCCCTCCATTCGCCCTCCTATTCTCCCTCATTGAGATCAAACGAAATAAGAATCGTGAAGAACGGTTGAGTATTGTAGTCTGAATAGCGTCTACAAAAATTTGACCGGGTAATGCACGTTTCTTCGGCTTTACCATGCCCTTCCAATTCCTATCTTCCGTCCGAGGTTTGTTGCACTACTAGAGTAAAATTGGGATCCAACTAAAAAGGGAATCATCAAAGGGAATCAAAATCGGTTGATAATTACAGGCTAGAAATTAGTCACACACTCACACTCATTCATTCTTTTATTAATTTTTATTTACTTTTCACTCATGTCTGGGTTGTCCTACTCCCCTCTGGATCAATCCTAATAGGCGTCCCTCTACTGGAAATCCTTGCTTCCGAGAGATTTCCTAAAAAGCGAATAGGTATATTACCTAGGAATAGTAAATATTACCTTAGGAAAAGGAATAGGAATGTTACCTTTTAAAGATTGCTACATCTAGTCGGTGTGCATCTTTTCGGCCCTCCTCAAGTTAGCATAAGGTCTTCGTTTCGAAAACTTTACTGAGTCATTCCTCAGCACCCCGAACAACCTGTAAAATTTGCATCAAGTCTCCCATTTTCCCCAGTTACAATCTACTAGACTACAATTGCTCAATGGTGAAAAAATGATCCAGAAAAAGTTTGTATTTCTACACTTACTTTCTTGTCTTAGTTCAGATTTCGTATTTCCACACCCTCTAGATCAATCCTAATAGGCGTTCCTCTATTATCGAAGCCTTGGTTCAGAGGTATTCCCTAAAAAGCGAACAGGTGTAAAGCTTTTAAAGATGTACACGTCTGGTCAACGTGCATCTTTTCGGCCCTCCTCAAGTCAGCATAAGGTCTTCGTTTCCAAAACTTGAGTGTCATCCCTCAGCACCTCCGAACAACCTGTAGAATTAGCGTCACGGGTAAGTCCTCGCAATAAATTATGGTGAAAAGAGTGTATGAAGGAGGCACAATAGTAGCACTTGTTACACATTTGTCTAATTTCGTTCGAACTCAGTTTGTTGGGTATTGTTTCAGAATAGCTCTATCCATTTTATATTTTTTAAATGCTCGCAACTAAAATTGTTTGTCAAAGGCCAGTCTTCGAGACAAATACTCCGATTTTTATGACCTTCTCAGGAATTGTGCGTGGTTGCTCCTACTCGTCTCTTATAAATAATTGCCTTCGGATCAATAATAGCTTGCTCAAACATGAATTTCCTATTACGGCGATTACTTATGATCTAGCAATCCACTTTAGTTCTGACGCAAGGGTTTCCAGAAACCCTATGAATTTTGTAGCGATTGATTGGGCGGTATGTACTATATCCCCTTCACACAACTCTTGGAAGTCGTTTATTTCCTAGAAATATGAATTTACCAGTAATGTTTAAAACGCTAAAAATTAATTTATTACTTACTATATTTTAATAAATCAGTTGCTACGGGTTATTCATGCAAAAGTTTCGAGTATTTCAAAAGACCAGGTGGTAGACATTTACAATTCCAAAACACTAACACAGTGCTTTATGACAATGAATTGTATTTTCACTGGTTTCATTCACCCTAAGAAGTGAGGGTTAATAAAAATACGCCACTTGCTTGCAACGGAGAATGCACTTGTACGGTTTAACGGCAACTGAAAATTCTGAAACAAGTGGCACTCAACGGCTGATATGTTACTGTGTTGCCAGAGCTTTGGAGAAACGAAAAATTCCCGCTCTGCTATGAATGGCGAGAGTTTTGAAAAGTAATCCTAAGGGGATAAAATACTATCGCCTCAAGGGGCTCAAATTTTAAAACTGAGGAAAAATCGTTTGATTAGATCATGAACTGTTTCTGAACATAAAAACCTCCTAGTGGGGACACCTTAGGGAGTGAGGATTTTTCATGTTCAACCTAGAATTAAGGTACTATATTAAAACGCTTAGTGCCTTGATTCATCGTGCAATCAATCAAGCTCAACTAGATCTACATCCTACAAAAAACGCTGCAAATTCTTTCATTGGGGTTTATTATTCAATTGGCTTGCGTTCATGATTTGAATTTCTACTGAGCTTTGGAGTGTGCGTGTTTCACAGGTGATAGAGCGATTATTGAATTTCAGGAGATATGCATAGAGCACGTAAATCTGTTCTCAACCAAAATACCTATTTGGATTGATCAGTTGATCATATTTGTGTGCCTCCTGAAATTCAATAATCGCTCTATCACTTGTGAAACACGGACACTCCAAAGCTTTGTAAAATCCAAATCATGAACGCAAGCTAATTGAATAATGAACCCCAGTGAAAGAATTTGCAGCGTTTCATGCATATCAGAATGCTTCAACCCATGTATCGGCTACAAAGCCTTTTAGGAGTTCACTCAAGTATCCACATTAGTACATCACTACATCACTGGGTTACTGATATCAACACAAAAACAATAATAAACCAAAATAACGCGAATGTTGGCACCATAAATCGGGCCATAGATCGGGAATGGTTTGACATACGGACCTGGGGAGGGGCTCATTCGATTCCTCGTGGAGTGTTCTTCAAAAAGAGTACAAATTTAGGCCGCCTTGACTTTTTTTGAGGTTTTTAGGGATTTTACAAAACTTTGACAACCCTTAAAGGGCACTTTAAATTAAGTGAGAGAGCTGGCTCAAGAATTGGGGCGTCGCCGGACCAACATGGATTTTTCCTGAAAATTTCAGCTTTTTTGCTTCAGCCGTTTGGGAGAAATCGTGCGTACGGCGTACGGCGGACGGACGGAAAAATTTTTTATTGCAGATTCGGATTCTAGACCCTTTGAAACGCAAACCATGCAATTTTCAGAGGGGGTTAAACATTTTTTTTCAAGAGGGATTACAATGGTTTATTATTGAATAGTAAACCAAAATGAACAATTACTTTGTAAGCGGGTCCTGTTAATATCCTAATAAGACACTAGACCTAATAAGACTTTATTTCGCCGTTACCTTCGTTTAGTTTGGGTCAACGGCGATGAATATGAATTAGTCGCAGGATCGCTATAAAAGGTCTATGAACTCCCGGAGTAGCACAGTCTTCTGGTTAGCATGTCGTTTGTTTTTCTTCGAGTTCCTCGTAGTTTTCGGTGTCGTTTTCTATCTCGTATAGCTCGGATGACTCCCTCTATGTTTCCCCCTTTTTTCACGCCTCCCATTTACCAGGTTAAGTAACCATTTCAAAGCGTTCAAGGACTCCGGGACCGCGCTGCCGGCGTCCGGTGCTTTCAGTCGCTGCAGTGTTCTGTGCTCGGTAACATGGAGTAAATGTGACGTTATGGAGCCCAAGGTAATGCGCTTGTCCCTGAAAAATAGAATGCCATTAGCAGTACATAATTCAATAGCAAAGCGTGATTTTTAGTTACTTAGAGTAGGGAATCAACAGTTTTGTAGTATACATACAAACTAATTGTATTGTTGATGTCATGGACCATATTTATATTCTATAAAGGATTTCCAGTGACCAATAATTGGGCCAACAAAACGAAACTTTTGGTTTGTTATTTCCAACAACCTTTGAAATCCACCCAAGAAAAAACAATTTTAACCCACCCAATATTTTTCAATCCATTTGTTGTTCTACTTTTCAAACTGCTGAATGTTAATTTTTTAAAAAATCCATTCGTAGGTCGTTGTCAAGCGAAGGGCTAAAATTTCAATAATCTTAATATCGAAAACTTTCGATATGACATTATTGTTACTATGTTCGTTATTGATAGATGTGCCTTCAATTTTCAATCCAACAGATTTACCAAAATCTATCCTTGCGTACTATAATCACATTCATGTTTATTTCCTTTGTTTAGAATCGTCTAACTGCTAAGTAGTTACTTTCGTTTTAAACCTAGTAAAAACTGTTAGTAGTCAATTGCCAGGCTTTGAAGAAGAAACCTGGTTTTTTTTCCACGATTCCCTAAACTCCGTTCATTTTGTAGAAATTGCTGTTTGTTTAAATACTAACAAAGGCCACATGGTGCTGTTCCCTCTTACATAATTCCCCGTATAACTGCATGTCGTATACATGTCATATTTATTACCTTAAACCTTGAAACCCCGTCGGACCCGCAAGAAGAAAAATTCTGAAGTACTGAATTCTCGGCAATAATCTCAGTCAATCTTAAAGGGTGAATTCAAAAGGCTGAAATTTTAAACTCTGAATGTCGAAAACATTATAAATAACACTATTGTTCTTATGTTCGTTATTGATAGTCGATCCTTCAATTTTCAATCCTATAGATCAGGGGTTCCCAACTAAATTTTTCCAACGACCCTTTCATCAAGGTACTACAATGACGAGGACCCCACTATTTCCTAAGCCTAAAATTACCTGAAAAGAGTCAAAATGTGTGAAAAAATAAACGAATGCTATACATACAACTCAGGATTTATTTGTGAAAATACAGAGTACCTGCAAGTACATTATTAGTTTTCATCTTCACTCCTCAATACATTCCTGGGATACATTCAATTTAACCTTAGAGTCCATTATTTCTGCAATGTTAGGTTCCAAACTTGAAACTTTCACTCTGAAATCCGACCGCATGTCAAGCCGATTCCTATATTTGTTTGTGTGCTAGCTATCTTGCGGACCCCTCGACCATACCTCGCGGATCCCCTGGGGTCCGCAGACCACCATTTAGGAACCGCTGCTACAGATTTACAAATATCTACCCTTGTGTAATATAATCTCATTCATGTTTATTTCCTCTGGTTAGAATTGTCTAACTGCTAAGGAGTTACTTTCGTTTTAAACCTAGCAAAAACTGTTGGTCGTCAATGGTCAAGCTTTGAAGAAGAAACCTGTTTTTTGTCACAATTCCCTAAACTCTGTTCAACTTTTAGGAATTGCTGTTTGTATAAATACTAACAAAGGCCACATGGTGCTCTTTCCTCTTACATAACATGTCGTATTGATCACCTTAAACCTTCAAAAACCCCGTCGGAGCAGCAAGGAGGAAAGTGAATTGTATTGTTCCTGTTTAAATGATCTAAATGTACTGATATTAGTGTTAGAGATTTGATTAGAGCTTTATGGAGATGTCAATTTTGGTCTCCATGAATTTCGGGTTAGTAAGTGCGCCTACCTACGAACCAATCTACTCAATGCTAACCTGATGGCATCGGTCTTCACGATGTAATCCTTGAATTTATATGATCAGACAACTAACCGTCAGCCTAGAGGAGTGCAGGCTTAGAAGTGTTTTAAACTTGAAATCTTTCCAATTTGTATCTGAGCTCGTTGAGCTGCACCCTACAAAACTAAAATGCCCACTTCTACTCTATCTTTAACCATCTTGATCAACTTTGGTTTCTGTCTGCGGGTGTGGACGTGTTTCTGCACATTCTTGTATCAAGCTTAATTTGTATAGTTTCCTTCACATGTAAATGAAATATTCAGGGAATGTGCAGTTAGGACGTTGATAGTCCTTGCCCATGTCATTTTTAACTAATCAATTCTTCCCCACCACGCAGATCTTCTAGCATAATTTTTTTCACAGCCTGGTCCTATAGTCTTGTTCGGATCCGGAGGGTTGTCGAGGAACCCTCAACCTCTCTAGGAGGAAAATGAGACTCTTAATATGAATGGTAACTGGGCATGGATGCTTCAGGAAACATCTGAACGGGATAGTCCTACACTGGTGATCCAGTGTGCAGATTGCGTGGAAAGGAGGAAGAAACTGCCCCCCATCCTCTCTTTGAATGGCCAGCACTCGAAGCTAGACGGAGGAGATAGTATCGATAGACAACCTCGTGTGGGACATTCTTCGTCTGGTAGATGGGGATCGGCTCCAGAACGTATCGGTTTCAGAGCGGAGGGGAAACATGACCCCTCCCAATGACCCTGTACAATAATACTCGTAAACTCGTATATCCTAGGGGTTCCGTTTTACTGACAAACTTCATAGAAATAAGGTCTGAAATGCAACTCAATTTCCAGATCTTTTATCACCCCTCCCACAAACTGGATGCGTATGGAACATTGGTTTGATTACCGCCCTTGCCCGAGCTTTGATGTCCAGCGAATCAATTACTGCACGGTTGACCGAGGATCAGCCCTTGAACCTTATCCACACCAACCAGACACATCTCAACTGGGTCACTCCCACTTCGATCCATCACTTCCTAACCCCGAAACTCATCGTCTCTCCATATTTTTCGTTCTGAATTAACTTTGAGGTTATTGATTTGTGAAATCCAAAACTCCCCATCGAATTTCTCTTCTAAATTACTTGAAATATTATTGTCTGATGGCTGAAATACGGTTCAGTGTGTTTTAAAGAGTTTTAATCGCGAAAAAAACGTTTTTACTCATTTCGGTTAATTAATTTTTAATAATGAACTTTTGAAAATAATTTGGCCTAGAAAAACAGTTTAACCCCTTCAAGATTTGTTGGTTTACGTTTCAAGATGCGTAGAATCCAAAATTTGAACATAAAAAAAAAATTCAAGTCCATAGATTTTTTCTGAAACTGATGATTCAAAGTTAATCAATCTTGAGCAATTAAAGGAGTTTAGATTGGGACTGAGATCTGGCCATCACTTTCTGTGACTTTCTGTCAGTCCTAAAGGGTGAAATCAAAGGGCTGAAATATCGCAAAATCAAGATATCGAAAACTTTTGAAATTACACTAATGTTTTCATGTTCATTATTTATAGACATCCCTTCAATGAACGAAAAATCTCACTCGGACCATGTTATGTTCATCCTTTTATTATCACTAAGGGCCCAACCTTTGACAGAAAACACGTCAAGATAAATGTTGGTTTATATGAACCTTTGTACTTATACTTGAAATCATAAAGGAAATGTTGATTCACTCAAATTTGTTGGTTTCATTTCCAAGATGAGTAGATTCCAAAATTAAGTTTTAAAAAATTCGCTGTACGATGTATTTCATTGAAACTACCCGGCCAAGGCCTCACTTTCAATCAGTCCCAATAGATGAAATTTCCAAATTGCCATTTTTTTATCATGATTTTTAAATCATCATCTCGAAACTGTCGATACAAAATATCTAAAATGTTTTTTGAAATGAAATGATGAGTCGAATGAAAACACGAGGAGTATCATAGGGCCGAGCGGTTTTCAAGCACTAGAACTAAAAAGATTCATTATTAAAAACAATACACCGAAATCGTCAATACTGCTGTGGATTGTAAAACGAATTAGGCACGCAGGAACTAGGAATAAATCTTGATCTTAATCATTTTCTCATTCTATAAGAGTGATGCCTTACCAAGTATGTTAACCATACATGTTATGTATGTAGAATTCACATCATACTAAAGGTAGAACACAATCATCTGATGTAGAACACAACATCTCTCAGGGTCAAAGATACCTGTCATCGACATCGACTGTGGAATATCCGGCTAGTTAGATAATCCATGGTAAACGTTAGTAAATGTCCAAGTATCAACCGTATAAGTTTATACTCGTAGGTAGGTACATGTGTTACTAACTGCAATTGAAACTACCAAGTACATACTTACTTCAACCTGGTGAAGTGTGCATTGAACACAAGACGAAATTGTCTCTCAAACTCACCTAGCTAGAAAACATTGTGGAATCCAAGCCTTATCAGTAAACTAAATATTTACCCTCCTATTGATTGCGTTGTTGTTATTTCCAAAGAGATAACGTTTTCTCTTAAACTCATCCGATTGTATTGCTGCAACGCTTTGGCAAATAAGGCTGGGAAGGAACACAAACATGTCACCTTCAATTGGGTAGGAAGGAAATAGTCAAATCAAATCAAATATTTTTTATTGTTGTTGGCCAAGAAGTGGATTAACAGTAGTCAGCACGTCGGTACCACAACAAAATTTGAAGAAGAAATAAAGAAAACAAGGTAATTAAAAATACAAATAAGATCTCTTGAAATTGAAACAGAACAAAACTATGTTGCAAATTGTTGATTTTAAAAAAGAGACAAGTCATAAAGTTTGGCCCCAACTAGCACACGTTTCAATCTTCTAAAAAAATCCTTGTCTGTTAATTCTTTTGTTGTATGGGTAATAAGTACTTTGGAAAATCAGATTCCTCACAAATGTTAAGTAGTCCGACCAAACAGTGGCGGAAACTGTCAAGAAATTCTCTTTCTTAAACATCTACAGCTTTCTCCAATACCAAGGGCAAAGATGATTCTAGCAGGTGCCTTCTGCATCCTGAGTATAGAGAGAACAGCACCGAAATGTCCCACATAATCACACCGTAAGATGCCCGGGCTCTTGAACAAAGTGAAGAACACAGGCCGTAGGATTGACAACGGAACTGAACCAGAAAGGCGATAATAGTGATTCCGGATGACAAACCCAGGAGAGTCGATGATCGATCCTGAAGCTCAGGAAGCTTACAGGATTCTTAAGGCTACCATTTAAACTAAAATTGTGGTTCCTGCGTCTTATTAAAATTCAATTTCAGCGAATTAGAAGACCACCAAGATCCAACCAGCATTTACGTGTATTGGACGGAGCTTGTGGGACATATCTAAACTCGTTGCTCGCGCCTCCATATCTTCTAATTGCAATCTGGATGTTATTTACATTTCAACACGTTAGATGAATTAGGAACGAAATTAGCCAGAAGGGCCCTTCAGCTGATCACTGTGTAATTGTGATACGTTGTAATTGACTTCTAGATGTCCCGAAGACAGTTAGTTTGTGACTATGTCTGAAACAAAACTCCTTGAATACCAACCTTTACTGGTCCCTTTATACTGAATAGGAGCTGAGCTGAAATTGAATATGCACAGCCTACGCTTCACTTGTCCGCAAATATGAAACCGAACTCCTGAAAACGAAATCATGCAATCGTAAAAGCTGATTCAATTCTGACATGATGGCAGGGGCGTAACGTACACCCCCGCAAACCCCGCGATGCGGGGGGGGCCCGGGGTACAAGGGGGCCCGGGAACGGGCCCGCTCTAGCAAAATCAATTTTTTTTTTTTTTTTTTTTTTTTTTTAAAGAATAAAGCGGAACTAACGACACACAGAAAAATTCCATTATGTAACATCAAGTTGATAAACATCAACGGTAATGTAGATTCATTGATCAATCATCTTTTGGTTTTATTTACAACCAGGTGAGGAAGGGTGTAGAGTAGCTAAGGTGTCAGAGTTTGCGAAGGTGCGTACTAGGGATGGGACATCGACATCGATATTTTCGAAATATCGATGTTTTGCCTTCGATGCCACATGTTCGATAATATCGATGTGTTGGCTCCGATAACATCGGTTTGGTTTACTCTTTGGTTTGGTTTTATCTTTGGTTCAAAGAAACAATTCCATCTTGTCTGCTTGCTACCCAACGTGGAAAAAGAGAAATATTCAACTGCTGTAGTATTAGCGAATTTTCGAAGAAAAAGAAACTACTTATTGTTCTCGGACTAAAATTTTTGCATCAAGATCCGTTTTAAAGCATTCCAAGTCCACTGTCAGACACCAAAAACACATTCCAGACGATAACTCGCGATAAAATTAAGATTAAAACTCAAATTTGCACAACAATCTACCTAGGCTTTCAAAAGGCTATGTTTGAAGATGAGCACAATCGCTTCATTCTAAGGGGAGATTTGGGGCATTTCAAACGTGGGAAAGTTAGCCGAAAACCCCCAAGCAGGTGACTCTCTTTTATAAAGGTTTTTTCACGCTGAACACGATGGCGAAATCGGATTGGAAACATTTCAATCCGTTCAAAATAGAGCAGTTGATGATAAAACAAAGTAGATTGGCAAAATTCGCCAAAAAAATAAAAAATTCTTCAGCTCTCAAAAATTTTGAAATTAAAATGAGAAATGGGTATCACAAGTCAGAAAATAAAATTGTCGGTTTTTGCGTAATTTTTCCTCTTGTAAAACGAGTTACGTTGAAAATACTAGAAGTCTCGAGTTCGTAAACTTTAAGGTAAACTTTACGACGTAAAGGTAGGTTAAATTGTTATATTATATTATGTATTTTTAGTTAGGTTATCGTAGCGTATTGTACGATGACCGTTGAAAAAGTGCACGCTTCTCAAAAAAAAAAAAAAAAACAAAAAACATTATGGGGAGGGGCCCCGCTAAGAAACGTTACGCCACTGGAAAGAACGTGTGTTTTCAAGCACATTTGGGATTTGAAAAAAAAACAACCTGCATAACTAAAACTTTTTTTCTATTTCTGGGAGAAGAATGTCATTTCGGTAGAGTTCACCATCACAGAATGGATTAAACATCAATTCATTCCATGGATGCCCGTTCTCAAACATAAATTTCTCAAGTAATGCCGTTGAAACCAACGGTATCCTTAGATTTGCAAATACTCCGAAAACGCCGGAGTTACGGCCGTTTTAGTGACGTAAGGTCGAAAACAACTCAATCGCAATTTTAACAGAAAAAACTCGTTTTTCTGCAGTTAAACACCATTTCCTTAACTAAAACAACTTTTAATAACCAAAAGAACTACACCGTTGGAAAGCTAACATTTTGTCGCACGTTTTATCAGGTCTGCACGGTTCTGCGTCAAGCATTAATGGGGTTGCTAGGCGAGATGAAAAACAGGCGATTTCAAGATTTTGACAAAACTACCATTTCGCGCGGCAATTGCACATCTTTAATGTAACTAAAAAAATGTTTTCTGAAATTAAATAGATAGACAATTTAACGCTCTTTCCAACGGTGTCATCAAATTTGAGCTATCTCCGATATTGAGGGAGTTATGACAGTTTTAATTACGTAAGACTGGAAACACGAAAAAAAAAATCTTAAATCGCGAATAATTCGGAAACGAGGACTCTGGCAAAAAATGGCTAGGAGTCATTTTTGTTCGGTAATGAGTTGTAGAATACGTAGAAGCCGGATTGTGCATAACTCCTGGGATACCCCGTATAAGATGTAAGCCCCTACTGACTCTTCCTATCGTGATCACAATAACCCACTAGATTTAGTGATGGTAGTTTACCTGAAGGGTCGGAATTCTGAATAGGGGTATTACTTGTAAATAACGAGACCCAGTTTACTGCAGGGAACAGGATGCTAAATAAAAGTCACAATTATAGAAACGTGATTTATTAATGTGAAGCTATTATTCTTATTCTTTCATTGCATTATGCTAATACCATTGAATTAAACAATAATAACAAAGTAATACCATTATTTTAAACGAATAAAACTGAACAAAATAGCTTCACATAATACCTTCTGTTTCGATCATTGACAATTTGAAAATATTAACTAAAAGGAAAAATGATAAAAATAAGGAATGCAATAGGCCTACAAGAAAGGACAAAGGATATAGGTAGAAAACGTATACATCGCGAGGCGAGAACTAGCCTTGAGCGGCCGTATGCAGGGCAGTTGACGAGGCGAGTCTACTCCATTCTAACTTTTGGTTTATATTTGCCAAGACGTCTATCCCAATATAACCACAGCTTTGAGAATTTTTCTTACAATACCCGTGGCATCGAATGAAAGAAGTTTTAGAAAACTGAGGATAAAAATGCTGCAAATTCTTTCACTAGGGTTTATTATTCAATCGGCTTGCGTTCTTGATTTGGATTTCTACTAAGCTTTGGAGTGTGCATGTTTCACAGGATAGGACGATTATTGAATTTCAGGAGATATGCATGGAGCACGTGAATCTGTTCTCGACCAAAATACCTATTTGGATTGATCAGTTGATCATATTTGTGTGCCTCCTGAAATTCAATAATCGCCCTATCCTGTGAAACACGCAGACTCCAAAGCTTAGTAGAAATTCAAATCATGAACGCAAGCCGATTGAATAATAAACCCCAGTGAAAGACTTTGCAGCGTTTTTTTAATTGAACCTCAATACCCCCCCCCCCCCCCAATAAAAACATCTATAATTTATCAAGTCCTTCCCCAAATCCAAATTTATACGATGTAGCCAAAGGTAGACTGATGTAGAGGGGCACACAAATATCATCAACTGATCAATCCAAATAGGTGTTTTGGATGAGAACCGATTTACGTGGACTATGCATATCTCCTGAAATTCGATAATCGCTCTATCACCTATAAAACACGCACACTCCGAAGCTTAGTACAGATTAAAATCACGAACGCAAGCCAATTGAATAATAAACCCCAGTGAAAGAATACTTATTTACCCCAGTAATAATATTGAATAATAAACCCCAGTAATAACATTGAATAATATCTACCTATATATTATCAGAATGCTTCAACCCGTGTATCGGCTGCTAACTACACTACAAGACTTGTGAGAATTGTGTCAGAATACTTAGTATTCACATCGGCTATCACTCCAGTATCCACATTCACTACAACTCGACGCTATCGGCCGGACTACACTAGGTTACAAACAAACAATAATAAACGAGAAAACGCAAATGTTGGCACCATAAATCGGGCCATACATCGGGAATGGTTTGACCTACGGACGTGGGGAAGGGCTCATTCGATTCCTGATGGTATGTTCTTCAAATAGGAAAATATTTAGGCCGATTCGACTAGTTTTGAGGTTTTCAGGGATTTTACAAAACGTTTACAGCCCTTAAAGGGCACTTTAAATTAAGTGAGGGAGCTGGCTCAAGAATTGGGGCGTCGTCGGACCTAGATGGATTTTTCCTGAAAATTTCAGATTTTTTGCTCCAGCCGTTTCGGAGATATCGTGCGTACGGCGTACGGCGGACGGACGGAAAATTTTTTATTGCAGATTCGGATTCTACACCCTTTGAAACGTAAACCATGAAATTTTTAGGGGGGGTTAGAATTTTTTTTTCCAGAGCGATTACAATGGTGTATTATTGAATAATAAACCAAAACTACATCGGGAACTTGACAGGACAAGAACGACTGAGCAACTTGGCAATCATATCAATAGAGCAAAAAATAGCTTCTGCACTATTTTTTGATGGTATCATTAAAACATTTGCAGCAAAAAAGCCCGACAATTTTCATTTTAAAGTTTTTTTAGGGCTTCCATTCCGTACAAAAATGTATTTATCATCTATTAGTTTGTTAAATTTAATAAAAATTATAAGGTATTTTACATTGAGCACTTACTTACCAAACCTTCCTCCGTTTAGTAGAAGAGTTTATGCATTGTGAATAAATCAAATTAATTATATTTATATTTTGGTTCATTGGTACATTAAGATGGTATGAGTCATGAGATATCGGGTCTATGGGGGGGCGCCCAATTTATTTCTTGCTCTGTGTGAAATACGGGCTGGTTACGTCCCTGGCTGGGAGTCAGTACGTTCTGCCCTCCCAGACGCCCCTTCACTTTTGCGAGTGCGGGAGTCAGTAGTACTGACTCAGTAAGTAGTCCCCCAACTGAAGCTGAAACCTAGTCACGCCGCCTGCAGCGCCGCGCCTCTTGAGAGATAACTCTCCTTCAGCGCGGCGCGGCTGGCGCCTGAGTCGGTACATGAAGGCAGACGCCGGCCGCAGGCGCGTCATGGAAACATCGACGCCGTGAAAAACGAACGCGATCGACGGGAGCGAGCGGGCGCCCATCGAGATCTGTTGGTGCGATCAAACAATACGATACTGAATTGTCAGACGTAACAACGCGGCATCGCGCTTTGTTGCGGCAGGACGATCGTGCGGCGTGGTACGATTTTTCTTCAGTCCAAGAATCATATTGGTACTTGCCAGTTAGTTGAAGGCGGATATAGCTAACGTTAAATACCTACGCTATGTGGATGTACGTCTCACCAAACACTTTAGTGTTCATACTTCATTAAGAGTTCTGTATTATGAAAGTATCAAGTATTAGGAAAAAAGGACCTACGTGAAGGGCCTACCAATGTGAAGTTAGTGTAATATTGGTTTATTATTCAATAATAAACCATCGTAATCGCTCTGGAAAAAAAAATATAACCCTAACCTAAAATATAAATTTTAACCCTCCCTGAAAATTTCATGGTTTACGTTTCAAAGGGTGTAGAATCCGAATCTGCAATAACAATTTTTCCGTCCGTCCGCCGTACGCACGACTTCTCCCAAACGGCTGAAGCAAAAAAGCTGAAATTTTCAGGAAAAATCCATGTTGGTCCGGCGACGCCCCAATTCTTGAGCCAGCTCTCTCACTTAATTTAAAGTGCTGTTTAAGGGTTGTCAAAGTTTTGTAAAATCCCTGAAAACCTCAAAACTATTCGAATCGGCCTAAATATTTTCCTATTTGAAGAACATACCATGAGGAATCAAATGAGCCCTTCCCCACGTCCGTAGGTCAAACCATTCCCGATGTATGGCCTGATTTATGGTGCCAACATTCGCGTTATTGCTTCTGAGTCTACCAAGGTAGCGGAAGCATTGTTTTCACTTTCGGAATGTGAAAATTTTTTTGTCTCCAAAATCAAAAATTCCACTCGCATTTTGCGTTTTAGACCTTTCTGAACAATTTTGGTTCCGTGTCTGTCTGTCTGTCAGTAAATCCTTGTTACGGGCAAAACTACACGAAGTTATAGTCCGATTTTGATTAAATTTTCAGGGATTGTGCGGGTTGGGGTGTAGATGGTCCCCTATAGGTTTCATGACAACCGGATCAATAATAGCCTCTGCGCAAGCGCAAACGTGAAATCCTTGCCAGAAGCACAACTCCAGGAGTTCTTGACCGATTTCGATGAAATTTTGGCAGACGTTTTTATTTTTGGAAATGTCATTATTTATCACTTCAGTCATATATCCATTCAGCGTCAATTTTTATTATTAGGTATATTTTATAGTTTGTTCAACAGTTGAACATGCCTACCCTTATTTTCCCAAGTTATGCTCCTGCATAACAATAAATTTACCCTAATTCAATATTTACTTCGCCTAATTGAACGAAGTTCTTTAGTCAATAATAATTTTCAATGATCTATACTATGTTATCTATGGTATATGGTATACACTATGTGATCTATGTTATCTATCTATCTATACTACGTATCTATGTTATGGATACGAGGAAGCTATGCGCCACACCCACTTGGCAGACGTTTTTTGGTTTATTATTGTTTTTGTGTTGATATCAGTAACCTAGTGATGTTGTAATGTGGATACTGGAGTGAACTCCTAAAAGGCTTTGTAGCCGATAGACGGGTTGAAGCATTCTGACAACCATTAAAAAAAAAAGAAAAAAACAAAAACACTGCAAATTCTTCTACTGGGGTTTATTATTCAATTGGCTTGCGTTCATGATTTGAATTTCTACTAAGCTTTGGAGTGTGCGTGTTTCACAGGTGATAGAGCGATTATTGAATTTCAGGAGATACGCATAGAGCACGTAAATCTGTTCTCGACCAAAATACCTATTTGGATTGTTCAGTTGATCATATTTGTGTGCCTCCTGAAATTCAATAATCACTCTATCACTTGTGAAACACGCGCACTCCAAAGCTTAGTAGAAATTAAAATCATGAACGCAAGCCAATTGAATAATTGCAGCGTTGTTTAGTTAGGTTATCGTAGAGTATTGTACGATGACCGTTGATAAAAAAAAAAGTGCACGCTTCGAAAAAAAAAATAATAAAATAAAACATTATGGGGAGGGGCTCCGAAAATATTTCGCGGGGGGGCCCCGCTGAAAAACGTTACGCCACTGCATGATGGAGGTAATTTTTACTATGTCCAATCACGGTCATATTCACACTTGTGTTGTCGTTATTTTTTCTGTCAAATTTCTAGCCTTCAGAGAGAGTGCACGGCTGAACGTAAAGTAGTCCTTTTCAATATTCAGATTTTTTGAATACGTCAAACCTTTGATTTCACCCTTTAGGATTGACTGAGGGTCATGCTGAGAAATCTGCTCAAGATAAGTTTCATCAACTTAGGTTCAGTATTTTTGTAAGAAGCTCCAGACAGCGTTATTTAAACTCAATTTCCGGATTCCACTCATCTTGAAACGTAAAATAAAAAATTTTTAGGAGGGATTAATTTTTTTATGGTCGATTTCAAAGGTTCATTATTGAAAATGATAAACCCAAAGAGGGTTCGAACGATTTAACTCCGTATCAATGCTAACTGAAAATCGTCCATAGCAGAATGTACAAGAAATGTTCTTCCTCATAAAACAAACCGCTTATGTAGCAAATGAAAGTGCTCCGCCCTCATCTTATTGAGTAGTCACTGCAGATGAGCTTACGTGAAATTCGTGAACCAAACAAGACGCTTTCAATTTTGTGGATGGTGTAACTACTCTTGATTGATTAGCTGTTGCATCAATTGTCCTTGGCGCAAGCGTAAATCCTTGGATCCCTTCAAACGATATTGTACCTCTTCATATAGTACGACTACATATGGATTTGAACGAACCTGTTATTTCGACATTTTATTTTAGCCGAAAATCATACGAACGCGGCAATTACACCACATAATATTCCATCTCTTACCCTGTGATCTAACTAGAAATGGTGATGAGTCGTGTAATAGCCGTTCTTAGCAGGATTGTGTACAGACGGAGCTCTTCCAGGATATACGGCAATTTTAGAAAAGAATCAACAGCACGGAGCTGTCTTACTTCTCTTTTTCACGGAACTGAGCTTTATGAATATTAATGAACGAATTCATAAATTTATCAGAGGCTCAGTGACTTCTCTCTGGCTTTTTGTTTTTATCTTTATTCCGGTGAGAATGTACGTTCAAAAGAAGAAAAACAAGCGGAAGAAAAAAAGCATTTACTCGGCGTGTGATAATTACGTACCTACGCTCCTTCATGCTGAAATATCTAAACTGTATTCTTAGATGTAGTTAGAATTTTTTTCTCCAAACAATAATTATAACAATTATTGCTTATGTACTATAAATTATGATTGTCACAACAAATTTACCTACACGTTCTGCAATAATTAAGGAGACGTAGAGAACTGGTTCATCATTTTAGAACAAGCAGTGCGGAATTCCAAAAGACGTAGTAATGTCATGTTGGAGCATGAGTCAAAGAGTCATCGGATATCAATACCAATATCATAACCATAAAAACGAAATTGCTTCTCGTACGAGAAAAAGAGTGAGGCATTAACGCATATATAAAACCGGCTAAGTGTCATAAAAAACCATTAGAAGAGGTTATTTCAACATTCCTCGCGAAACCCGAATCCAAGACGAAACAAGTCTTGAGCTCGAAATGGAAACCCAAAGTTTGGACAGAAAAATATCGACTCCATCAGTTATGGCGAGCAGTTGTGATAAATGAAGCAACTTTCATGAGAAAATTACGAAACTAAACCCTGGAAGTTATTTCTGCTTTACTCACATATACGTTTATTAAAAGTAGTTTATGGTACACCATTTAAACTCGGCGCCTTGTAATTGTATTGTAGACAATAAAAAAAGCCTAATTTATATTTCAGCACGCTTGATCGATAAGGAAATTAAGCCACGAGGGCTTGCAGCTCATCAGTGTGTCTTCATACCTTGTAATTAACTTCTAGAATTACTATTCCTTTTGTGCGACAGTAAACTATGTTCCTACCTAGTTTGTTGGTTTATTATATTCAACAATAACCCTTTGTAATCGCATAACAAAATAATTTTACAACCCCGCTCAAGTTTTGTCATTTTACGTTTCAGGGTGCTTAGATTCCCTTAGGAGTAGGTGCCTTAGAATTGAAGTCTAAAAACAAATTCTCTCTTAAATGGACTCAACTTGGGTCCTAGTTGGTCCTAACTTTTAGCCATCCCGATCGCTTCACAAACAAAGATGCTATGAGCGAAAAACAGGTGAAAACGCTGCAAATTCTTTCACTGGCGTTTATTATTCAATTGGCTCGCGTTCATGATTTGAATTTCTTCTAAGCTTTGGAGTGTGCGTGTTTCACTGGTGATAGAGCGATTATGGAATTTCAGGAGATATGCATGAGCACGTAAATCTGTTCTCAACCAAAATACCTATTTGGATTGATCAGTTGATGATATTTGTGTGCGTCCTGAAATTCAATAATCGCTCTATCCCCTGTGAAACACACACTCCAAAGCTTAGTAGAAATCCAAATCACGAATCATTGAATAATAAACCCCAGTGGAAGAATTAGCAGCGTTTTTTATGGTTATCAGACTGCTTCAACCCGTGTATTGGCTACAAAGCCTTTTAGGAGTTCACTCCAGTATCCACATTACTACATCACTACGTCACTAGGTTACTGCTTTCAAACAAAAACAATTATAAACCAAAACCCCAGTGAAAGAATTTGCAGCGTTTCATGCATATCAGAATGCTTCAACCCGTGTATCGGCTACAAAGCCTTTTAGGAGTTCACTCCAGTATCCACATTATACATCACTAGGTTACTAATATCAAAACAAAAACAATAATAAACCAAAATAACGCGAATGTTGGCACCATAAATCGGGCCATACATCGGGAATGGTTTGACCTACGGACCTGGGGAGAGGCTCATTCGATTCCTCGTGGAAAGTTCTTCAAAAAGAGTCCAAATTTAGGCCGCCTTGACTTTTTTCGAGGTTTTTAGGGATTTTACAAAACTTTGCCAACCCTTAAAGGGCACTTTAAATTAAGTGAGAGAGCTGGCTCAAGAATTGGGGCGTCGTCGGACCAACATGGATTTTTCCTGAAAATTTCAGCTTTTTTGCTTCAGCCGTTTGGGAGAAATCGTGCGTACGGCGGACTGACGGAAAAATTTGTATTGCAGATTCGGATTCTACACCCTTTGAAACGTAAACCATGAAATTTTCAGGGGGGGTTAGACTTTTTTTTCAAGGGCGATTACAATGGTTTATTATTGAATAATAAACAAAAATCATTGTCATTTCTTAGCGTGAATGTGTGAAAACGTACGTACAATGCGGTAAAATAACCTACGGCGCTAACCAAACTTCAAAGTGCCGACTTCACTCGTGAGGAGCGCCACCTTCTCAATACCAAAAGGTTATGAAGTTGCAGGTTACGTAAACCTATGTTAGTAATCATCGGTGATCGGCTCAATCAATCGTTCCGAGTTTAATTTTGCTTTTTTCCCAGTTCAGCTATATTCACTAGTATTGCTCCTCATTTCTGCAGTATTGCAATCACCTATTTGGATTATCAATCAGCCCGGATCTACAATGACCATCCCGGATTACTTGTGTGTGTCAGTAACGTTCGATTTCGGCATTTTGTTCAATAGCGTTTGCTATTGGATGTGCCATTGATCTGCGTAAGGGAACAACTAAAGCCCCAGTTTTCCATTATTAAAAACCTAACTATCATGGGGATTATGTTCTATGAAAATGAACTCCTTTGCTTCAAGGTGATCATACAGATATTGCACTGATTTGTGTGTCTTGTTGTTTCGTATGTTTTGTAGTTAGTTACGAGTAATAAGTAGCATGTTGGTCCTAGAAGAAACTATTTGGTTCTACGTATTATATTTAGAAACGTTAAATAATATTTAATCATATTATGATCATTCATCCCAACAGTATCATCTAAATCAGGTGAAAATGATGAAGTTATTAGTTGTTCCAGGTTTGATTGAACATTTAGCGCAAACGTAGAGGCTATTGTAAAATGTAGCAAAGAATTTGTCTTGATATTTAGGTTTTTCCTCTTCAGCAAATTCACCGTTTGCAGCAACGCTCTAGATTATCGTACCAGCAAAAAGTTTTGAGTGTGAATAGGTAAATTTCAATAGGTTCATCAATTTTTTGCGCGTGCTCATACTTTTCCATGGCATCTAATTGGTCCCACGGTAGTCGTGTTGGTCCAATCGAGATGAAATTCATGAGTAATTGTGTTGAACTACTCACCGATTTGGAGCGAATTCACACCTTTAGATCGTGAAAAATATGAGTATCTGGTTGTTTTCATTCGTCGCTTTGAGTGCCCTAAAGGGGCATTTACCAATGAGTCGTGTTTAGATAGGTGTATAATGACAAAAACCGACATTGTTCCAAATGACAATCAAGCGAAAAAGCTTATACAAGCGATATGATTGTTTCGGAAAAACAAGAGCCAATGAGTTCAAAAAGATAAAAAAAAATATATTTAAATTCAGCTTTGAATCATCAATTTTTTACAATTAAAAATTGTTGGAACATAGTGTATTTATTAGAATAACTAAACTATTTATCGTGATGTTCCAACTTAATCGAAATTAGTTGGTGATGTTCCAACATTTATGGTGATCACATAAATGATGTTCCAACGTCACATTTATGGTGATGTTCCAACGAAATCGAAATCCAACTTAATCGAACTATAACGACAATTAGCTCATTCTCTCTAAATTGAAAACGTCGCCTTATCCGGGAGGACACGATCCCTTCAAATGGGCATTTGTTACTGTACTATAACGTGTACTGTAACCAATACCGTTTGCTCCTTGTGATACAGTGAACATAAACAAGGATACTGTCAAGTTTTATTGTGGGACCTTTATTACCTGCGTTTATTGCTCCCTCAAGGCCACTTTGCTTAGAAGTGGAGTGTTAATGGGGAAAAGTTGAAAGTGTTATCGGTAATCGCCTATAATTTGAAGTTATGTCATTAAACGTGAAATTTTTGAAAATGACATCGACAAAACGCTTTATAAGTTACCCAATAGAGAATTTAAATGTCAACTCGTTGGTCAGCTGTCGTTTCTTACTTGCGCATTATGAATCAAATTTTATTAAATGCTCCTAAGCTACCTAAGAAGTGTACCATTTTCAAATGTTCACTCATAATATCAACAAATTATGAAAATGTTCCGTTAAGTTGTGCCAGTGGATCAATCCATATCTATATAAACACTAAGCTACCTACTTCATATCTATAACACGATTGTATAGATCATTGAAATCATAGAAAACAAAAGAAAAATATTGTATTTCCTGTATCTACTTAAATACCTGCGGACACGAACGGGTACCTACCATTTCCAGAATCTAGCCTTGATTTATTGATTGCCTTTCAGTTGTATAATCTTCTTAACTAACTTTAATCTTCGAACTGCCTGAAAAAAAAAGTGGAACGCGTTGTTGGTTACCTGCGATGTTTCATCCCCTTATCGGCTCGTTAATCTTATCGCTCATGAGAGCCAGCAGATTTGGCTCAAATCTTCTCAGTTAACAGCAAAATGTTTTGGCCAATTGATTTCACTTGCCTTCCATATTCGAATCACATGTTCAAGTTCAGGTCATTTCTGTTGGAGAATGTTTACGGAATCGTTGAGTCGTACTTGCCAGCTTCTTGGTTGACTAATGTAAGTCAGCTTTCTTTTCATCTTGGAAAACTATATCGATTACACAAAGTTGCTCCTTTACGTAAAATGTTTTCCCTAGAATAATGCTACTATCAAATACATTTACTTCAAATTCATCATTTCTGGCAATATTAACTGAAATTGTTGATTATTACAATTAAAGTAGTGGAATAGTTTTACTGTAGATTCCAAGCAAAAGTGTAATATGTACAAAACAAGTATATTTATACTTCTTCAGCCTGAGCTGAGATTTTAACTATTCAGTCCATGCAAAGAATAGTGAGCATGCTCATGAAGTTGAGAGCAGTGTGTATATCTTAAGGCCAGTCCACAACCTTCTGTGGAGTCCTTTTTGTGGTACAGTATGCAAACTTCCTTAGAGTGGAATTGGTTCTATCTTGTCCTGAGAGGAAATGAGTCATTCACCTTTTGTCTTGCTTTACCAGTGGGAGCTTGCATCACTAGCATATGGAACAATTCGTTGGTAATATTGGACACCTCCAGCTTTTCTGGGGAAAGGAAACGATCTTTCCAATACCTATCTTCGTTAGTACATTACGTACTGCAACCTTGAAAGTGTTAACAATGATATTTTCGTTTCGGGCTGATGATTTTCAGCATCCTCTCAGGATCCTTCATCCCTGTGGGACCAGCTACTTGTGTCAAAATGTATACCTTAGTGATCCAAAAGTAGTCAGAAATGGGGTTATTCAAAATAAGGCCCCTGTATTATTTTTTTTTTTTTTTAAGCATTGAGGTGATTGACAGAAGTCCCAAGTCTCTGTTGTCGCCTAGAATAGCAAGAAAATCGATTTTTAGTTGAAAATCCTTCAAAATTTGCTGCGGTTTTTATGCTGTGTCCTCTTGTTTGTTCTTCAATATCTCCTTATGAGGGAGGGAAACGCTTTGAAAATTCGCTCGTACTGTTTTGCTGCATGACTGGAACTTTTTCTTACATTTTTAACTGTATGTTGACAACTGATGTTGCCCTGTTTGTTAAATCTTCTTACTCTTAATTTTGCTAATAACCCCTCTTTGTTTCATGTGTGCAGGTGGAAGCCAATGATACCATAACCTCAGTCGCAGCTCGGTTTGACACAACGCCTTCGGAACTCTGCAAACTCAACAGACTAGCCGCCCGAACAGTATTTCCTGGCCAGGTGATAAGAGTACCGGACAAATCTGCGAAGAAAGACAAAGCGGAAGGTGACGATGATGGGGATCACGTTTCTCAAACAGCTAGCACCGAGAGGAGTGATAACACAGATGAGGAAGGTATGTACTTTACACACAGCTGTGGTAAATATACTCTTAAGGAAAGAAAATTAAGATAGAAATGTTTGAGATTATCATACCATAAACGTCAAGAGTCAACAACTTGGCATGGTAGCGTGAGTGGTAAACATGTTTCGTTTCTTATTAAAATCAAAATTGTTTAATTGGCGTAGAATCATAATCTATCTTATTATCTAACCAGTAAAGACTAGAGAAGAATCTCTCTTACTCAATGAAGTCGCTACTTCTCATGCATGCTAAATTGATTCTTACTACTAGCGCTTACTTTCCATGCACCCACTTGTCGTACGATTGTTAGTTCTGAAGATGAATTGTAGCTAGTGTTTGAAGTTGTAGCTAAGTTTTATGTTCCTACGGTTTGTGGTCTCTACAACCTGAAGGATTTCAAGGAATTTATGTAACTTCTGCGTACATAAACTTCTGGTTACTTTCTGCGCATCAAACAAGTCTTTTAGATACTAGTTTCGTTAATGCCATCCACCTGTTTTGTTGCTCCTTTCGGACTACAGCTTTTGAGGGGAATGTCAGGACTGGGCTGTATGGAGAATGAGGTGGCTAAGAAGACTTTTGTTTGGATAAATTCCTGACTACGAGCGTAATAGAAACTGATAAAATTAATGATGATCCGATGATTTAGGTCCATTTTGCTAACTGTTATCCCTATCCTAGTTTATCTGTTACATCAAATTCTTTTCAGTTAGTGACCTCTTTTTACGGGGAGATGGTAGATGTGGACTAAAACTCTCAGGGTGAGGGTTTTGGGCCCCCAATTCGGAAGGTTACTGATTTAGGTAATGTTTTGATGTAGTGGTGTTACTTGGGTTTGATAAATGATAAGAATAGGATCCGCTTCAGTTCAAATCAAGCTTGGTCTGCTTGGAACTGTTAGTTATTGAAGATGAACTAAGAAAAAATCGAAATAAAGACGATCGTACATTATGTATGCAACCCTATTAACACTATTCGTTTAAATTTATTTCCTTCTTTATTTCATTTCATCTATTCATGAATTTTTCATTTATTTTTATTACTGGTCTAGTTTTCTTTTTTATTGTACTTATTGTCACTGAACAAGCTTAACATTGTTTATGGAGATATTTGCATTGAGAACGGAACCATTGTTTTGTTAAGGAATAATGTGTTTTTAAATCCTCTTGGAAAAAGAAGTACGTGGGAACAATGCAATTACTTTTTTTCATTTCAGATATGCTGGAGACGTTGCGGGTCAACTCTCCGAAACCCGGTCACGTCGAGAGGGTGGGCACGCCTTCATCTCCACATTTGGAAAAGTTCCTTAGAATTAACGTTAGACACATAACTGACGGTCAGGTGAGCGCCATGGAAAACATTTTCTAACCATCATCTTGCTTACATATTCAAAAGTTGTTTTTCTTCGTGTAACTAGAAGCCTCAAAATGCGAGAGACAGTTTCCCTGCATGACAAATGGTAATTCCATTGTACGAAACAAAAATCATTTTGTAGGGGGTTCACTCTGCTTTTCCAGGATGCATTGCATTTTCTTGCTTGGGAGTTGTATTTTACATAATTGGCAAGTTTTTGTAGTTTCATGAAGCTACAAGCAATCCCTACAGATTTACATTTTCTGGTATTTTAACGATTTCTTGCTTTCAACACCTTTATAAATATACCTGACGATTGTATCTTTGATTTTTTCTTTTCAATTTTATTCTATTAGGATCTTTTTCAATGATTTGATGGGGAAAGAGGAAATTTTTAACTGTCCTCATTCATTTTTTAAATATTTTCTCGAATTACGGACTTACAGAAACAAGTCTGTAGTAACATGAGTGTACCCGACTGTCAAAATAATGAAAAATGACCATTAAAATATAAAATATTAACGAGCCCCCCCCCCCCCCCTCCTCCTCCTCCTCCTCCTCATAGTATTGAAGGATGCACGAGATACGAAGAACCAATCCATTCGATTAGTCGTCAAGAGTTATTTAACGTTATTTTATTTTTCAATAACGTTGACGTTATTTAAGATTTTTTATCAGAAGCTCTTTGCTTAAGAGTATTCGTAAAAACAGTTGCTCCTTAATGGCAGAAAGTGTTCGTTAAGGGACCAGGTTCCTAAACTCAGAAACACTGTGGAAAGTGTTTTTCAATTCAAAATAAAACTAAGGAGGTAGTCGGAATTTTTGAAAATCGTTTTAGCAAATTTTGACGACTCATCCCCAAAATTTCCAATGTTTTGAAAGAATTTCCTCAACAATTAGCTTGTCGGTGGGTTTAAGACCGGATTCAATACATCCCGACCGTTAATTAAGCTCTTTATAGATTCTTCAAATACGTGGATCAATTTCCTGTCTTCGTTTCCTATTCCTTTAAAATAAATAAGACTTTCTCTTGTAAAGATTCAATCAAACTCTCTATTTACAAACAAACTACCGTTGTTAGTTGATCTGTAACATTATCCGAAACATATGAATCTAGTTACAATATTGAAGTTGGTGAAATAAAACTTGAAGAAATCTGTCAGTTATGACACTCCTGGGAGCCTGTAGTTTGCCTAATTGGATTAAAAAAATGTGTCTTTTTTTAGTCGTTGTTCTTTCCCCCTCAAGCAAGTATGCAAAAACTGAATAGATTTGACAAAAATCAAATTAAATTAAATTGGTTTGTTGGAGCCAATTTACATACTTACTTCATGAAGAATTAATATAGGTATGCCCTGATTCAGATTATTGCCCCTGGTCTATTGCTTGATTTTCTTTCGACTCCCAAGTTTGCTCGAAAAGTATAAATTAGGTTACTGAAGTGTATAAGATTCATTCTTTGTTATGTCCACAATTGAGAACTGGCGCCTCAAATTTTTATCTGCAATATTTTTTAGCCTTTTTGTTAATCTGCGATTATTGTACGCTCTTTTTATCCTCTCTGAAAATGTTCATTTTATTTTTCAGGGCGTTGTATACGGTGTTCTCATAGTCACGCCAAATGCTTTCATGTTCGATCCTAATGTATCCGACCCTCTTGTTATCGAAAGAGGCCCCGAATCTTATGGAGTCATCGCTCCGATGGATTACGTCGTTAATGCAGCCATTTACCACGATATAGCGCACATGCGGGTAGCGAATGCCGAAAACAAGTAAGGATAACTTCATCAACAATATTGCAGGCCATAATTTCTTATGTTTAATCCAAAAGTTTTTGACAAAATCTACGTACGTACATACTGACAGTAGACTCTAAATATAAAATGCCTGGGTTCGAATTTTACCTAAATAACGTATTTGTTTTAGCGATATTTACCTCACCTTTCCTCCAATTATTCTAGCTATAATTTCAGTAGGAGTTAGAAACATATTTCTTATTTTATGTTGGTGAAAAATGTGTTACTTTTATAATTCAAGACCCAAAATGATCATTTGACTCTATGTCCAAAAGTTGAATATTTGTTCTAGCACTTGAAATTGCTTGCATAGACTTTTTACTGAAAAGTTTTTGAATGTGAAACATTGGTTGAATCCCAAGAGGAAACTCTGTGTACTGCGATTAATTGATAGTGGCCATTGAACATTTCATATCCCATGTTGGTCCGACAACGCCCCAATTCTTTAGCCAGCTTTCTAACTCAAATTGAAGTGAAAATTGTCATTTAAATGTGGTTGAGATTGAGTGAGTAGTGTGTTTTACATGGATTTCAGTCTTACCCCTTCTCGTGGGGGTTACTATCTATTGAAATGCAATGACAATCATATAGGAACATCAGATATATCATCAAGAATCAGATAACAATTGAGGGATGGCAAGATGGATATGTATGGCAAGATTTCATGTTTGTGCAGATGCTGTCAATGATCCAGACATATTTAATAATCTTATGGGGTTGAAAGGAATGGTGTAATAAAGATTCCTCCTATAAGCCTTCCATTATTAATGAAGTAACGAAAGGTATGGAGGGCTCATTTGAAAATGCGATGGGAGCCTCTCATAAAGATGCATGAAGGACCTTCTCCCCATTCGGAGTCGCAGTAAAGACGCACATTACAAAGGAAGGCGAGCGGAGCATATTCCTTTTATAACATCACAGAGTAGTTTGTAAACTGGAATTTGATAGGTTTAAAAATTAATGTCAAAACGGCCAAAGAAAAGGCTCTATTGATAGCACTAGAGCCCTTCTGGAGTTGGGTTAGCTACAAGTTACTGAGGCTTCTGCTCTGATTACACCTATGCTTCTCTGGCATCCAAACATGGCACGTGCTCGCTCGTTTCAAATTCAATAACAAAGTAATAACAATCATCTATTGTAAAACCTAATGTCATTCGATGATGGCCCAAGTCTGCATCGCATCATCATATTTCATTCTGAGAGGAATGATGGTTTACAATCCTTACAACTGCTACTCCAGAGAACATCTAGAATGCACCTGCCGTGGAAGGTTGTTTATTGTGGCTGCACTAACCCCACATTTCCTATTCTTTTGACTGGCAAATTTTCTTTGTTAAACATATTGATATTTTACTGACATTTTTCTGTAGCTTGGTTGCACTGAATTTTGTTTGAACTAAGGTAATCTAAATGTAGACCACTTTAAATCCACAGATTCAATATTCCAAAACCAGAAGTGTACCATATGAAAAGTGAGGAATCAGAAGGGGAAGGTGATGCGAGTGTACTCTTGTCAACTACAGATCAAGGAGACAGCCGGGATCTCTCAGCAAAAGAAACCTTACCAGACCTCAGGTAAGAAAATTCGACGCCCAACGTATTTTCTAGTGAGAAGCAAAAGGTTCATTCATTTGTGCTTTCGTTATGCTACCTGCTGGGGTTTGGATGGAATCCATCACAACTTTTAATGATGACTTTTTAGTGTCTAAAAAATTTATATTTTCTTAATCTTGCAATCTTCTTGTTTTTAAGTTAAAATTTGCAACAAGAGAAATATGTCTTATTAATTTTTTGGTTCAGAATTGTCAACTACAACAAAATGTATTTCCTTCGCGTTTAGATGTGTAACAAACACTATTCTCCTTTCTTGTAATGATGAGTAATGATTTATTACTGTGCAATTAGTTTTTATTTCAACACATTTCTAATTACATAAAATTAACTCCTTTTACCTGATTTCAGGTCTTCAACGGAAGATGATGATGCCCTGTGGTTCAGCGGTACACAGCGAGAAGGCGATGCTTTCCCAAAAGCATTCGAGCGAGATCTAGTCACCCCTACCAATAGCAATATCGATAAGCTTGTAAGCAGAACTTAATTTTTGTGGATTTAGTAGTTGGTTAACACGTAAGATCTGCTACAGTGAGGCCCCTCGAATATTGACCTCCGGCCCTGCATTCTGGCGGAGAAAGTGAAATTAATTTTCGAACTCAGAATTCCACGTTTTTCTTGTTTTTCTCCGGTTCAGTGGCAACAAAATTCTCTTGTAATCATATTCACATAGAGCCATTAAATGAAAAAATAAGACGTTTAAGTAAACCTAGATTTACCTGTTCTCTTGAAAATGATAAATAATGATACCTACCTAATAAGAGTTGACAGTAATCGTATTTGTCGCGCAAATTTGAAGAAAGGTAGTCTCACGAGACCCTGGTAACCGCTTACTTACCTGCCTTAGTTCTAATAAAAAACTGCAACCGTCGTGACATTCGTTTTTTTTTTTTCGTTGTAACAAACATTCGAAATGGTAATGTTATAAATCCCTTAGGTACTTACCTGCCCTAGTTCAATTCTACTGTGCGTGAATAAAACTTTGAAAAGATTTGTAGGTAAGGTTTACAGGTCATGAATCGTAACAAAGTATACAAACAATATACAAAAATTGTATTTGTCAAACATTCATGGGCAAAATTCAATCAGAAATGAATCCATCAAGTACTTAATGAAGAATCCTGGTTCTTCTCGGAACTGCTCTCATATTCAGACGCTCGAATGTAGTGAATTTGTCGATGAACTGCACATTGTTTCGCACCATCCATGAAACTACATCTTCCTTCAGAGTTGATTAGTTCGGTCGCTTTGTTGCTTTATCATACCACAACCGATTCTGTTGGGAATGTTTTCGAAGGTAAATGTAAACACACTCGATAACTCCGCCATTCAACAGAGCTTAAAGCGTTTTCTATCAAGACACTCTTTCTGAACATACCTTGTCTTGTAGAGCAGCATCTGCGAATTCATAAGTTGCGACAAGCGTGAGGTGTAGACTTGGAGTAATGTACAAACATATCCTGTGGCCTGATGAAGTTTGGCATTCAACTTCCTCCACAAAATTAGGTACTGTTCGGGCCTCACGACACCCCTCGCATGACTCGTAACATTTCGAACATTGTTAGTGTTTCACATTATCTTTTTCTCCGCAATCTTATCACACGATTTCTCGCGCCTGACTCCTTACAGCTTTGTCTCTATCGAAAGCCGGTTATTGGCTTCTTGCCGACGACGGAGGTCGCTGATCAATTGAACTATTGTGATGGAAATTGGCTAGTCGGGGGGGGGGGGGGGAATGATACTCACTGTTGAAAATACGGATTAGTAAGGAAATACATACTGCTGAAATGAAAAAATACAAGGCAGTAAACACTATACGAACGCAAGAGAACAGAATAAATATAGTTCAGGCTCCAGTCCTCTTCAATATTTTGGAATTACTCCTTGCATTGATGTCATGATGTAACATGAAGTTATTTTTGTTGATTAATATTGTTTATTCTGTCTGTTCTCTGGAGTAAACCTCACTTAGTAGATAACTCACAGATTGAAAGATGAAAGATGCAGTCCACTCTACCTGGGTGGCAGCATGATGTGTGGAGTATTATTACTATTTGTAATTTGTCTTTTAACGTTTGATTGCTTTGCAGAGCGATACTCAAGACCAAGATACGACAGCTGATGATAAGAGCCCACTCAATGATGAAGAAGATACAGCTACGGTTGAAGAACCCAACAGAGTTACCGAGGAATCAAGTAGAGTTGATCCAGATGCTATGATGAGAGCGGCAAAGGAAAGGAGAGAATCAATCCTGGACCAACATTGGGCAGTCCCTAAACATTCGGTTGATCAAGAAAAAGAGGAATCAATCCAAGAGCCTGAGCCCCGTAAGTTTGACAATAATTATAATATGTGAGGCAAATAATACTTCATTCTAAATTATTATCTAATAATTCTGTGAAGAAACATCCCAGTCAAATCTAGAAAACTGCCATGGAGTTAGATTTTTGTCCGACAGGGCTTGCCTTTTGGAGGTGAGTTTTCTCATTCTTCCAGCATATCCCAATAACCACTAGGGCCCAATTTACTGGTTCCATTCATATTATACTCTGCTTACTGAGTAGTTAGCGTTGCTCTAGTGGGAATTGTTGATACTATAATCAACTTGGTATGGCCTTGGTATTCTTGATTTTAACGAACCATCGAACTTATTGATGGTGGTTAGATAGTAGATAATGAAAGTGCCTTAACATTGCTTTCTTGGATGCAAGCTGCACGTCATAAGACTCTTAAGTGTCACTGGAAAAAACTGTACCTTTGGCAGGTAATTGAGAAATTCTTCTCTGTTGTCATCTCTAGGTTGATTTTTTCACCTGGTGCCCTAAATGCCACTCTTCACTCCCTGTAGAAACAAGAGGGCTTCGAATTCTCCCTGTTTCAGAAAATATTGCAGCAGAGGGTACCTGCCCTAGGATAGAAGCTAAAAACATCTGTTTGAAGCTTAGAATGTGTCATTATTGAGTATGATACTCGGATATTTCAGCACAGGTACTTCGTGTTGTAATGAGCCTCGCATGGATTTCCATGTGTGAGATCTTAAGTTCCTCTTGATAGATTTTGACAAAACGCACTTAAATAACTTTTGGGTTAGTTTCGCTCCTCAGGGCCTTCACGGAAGAATTGGATCCGCTTTCATTAATTTATATTGCATGCTAATTTGAGTGATTGGGTGGACCCATTTTCACCATTGCAGCCAAATCAATTTCTTTTAACGGTCTTGATGAGATTTTGATCAAAGTTTCGATACAAAACAAGGTCTCAATTCATTTCTTGCTATTTGTTTAGTTTAGAGAAGATATGTTAAACATTGTCGAACCGGTTTGAAATGCAAGAAAACGAGGGAAAAAAGAAAACTTTGGCCTAAAGACAATGAGCAATAGATGCCAACTCAATATTTCATGGTTTCTCTTTACAGATTAATGTTGTTGCTAATATAGACTATCCTTTCTTCAATCTTCAGTTCCAAATAAATAACTCACCACACTAGAGGAAAAATCTTGGAACATAGATGGAAATATCTTATTCCAACGTTCTGTGACGTAAACTCTAGATTTCAAATAGAGGATTATTATGAACACTTACTTACTGTAACAATTTAATGAAGTTCCAGCAGTAAACTGCTTCAAGTTTCAGCATTCTTCAAGGGTTAAAAGCCTATTTCATTTAGGAAATGAGAGATTCTTGGTGGGGACCAACGTTTTGCAGTTAGAATAATAATGTCTATCTAAACTGAATTTAAAGTTGGACCTTCAATATCCTGTGTGATTCGAGATATAAACCGTTCAGATTTTAGGAATACTTGGGTGGTGTTGTTGGAAGATAGCATGCTGGCAAGAGAAATTTAGCATGTTATTCGTTTTTGCAGGGGTATTAGATGAAGGAAGAAGAGATAGCGAAGGGCACCTAGTCAAACTCTCGTGCCACGACTCCGGTATCGATATCCGGGACCCCCCGCCGCCAGCGCCCACTCAACGAAAAACAGTCTACTCCGATGCAGACATACTGCTGGCAGGAGACGGTGAGTTCTTACCACCTGTGCCTGTCGTCCCTCTGCCGCAACCTACTGCTGAGGAAGAGAAGAAGAAGCAGTCAGTGTCTTTCAGCCTGGATGATGAACCTAAGGCACAGGATGATGACAAACAAGAAACTAGGAAAAATAAGGTAAACCTATGTTGAATTATTCGACTCCAAAATGTTTCCATGAACTTCACTTTGAGCTACTTCATTTTACAATATTGCTGTCAAACAACTTGAGTTCTTCATTTGAAGGCATCGGTAGAGACTCTCCCATTGTTGCACATACTAAGAGCAGTGTAGTAAATTGTGTCTGTAAAGATCACTGATAAATTTTAACTAAAAATTCATATTTCCTGTGGGTTTTTAGTTCTCAAGAATCTTTTATGAACATTTTGTTGATTTGAGGGCGATAAAAGAATAGAAATAACTAGGTTTTGCACTTGCGATTTAATCGGACGCCATTAGAAAAAGTTGAGATAACAACACAGAGTATAGAAATACAATTGGGGGATGAAGCCGCCTAGGAACCCATGCGGTATGCAAATCGCACGTATAATTAATGAGGGTGGTTCGCAAAAACAACACATTTTCTCTGCACGTTTTTTAAATGGCATTTATTTTGTCTTGTTGGTTAAATCTGTAGTAGTATGTTTTGATGTGAGTTCTTCGAAGATGTTAATGTAATGGGAAAGAGGATCAGGTTTCTTTAATTCAACACATAACCAGAACTTCAGTGGATTGTTATTCAACAGGCAAGAAGATAGAATGATTCTCTCAGCTAGTACATTTTCTTTATAGAAATAACGTTCAAATGATTCGGTTAATAGTGACGGACTGTAGCAGTCACCACAGTCACAGTAGCGCGTTACCTGTTATAAAACTTGTTTTTGATTAGGTAACCCTGAAAATTATTCCCGAGGTTTATTATTTCTGTATTTTATGTTCTTCGAAGATCATTAGTCTGTAATTAATAACCGTACATTGACGTAGGCACCTACGGAGAGGAAATGATTGAAATTAAAAATAACACTACACCTTACTAATCTTCCTGTGCATAAAATGAGGTGATGTCTACATGCAATGTTACCTCTGAATCTGAGTGTATCACCCCATACGAGACACGGACGAACCAAAAATGAATGAGAAAAAGTAAAACATTTGTATTTTCTTGGAGATTTCTTAGAAAGCAATTCACTACGTTCAGACAAGTTTTAAAATTTGTGGATTTTATTACAAGACAAATTTTAATTAATTTCAAGACGTTCTTTTTCATGACACTGTCTCGCCCACAGGAAGAGCAAACTGATGAACGTACAGCGATTCGGGGGTTTTTCAATTAATAGGGAAAATATCTATCAATTACAAAAATTCATATTGTATTATTACATTGTATGATATTATCTTGAAAGTTGTTGTTTCCTCAGATTTTTTAATATTTCACCCTTTGATGTAACCCCCTAGGATTGATCGAAAGCGATACCGATCGAGGACTCATTTCTGAATAAGTGTCGTGCGAGATTTTTTTACCCAAGTTTCATTAACAAGCTTCAATAGCTTGAAAAAGTAGATGGCGGGACATTTTTGAAAATTTGTTTTTGGGATTCTACACAACTTGATACGTAAACCTACCAATTTTAAGAGTGACTCGGAGGTTCACCCTGTCATTTATTCATTGCTGTGTTGCTTTTGTCTGAAAAAGATCAGATTCCCTTAACTTCTCCAAATCACATGGCATATTTTGTCTTCTTACTAATTCTACATTGTATACCATTCAGATGTTCAAGAGGTTATCCTATCCGCTGTCCTGGGTTGAAGGAATCACGGGAAGTGAAGACAAAGATTCACTCCCATCTTCGGCTGAGTCCCATCCGTCACACACGCCTTCCTCCGTCTTCAGCATCTCCAAAGTCTTTTCAAGGTAAACACAATTGCTCCCGATCATAAAATAGTTTATAAACAAATTTACTGCTATTACGTAATTCCAGCGAATCAATAAAACAGTCAATATACTAGTCAGGCAGTCGGGATTGAAATACGAATTCTCGTTTTATTTTGCTGTAAAAAATACTTGTTTGATATCACTATAGTAATGAGATTCCTATCCTCTATTGTTTATTAATTATTGATAGTTCAGCTCCTTAAAAGCTGTACTTTTAATGCCAACAAACTCGTTCTAACTAGAAAGGTTGGAAAGTATGGTTCCATTGTTTTAGTGCCCACCTTGTCATAAATCACGAACTTACTTCGAGCTTTTGAAGTGATTGCTGTGAATTGAAGTCATTTGAATTCCCTGATTCCCATCTATTCCCGTATCATACGCTGTAAGAACATTTTTCTGGGACTATAAATTCCAGGACATGAGTTAAAACTGAGGAACCTCTGGGTTTTCAGAAAAAGCGGTAATGATCAACCTGTCGCACGCTGGCGACGATCGATGTGGTAATGAAATGAACGAAAAACTACTGAAACTGCTTGAAACTACTGTGTGATTTTTGCGAAAGAAGTTGAACTTTAATTGCAAGTTACTTGATTGAAGGGAAGACTAGCCCACGGAGACATTTTCTCAGTTATGGAAATACATTGTGCTCTGGTGGTGTCTGTTCAGAATAGAAACGTCATAGGTTAGAAAACTTAAATAAAATTCCTTTGTCAATTTCGTATCCTTCAGTTCATTATTTACATGTTTTGCAATTTTAAAAAACTAATAATTCCTCTATAATGTCCCATTGCACTATGTATCAATCAAGTGCAACAATGTTTTCCAGTATGGATATAAATTGTTCTCAAGATGCAAGACTGTACATAAGTTTTCTGAACGACCCTTCCAGAGTAAGGCCTCTCATCAGTTTTCTGTGGGCTAGCTTTCCAATGACTATTAACATCTTCCCCTTCATACTAAACGATTGGTCGTGCGACTTTTCCTAATAATTATTGATGATAAGAATGTGAGTTTGAGAGCTGCTCAATAACGAATTGTCTTTTTTGTTTTCTTTCCTTTGTGCTGCTATTGCGACATTATCCTTCATCCAACACCTGCCTCATATCGTCACCTTGCTGTCTTCGCTCTGCTTTGACAATATTATGACCTCGAACACCCCGCATTTAAAAACGTCTTGTTGCGCTGTTATAAATACGTTATTTATTCCGCGAATATCTCAATTTTCGGGGTATTCAGCTCGCCCATCAACATGGTTACCGATTTCGGGTCTGGTCTCTTCATGAAAACCCCGAGCGAAGACGGCGGAAAATTCCCTTTCCCTCCTTCTGACTCTCTCCCCAGTTCTGCACCTTCCTCAACCTCTTTCTCGCCTTCAAACGTCATCGGCTCTGTAGGGTAAGTCGTCGAAAGACAGAAAAACAAACCATATCCCCTATTGGTGTTGTCACCCTTCTGAACTCATAGATTGACTTCTCGGCCATGCTATGATTGAAACCCCGTCTTTCTTCGAAGTACCATCCATTTTTATTATTTTAATGACCATGTTCAGGAGGAGAACAACCTATTTAAATTACCACAATAATTCTCCTGACCATGGTCTCCATAAGATGTCTGTCTTCTATTTACTTCACCAGAATGATTTTTTAGTTTTTTTCCCTATACCCTAAATAAATAACGTGATTGCACTCTGTAGGTACCTACCTGACCAACCTTACGTTTTGTTCTACAGGAAATGCTGCCTTGTCACATTTTTTCTTGACTCCCTCTAGCTTAAAAAATACCACACTTGTTGAGCTTGCATTACAATGCCTCTACTAATTATTGTGTTGTTTCTTTTTCAATAATGTACTGTCTAGTTCATTACACAGCTTCCACCTAAAAAATATTTTGTTTTAACCATCATTTTAAAATGGATCAAATTTAAATGACAAAACGAATGAAGTAAAAAATGTCCATTTCCACAATGAAAAAGTGTTTTTATGTCGCAAAGATTTTGATGGCCCTTATTTTCATCAGCAACAAACAATATTAGCAATTAAATCAGAAAAGGTGTGATTTATACAGCCCCAGATGGAAGAGAATTCCGGGACGTATACTCCATAGCTTGTTGGGTAGGGGATGTGAAAGAGGAAGGGCTGAAGATGGCCGCACAAAATGTGAACGCCACTATAACATTAGACAATTCTTAGATATCGTTTAAACTATCATTTGAATTAATCAGGTCTTACACCATTGCTACAAGGTTATACAATGCGGAATCACTTTGCTGATTCTTCTGTTATTGTTTGCTATTTATTCCGACCTGACTGTCACAATCGATTGAGCTAGGTAACCTTATTATCTTGTGGAAATATTACACTTTTATTGGATCCGTAACGTAGCAATGGGTTTAGGTGATTTGTCGAAAGTTGAGATCAATTTTTACTGGGAGACGATGATCTAGGTAAGCGGGGGTGATTTTTTTGAGTCGTCCTAAGTCTTATCACATTTCTGAAAGCGCTTTGCGTTCTATGTCTCCTTAGTCCCCCTTCAAATACATAAAACTAGAAAAAGGAAGAGGCAACGATTTTAAAACAACACTTTTCCTTTCGCTACCTTGAACTGCGCGAATCGCCTGCTCCAAGATAAACCACTTGTCCTATGTTCGCTGCACACCGGTAACCTCTCAGTCTGCTTGATGGATTGTTGCATGTCACACAAGAAAAAACGTTTACCGTGTACTTGTTTGGTTGATGTTCTAGAATCCTCGAAATTTATTTTCCTATTTAGTATTTTGTTAGCATTGTATTTTAGTTGTGAACTCTGGAATCTTGAACATGTCTTTGACGTACATTGAAGAGTGTCTTCTTTCGTTCTGTCAAGGAGAAATTCAATATGTAAAGAATATCTGTGTATCGAAATTGAGCAATTACTATCGATTAAATTGCTAGGCATACGTTGTCAACTGAGCTAATTAGATGAGTGATTCAAGCAATCGTATAAGCATGTAGTTTAAAAAAAAAATAGTGAATCTAAAATCGTATATCTACAGTAGTTTAACAGAAAACTCAAGTTATGATGGTGAATATTGAGAATCACTTCATGAATATGACTTCGTTTTTTCTCTTGAACGATTCCTAAAATCAATAATAGTACTTAATTTTTCTAAGCTGAAACTTTTACAGAAAATGTCCTAGTTTGTTTTGTTTATTTATGAATTTCTTCCTTTAACTATGGAAAATGTCCACGCTTCATAGTAACTTAGCTATAAATAACAACCGATTGCATTGGGTTTTATAGGAGAGCCTCCGTTGGGAACCCGAGCTACACCAAACCTAAACTAGACTATAGGAGCATGGTTTCCGTTGAAGATATGCCAGAGCTTTTTGTGCCCTTTGATAGTAAGTATTTGCATTATGGAAAAACTTCTTCATTTCTTAGTGCATTTCTTCATATATTCTCTTTCACTTAATTCATAAAATCTATACTCTTTTCTATAGATTGTAATCGATAGGTGCATCGCCCATTGATACCCCTTTGTTTACATGAACAGTACATGATCTATGATTTTTCAAAACAATCCTACAAAAATATCACCATACATCAGCACTGGCTATGTAGTGTTTTATTTTTTTCTCCTAGTTTTTCTTAAGCATTAATGTAGATAGATGCTTCAAGTATTATCATAAAAACTGAATTCAAGTTGGTAAGTAATAAGGCCGATTTCTCCCGTATAATTTTTTGGCGACCCTGTAGATGAATGAGGCATTTCTGGACAAGTTGGACCGCTTGTTTTCAAAAATGCCTTATAAGTTGAGCGTATAGGATTAGTTGTCAACTGTTAACATTACGATTGTCAACTATGATGAGTATGTTTGGTTTACCGGTGCGACGTCAGTGCAATCTCTGAGAGAGTTCCGATATTATAAAATTTCAAGTGTCATTTGAGAGCATCGCCTACTTGACCTCACACTAAATTGGATCTTCTATTGTAATACCGACGGTAACGGTGGTTCTTCCTTGAATCCGTCTGTGTGCCGTTCCCACAAAGGCCAATATTTACGTTTTTTGTGGGATATTCTACAGATGTTTGAGAACTGACAATTTTGTTCCCTAACAATATCAGAATAATGCAAGTGAGAAATAAGAAGCCTATGTAGATCATTCGTCCTTTAGATCTTACTAGCCCAACTGAAACGAGCGATTACCACATTGTACAAACTGATCTCATCGGTGGTCTCAGTTTGCAAACAATGTTATCACTTAGAACTTATCATTTAAAAATCAATGTTTACCTAACACGGTCTGAAAATCAAATGATTCAGCAATGAATTTCTCATGGGGAGTGCAGAAATGTTTCAATTTATTGATGTAAATACTGTGAGATTTGGACTAGATGCAGAAAAATCTTTCCCCTGATTCCATTATAGAGCTTCTCTTGGATTAACGAAATCAACGTGCAGAAACGGTTTTAATGATTTATAAATTCAATATTAATAATCCTACAATCGGTTATGCTTCGTAAGCATCTGTTCTATGAAAAAGGAACATCAACTCTCGGATTACATGGCGCATGCGACTTCGTTCATTTGTTTGACAATTCTCGAGTTGTACCTGTGTGCTCATATCGTTTGGGCTATTGAAATTATTTTCTTACCGTTCTGGGGATTGACACTTGATTCTTGACCACGATGTCAAGAATTACCTGGGGATGGTAAAACCTGCGTTCTAACAAGGGATTCCGACGGTTTTCCTTTTAAAAACGAATGCATCGTCCAACGAACCACTTGAACTAAGACCAACCACAGCACGGTTCTAATAAAATCAATTTAATACATTATCTTGGAAAAAGCCATCTCTTCAAAGCTCAACCAGTGAGACTAACTACAGTCGTATTTTCTCTGTTGTATTTGCTTATCGAACGTCTAGTTCATGCTCCGAAATTCCCGCTACTCGAAGATCTGGGTATGTCGTACTAACAAGTGCATGCTCCAGCATCTCTTCATCTATTCTACTTTAACCTTAAAATCTTATCTTTTGAAAGACAAACAATTTCTTTGAATTTCTCTCTTCAGAAATGCCCGCATCGTTCAAACTGTACTTTTCCCCCCAACTTTCTGCCTCACCGTTTCAAAATCTTACAGCTCGTTTTTGTCAATTCTACATCTTATTCTGCTTTCTAAAGGCTGCACGAATGAATCTGTGCTGGATGAAAAGCATAAATCCCAGGTCTTGTTTTTTGTTCGCATTGGTTCTTTCGCTGGCTATTTTAGTTGATCTTCAGTAGAAGATTCATATCTTTTATTGAAGCATTATTATTTATGATTTTTTTTCTTGTTTACAAAATATTGTTTTGCATAAAACATCGTTTATTTAAATCATAATGATTTCTTTTGCATAATAGAAAGATGATTTCTGTTCTTGTTCCCAATCTTTAGTACCTATAACTTTTGCACGACCTTCTTTTACGATGTCGCTTACGATTTGTGCACCTCATCCAAACAACACATTTAAATCTGTATTGAAACACCTTCATAACTGATTTTCATGAATCATGAAATTTACCCACAACAAATTAGTTTACAATGATTTTTGTTATAATTAAGTTTAGAATGAGACACCAAAAGACTCCAAGTTCTTGAACAACGGTTTTATCATTATTTTACTCGATGGAAGGGACCGGAACTTTCTAAGAAAATTAATTTTATTTGGTGGCACTAAGCACTGATGTTTCCCACGTGAATAATTACATGCAATACATGATACTTTAAATTGTGAACAAAATGAATTCTGTAGGGACAAATCTAAAACTGTGAAAATGCAATTTGAAATTTCTCCTGTGATATTGTTGACAAAAATCAATACAACTTAGTAGCTAATCGATTAAAAACATACATTTTAGTTATAATTGTAAATATTTCATCAAAACGAGAAACGGAAGGGGGGGGGGGTTCAGCTAGAATGATATGATTCGGCTTCTTCAAAATCATACTTCGGACTTTATGTTTCATACCTAGAATGAATCAGCCCGTATAGTACGCCTTTACCTCCCTTCGTAAGAAAGCAAACATAAGGGGGGATAGATCAGGGGAAAATTCGTATCCTATTAGCATTAAGTATAATAAGTTGTGTTAAATAAATCCACGGACCAGGTAGTAATAGAAGACTTGCCTTCCCGACCCTCTTAATTATGCATGGATTCTGACCTCACGTATATTATTCCACTTTTAAGGTTGCATTAATGTTATACTCATTAATGGTCAGTATGTTTTCATGAAAATCCATTTTGAAACAAGAAACCGAAATTTGTGTCATCCTTTCTCAACCTTTCAATCTCTGAAACCAGAGACCACATAAATTCCCCATAATTAGCAGAAACCAATTAATTGAAAATGAATTTGTATATTCAATACACTACCGTCTATTATCTACTGATTAGTAATCAAGACTTCGTTAGATATTATTTTTGGGAGACGGGCATAATTTTCGGTGTCCTTAACACATTGGTATCCTTGAATCGAATTTTTAGTTGCTCGCAACTACGAAATTGTTTTCGTGAATGCTGATTGAAATGGTTGATGCAGAAATAGAATTGTGATGGGGATAAACTTTTGCAGAACTGATTCCTCGGCCAGCACGATCATGCGAAGACCCTCCGCTTTACCTCCGATTGAGAATGGGCAAACCGAAAGACCGAAAAATCCCCAAATCCTCCACAATAATGTCGTACGGAAAGAAAAGGATGCGCCCAGAATATTGGTTCAGCGTCCCCAGAGAAAGGTATGTTTGTTGGGATTATTTAATCTAACGATTTTATTTGTTAACTTGATTGTATTGTTGCTAATGTTTTATTTTAACAAAATACAAGATTGATAGCCTATTTCCACCAAAAAAAAAAGGTTTTGAAACTTCTAAACCGGTTTTGGTTTTTACACCATCGTCCATACACTAGAAAATGAAGGAAATGTGAGTGGACATGCTCCTTGTATACAGAAAAGAGGTTAAATGTGCCTTCTGATTTGACCAAGTATTAAAAGGTTGCGAATGGTAAAGTGAAAGGTTTCTTCTGATTGGGTCAAGGATTAGAAAGGTAGGTGAAAGGGGTTGACAGAAACATTCCAATTAGTATAGAACGTTTAATTACACATCCATATCATTAATTGATACACTCAAGTTAATAATTTACCAAATTCCAGAGATTCTGAACAATCTACTTTTACCTACACGTTTTTGACAAACATGAGCTGCCCTCGTTGCCGCATTGCTCCTACCTTTCTTATAACTCTAAGAAAAAAAAATCACGAACCATCAACAAATAATTATCATTTCATTAACAAAAGTCATTAGGCAGAAGAAACTTATAGGATCAGTTCTGAATTAGATGGAAACGATTCGGCAGTGTGTATGCACCCTCCTATTAAGAAAAATTATCCTAAAATCAATGAGGTTGCCCTCATGATACCTAGTCATTGTGGATACGTTCAAAATTGGAGTATAGATTCAAACTAATCAACTATGAATAGAAAAACTATGATTCCTGTGCACACCCCATCGTAAAATTCATTTTTGCCGACAAATATTGTAACTGTTTGGTCAAATACAAATAAAATGTTGCAGGAATTGTTTCTGAATGGCTCAAAACAGATGTTAAATTAGGCATGTTCGTAAATTTAATTTTCTAAAATTTTGAAGCCATTGTTACAGCGTAACTTTCTTTGGAAGTTCACTAAAAACTTGAAAACTCCCCATTTATGGGAGAAACAATTTCTAGAAAATTACTTAAAGGTGTCGGAAAACAAAATGCCCTTTCACAATCAGATCTGTAGTTTATTTGTATGATTTTGTTGTATAATCCAATTGTTACGTATCCAGAAATTTTCATAATCCAATTTCATATCCAGCAATAAATTGGATGTTGATTAATAAGCATACCTAACGTAACAAAGTGTGAATTACAAAACAGTGGACAAAAAGAAGATAAGTTATCAAATTGAGCAGTAGTATTGGTACCTAAACACAACAGTACCCAACTGTCCAACTAGTTGCCAACTTTCTCTTGATGTGATCTGGTGTGTCAGATATATCAAGATAATGAAGCAATGGCTAATTCATCTGAGGGCTGAAGCGAAATCCCTGCAACAGCTACAGGATATCCCTGAGGATGAGAAGCTTGAAGTTTTTACTCAGACTTAGCAGTTTCAATAGAAAGATGTAACTATTTGTATCCTTCCCACGGATCAGACATCCATGATGAGAGTAGGCGTTGGTAACCGCTTCGCCCTAACAAGAGAGCAGTTAGCTTCCAATAATAATATGGTATTCAGCCAAAAATGTATCCGGATTTCCTATGATCCTCGATTCTCGATTGAACAACTGTTATCGTGCACCTTTACATTCTGTTTATTTTCCCGTTTCAGGGTGGATGAGCTTTACAAATTCCTCACATCCTGGGTCGGCCACCTGTACGGGGACGTGGATGACGACATCATTGCCGCCCGCGGATACGAACTTATCGATTCGGACACCGAACTCTTCGAATCAGATGATGCTACAGCTGATGGAAGAAGATCCAGCGACGGAGAAATCGACCTCAACATCGCTAAAGAATCCTGGGAGGTAAGTCTTGACAACATTATTCCATTGCTTTCACGTTTATACTCTTGGTTGAAGATGAACTTGAAATCGGTTGTTCCATTACAACAGATTCCCGACAGTTCTGAAAATTAACGCCTAGGATATATTTTTTCACCTCTCTCAAATTAAACAAGATACCACCAACCAATATTTTACTTAACAAACCCCATCAAATACACAAACTTGTTTGTAGACTGTATGTCAACAATATGTAGCTTTCACAGTTCACCTCCCTTTATTTTAACCTGTTTTATTCAAAAGGACCTTGGTAATTGTGGCATAATCGTCCTGGCTTTATATTATCAGTTTACTCATTGCATTTTGTGAGCGCTGAATTTTAATCTATCTAAAATTTATTATTGAGATCAATTCATTAAACTAATAAAAATGGACTATAATGACCTCCCCCTCGCCCGATTTTTCTCTACTTCAATACTAGATAAGATACATTTTCAGAATCATTAAATGGTAGACAAAATTTATGGCATGTTTTCGGAATGGATGAATTAATCATTTAGGTGCCTACTGCCTAAATACAGAAAACAAACCAGTGGTGTTATTATAAAATTTTGTTAGAGATTTGCTTTTATTTTCACCAAGTTTGAGGATCTTAGCGTCCTCATCATATTTCAACTTCGATCCTCAAATGGTCCCTATTTTCTCATTGAATATCATCGCTTGTGTTTATTTGCTTGAAATGGCATTACAGTTTGGCATTACTGAAATGGCTGACGAACTATTCGTTTAGTTTATCATTGCTACTGTTAGATTTTTACATTATTTATATCTGTGCGTATGAATGAAATGTATTGTTGAATGTCAGATTATTCATAATAATTGTGATAATTCCATACAACATTCCACCACATTCTGGAAATTAGTACCTTTAGAGACCTACTTATCTAAGCTTTAATGTGCGATACACACGACCATGGACAACCGTACATGGACACCATCTAATTTTCACATTAATAACTCCTCATATTTTCATCACTCCTCGATGGCAAAATAATAAAATCATGTCTCCAGTTTAGATGTTACTTAATGAACCATAGATTAACCATAACCATAGATTAACGATTTCCACTAACTGCAATCATAATTTCTCGTGGTTCTTGTTTCGTGATCAAAGTACCCGCGAAAACACAGCATCCACAAATGTACAAGACACCTGATGTGCAAACAAATTATTGAGGTTATTGGGTACTCAAATGGGAAATGTGTGAATCCAGGTGCTGAAGGCTCGATATGCCAAGTTCTCGACTTTGGTGAAGAACCAAGCAACGTTCCCTTCAACTGATTCTCAAGCTGATCATGAGGTGCTTAAAACCTGCGCCAATAATTTTCTTTCGTTCCCTAGAAAACTTTCATTAAAATTTGCTATAGTTTTCTGTTGCTCATTGTCAAGCTTCATTTCCTGTCTTTGAATTTCCATGAACTTGGTTACTCTTACACTCACATACCTACCTTCTATTTCAACAGTAATGTGTAACGGAACAATCTAAATTCTTTAAATAAATAAGAACAGAATTTTTGCCTTTAAAAGCTGTCATTTGGTCTAACAGGATTGTTATTTCTATTGAAAGATACAGCAAATGAAGCTTGACCAGCCACCGAAAACGTAAATGCAGATAATACCTTACGTAAATAAGTCGTTGAGCAAATGGGTACCGACCACAAATTCCGAAATGAAAGTAGGGAACGGAGAAAATTTCTTGTCGCAGTTTCTGTGTTGTAGCCCCTCTAGATGTTTAGACCGTTCCTGGGGTTGTAGTATAGGATAGTTTGTTGTTCCGCACCTATAGAAAACCTCTACTTCTTAAGAAGAGTGCACCGACTTTTGAAACCGTAGATGAATGTTTAGCAAAACCACTATTGCTTTAGATGTTACTCTACAAACTATCTTCTCCAATTGGTTGAATTTGTTTCATCCATTTCGGGCTATCCTTTCTTCTCTACCTTCCCTTACGTTGAACCATGTACATTTTTTCTTGTAGTTTCTGTGTTTTTTATGACTTCTCGAACTATCACAAACATTATCCTTCTGTATCATATAAGGGTGGTCAATTAAGCCTATTAAGGATGCCATGTATCGCAGATCTGTCTCTTCATAGTCCACAGAAATGGACTGCACTTTCCAAAAGACTGCACTGTACATAATTTGCACATAATGATGTTAAGTGTTGTTCAGATTTGGTCGAGTCTGAAAGTAGGTATTTTAGTGCATCTGAGAATCCTTGATAACATATTATTTTTCACCGGTTTACTAAATATCATTTAACAAACATAACTGATGCTAGTGCGAGCGTTACTCACTAAGTTAGCTCTATTTCTATTGTGAAACTACTGATTTGACCCATTCGTGTTGCTACCATGAAGACGTTCCTTTGATATAGATTCGAATCCTAACTAAATGAATTAGTGCGATTATTACTTCTATTTATGCACATTGGTAATTGATGTGAAAGAACCAGAATTAATTTTGGAATGGACCTTTGCATGTAGGTCCTTCCGTTCCTAAGCATAAGAATATACAATTAAATATACTGTAGAACGTGAAATGTAAACAACCTCTAAAGCTGTTTCATTACCATTCGTTTTAAATCCTCGTTTTGGAACAAAAAACTCGGTTTTCTTTTTAGTATCAAAAACGGTATTCACTTCACCTTAGGGTAGTCAAATCGAACCATCAAGATCGGTTTTAAGGTCCATTTCACAATCGGCGGTCTGAAATCGATTGAACCAATTAATCGATACCAAAAATCGATTAAAATCTGTTTTTCGGTTATGATTATTTTTATTTTTTTTTTTTTTTTATTTAATGGTTCACTTTTAAACTTTCTATATGTTCAAAAATTCAATGTCCGTTCGCCGTGTCACGCATAACTGCCTCAGAAATGGTGCAAATTATATTGAACTTGTGATCAAAATTTCGATCCATTTGCACTATGTTTTAATATTCCTCAGGAGCCGACATGGTGCCCGTAAGGTTTTCAGCTAAATTGGACAAAAGCTGTGGTTGTTTCACCCTACTTTTTTCGAAAAGTCGGTAATCAAGTAAATTTCTCATAAGTACCGTGAAATTGGGCGTAAAACCTGAAATTGTGTAAAGGTATTGTTCGAATACCATCTAAATCGTGCGATAACTGTCGCCTGCGCATACGCTAATGAGATACATTTAAAACCCCTGTAACTTCTCTTAAAAAATCGTCCGAATGATTCAAAATTCAGCAAAATACTCCTCTTGAAAAGAAAAAAAGGCGCTCTTTTGGTAATGTCTATAGTAAAGCTACATATACGTCCAAATGAATAAAAGTCGATTTAACCTCACAAAAATCGATTAATCGTTGACAAAAATCTACATTCAATTAAAATCGACCCATGAAAATCGATTGTAAAAAATCGAAAATTGGTGGTCAAACATCGATTTTTTGTTAAAATCAAAAATTGATTCCCAACCCTACTTCACCTTGGGCACTTTCTCTAACAGTCTATGCCTTAGTTTTAGGTTGGTTTTTACTATTCGAGAATAAACTAAGAAGACAGCACAACAATTATGTTTCTGTGTTCACAAATTCCACAATTACAGCTGTTGTGACTCGTGCGTCACAAACCTTCACCATATGGATTTTTACCTTATCTTAATGATGCTCTCAGATATAGCTCTGTCACCCTTGATCGCCTCGATTATGTAATTAAACGTACGTGTATTTCGATGCTTATTAAAATGTTTCGGTCCGTTTTATGATCTATAAAACATTAAATAAGAGCCCGTTCCTTGAGCTTTCTATCGCATTCATTTTCAACCGGTTCTTATAATTAATTATTCGGACAATGCGGTATATAAGGTGAGAATCGGTCGCGTAGTATGTCGCCGAAATGCAGCAGCCTCTGTAGAGATTGTTCCACGTCTTGGCGTCGTTTTTATGAAGGTGACAATAGCGTTTTCTTTACTCGTTGGGCCCTCCGTCGCAATTCAGTTTCGTCTGGGACGGCGATTGAGCTCGCGTTTAATTTTAGATCGCAGTTTCAGTGTGTTCTTTGGGTCGATGACTGACCTTAGGGTGACGACTATTTCACACAAATAACGACTCAGTACAAGAAAAAGTAAGTGAACTTCAACACTCTGGAACTGTCCATAAGAAATCGATGTTAAAGTTGAGGAGGAACAGTTAAAAATTAGGAATAAAATGAATTACCTATCGAATTAAAAACGTGATGACTCATATTGTTGCTATTTTATCAATTAGATAAGTTATCTACTATAGCATTTGGGGGGGGGGGGGGGGGGGTGAAGATCAACATAGGCAACTTTTCTTTATCTCTAAATTCAGGTTTTTCTCCACATAAAGTAAATCCATATGGGAGCATGAATCTCAGACATTACTTTCTCCCAACATTAGAGCCTCTGAAAGCCTACTCAGAATGTTAGATACTGTCTTGGTGCGCTATCAAAACTGGAGGAACCTTCAGCAACCTTCTTGGTCGAAAAAATCGCATTGTAATAGTAACCATCTGGTACCCAGGGATTCGGTTGGGTCTGACCCCAAATGCGGCAAGCCTCCAGATCCCTGGAAAACAGACTGTTCATTTAACTTTCTATGTTTGTCTCATTACTCCCAAACACTCTAATTCTGATGGAATATAATGGATTATTGTCAACCTACTTCCTACCACGGGCTCATGGCATTTAAAAATAATATATTGTGAAAATCCTTCGTTTTTCAGTCCCTTTCTATACTGTTTTAGCCAAGGCTTGATTATTAGAAAATGCAACGAAATTGAGTTACGTAAATGTATCACGAAAATAAACAGAGGTTTCTCAATTTCTTTACGTTCAGCCGATCCATTGTTCGAGTATACCCTTTGGGCCATGGAAATCTACCAATAATGCAAACTAGTTTATTTAAAAATAGTAATAATAAAATTAATAAAGCATTGTTTTATTGATTATAATCAATAATTATTGATGTTTAACACCGATTACGGAAACTATTGAATGTAGCTTTTCTTTCAAATTTTGAATTACAACTTGTTTTGATATAGATTGGCTTGAATCAGTATTGTTATTTATCGTTTGGAACATTCTGAGTTGGAGGAATCTCCAAATTCAATGAGTTGCCTTCCTATTTCAACTGTCCAAGATCCAAAAACCTGATAAAAGAAAAAAATAATCGACTTATCAACGGTTTTTTTTTTTTACCCCAATCAGTTAGAATTATACGTTGGGGTGATTTTGTACCCTATGTACTCTTTCGGGCGAATTTAAGGAATTCTTAGAGCCAATTGATCTCTGTTACAAAACAACAGAGGTATCTACTGAATTTACATGGGTACCAATGGGACTTGTTTCCCCTGGCGTGAATGCGGAATAAAGACTTAGCGGTAAACTTGCACCCCTGTATGGGCTCCGAGGGTTAAGGAAATGTAGCATATTTCGTCATATATTTCTACCAAACAACAATATTATCCAATACTCGTGTGAGTTGAGCTTGTTAATTCGTGAGTTTATCAGAATTTCACATTATCCATTGCCGTACAGAAATGTAATTGATTGCGGGTTTAGTTATTTATTCAAATTAAGTTGTAATTACTTATAAATTGAATTGTAGTTGGCAAGTTTAGTTTGTCGAAAGTATTTACCGTTTAAATATGCAGTTAACACCTTAGAAATATTGCTTCTTGACGTTCGAAACGTCAACTAAAACTCACTTTGTAAACGGTCAATAGGGGGATGCTTCATGTTTATGTATTTATAGAAGGCAGTACTAACGTCAATAAATAGCATCAGAAACTGAATAAAAATTGACTGACAGAATAATTCGTAATGTGGTGAATGAATCGTTCATTATATAATCAAACTCTTCCATTGCGTACTGTTTATCGTCCATCCATAATGAAGATTGAATGGCTCCGAAATTACAGGTATCAGCTCAGGGTCAGCGAAGGGTCCAGGGGCATAGCAAATTCCTTTCACTTTATGGCTTTCGACCCAATTCTCGTACTTTTTAGTTCGATTTATACAATTCTGACCAACTGATGTTAACAGTGACTCGTTGAATTTGTAAACAAAAATTAATAGGATGAGTTATATCCGTAGATACTTGAATATTTATCATCAACTTTCCGTATACAACTAGCTGAAACTACTTTTGCCTACACTTTCGAAATTATTTGCTTCTGATTTGTTTGTGACTTCTACGTAGTACCCATATATTTTCGATTCGCTGGAAGATATGTTAGTTCGAAGGATTTCTGGTTTTGAGATAACAGGTTCCCGTGGTTTCTCGTGTAATGTAATACCTTTTAAGGTCCTTCAAGTGAGTGGAGAACCAGATCAGAGCAATAATTTTCTTTTCTCGTCGATTTCGTACAATTTTTGGTAGGAAACTCTCGGAAACTAGCCATTGACAGGCGCTACGCGTAACGCGAAAGGATCAATGATTCCCATAAATTGACTTATCCTTCACAACCTGGCCCGCAAGCTTAGAATAGTGTGTTAGGACCCAAAGATAATTGGGATCCCTCTCCCATTGCCGGCGAAGCGAAGGCTTGGTGTTGCAAGCAGTCAGACGAGTTCTAACCCAGCTCAGTGTCCTTACTTCCTGAGGTATCTCGCAGCCTCGATATCCCGTACGAAAAACGTGATCGATAAAAAAAAAAATCCCCTCCCTCCACATCTAATATTCCGGCGTTTTTCTGAAAAACTCATTAAATTGTCATAATCAAGCTGTCTTTTCGGAGGAAGTACCTAATTTCGTTGTACATTCTACCTCCGGAGGAGTGCCTATTCGCGTCCAATCTGCTTCAAGGACGGCACCGAAAGGGGGGCTTGCCACTCAGTAACCTCTGATACAAACTGCAATCCGTCACAACAAGTTGTACTACACCCCAATATCCCTCCACCAGTCGCCATATGCAAAAATGTTTGATTCCGAACGGTGTCCCAAGTGTTTTGCAACGTTATAAATTATAGGACGTCCTTGGTGTGAAAAGAAAGAACCTACTCAGTGCCACATTTGTCTCCCTCAAGTTGTGATGCCCCTCACATCGCCGGCTATCGCCCTGTAAAATCGCTCGATCAACTTCCCCCTTCTAAGCGCCTTTGAAGTTGGCTTGTTTTCCCGTGAATTTTATGACATTCGTCGTCAATTAACTCGGGATTTCAAGGCTGAGTATTCTAAAAAGGTTTCCGAATAGTTTTCCTCCGTTGAAAGTGCTTCGTTCCAGTTCCGTTCACGGTTTTTATCAGATCAGCTTGAAAATGGATAGCGTGTTCACTCTTGGGAAGACCATCGTCGATGTTGTGAGTTCATATTGCAATAATATAAAATTTCAACTTATTTGTCAAAGAATTGAGAATGAGTCAAATATCGTTGAATGAATGCCTTTTTTGAGTTATAAGGCGTCATTTTATATTTTCTTTTATATTTAAGACGCATTTGAATGTTTTTATAGGCCTTTATTAAGCCATATTCGAGCAATGCGCTTATCTAGTTAAACTTTAAGTTGGTCATTTCCAAACCCTTATCATGTTGACTGTTCCTTTTACAGTATGCCTTTCAACTCTCAATCCCTTAGAACCATCTATTACAAAATCAATAAATTTTCATCTAAATAGGAATTGCCAGAATAAAATAATATCAATCATAATCAGTAATTTTTTCAACCATTCAATTTGAAAAAAATCACTTGCGTTCTCTGTTGGGTTGTTTTCAAAAATGATATTGTCAAAGTGTGTCACATAAAAGGTGGCTTAGAAACCTTATGATTAAAATTCTAAATGAATAGTTTTTAAAAACTCATTGAATTTTAAATCGTTGAAAAAAAGTACCCAAGGCCTCCAATTTCACATAAAATAATGCATTTTCATTTGAAAAAAAGTGCTTAAAAGTTTGGAAACTCAAAAATTAAGTGGATATTTTGATTAAGAAGGACGTATATTGTTTTGCACATTGCTATTAGTACAATGTAACGCTTGCCTATCCTCGAAAAGTGGAAGTTATTTATAGAAAAAGGCAAGAAAATTGACGCGATGATTAAGTCACTTGTAATTAATGTCATTCTAGCATTATTTTTTCGTAGCGTTTGCCCACAGGGTTTATCGAGGGATGAGTGCGTATGTAATGTACATGTATTTATGGTATTTAGTACTTATAGGTTGTTGACCTCGATTTTCAAACTACTCAACAGACCTAGTGGTCAGCCAGGCGTCGCAAATTCTGCCTGTATATGCCAAAAGACTTGTACCAATCCAAAAGAACTTCGAAAATAAAATCCATTCATATTAATAATTCCGGTCTCTCAACACCTCTCTGTGTCTCGTTTTTCTTTCCTTGTATTGAAGTTGTCCCTGTCAGGTTTAGTAGCCCAGCTGTGGGTGGTAAAGTGATAAACAGAGTTGTCGAAATCAGCCTGTTTGAAACCTGTCAAATCCGTCTGAATGGCCTTTGATGAATGTATAATGTTGAATGCAACGTCGTCTAAGCTGCCTTGTCACTGTCTGGAATGAGAGGTCCTGCTTCGCTTGGTTAAAATGAACCCGAGCCCGACGCCCACGTTCGAAAGCTATACGCCCCGTCTCACTTCTTATAGTTCTCAAATCTCAACATTCTAACGGACGTATGCCAAACATTTTGGTATTGATGTGCTCGAACTCGCAATGTTCGAATATCCCAAAATCGGAACCGACCTTGTCTAAAACTATGCTTCTTACTACTCAATGAATCTCTTCAATGACTCTGTTAGTGTTGAGAATGGCTTAATTCCCCTCAAGTTTTATTCTTTCCTCAATTCCCCCTTTCCCCTAAATAACTCATAAGTAGTTTATTCAATTTGTTTCGTGTCTTTTATTAGTTCTACCCTCCTTTGCTCATGGTTACACCCTATTTATCAAAACAATGTCAAATGCTGTATGATATTTTTGTTCAATAAGTTAACCACCCTCCTTATAAGAATGAGACAAAATTAAATGAACTCAGTATGAACTGCGAAAAGTAGACTTAATTCAGTATAGTTTTTGCCTTGTTGAGACAATGATCTGTAAACCACTACCCTTCATTCTTACATCAATATGCACCATATTAATTCGATCCTCTCTTTTTGTGAGAAGTTCCTAAAAATATCATCATCAACGATACTCATCAAAACATGCTTCATATAATCGTCCAGGAGAATCCACTTCAATATTACCATATTTATCTGCAGGGAACAGTCGAATTTCTGCTTTGTGAAGTCCCCACTTTTAATTATTCTAATGTAATGCTAGTCAATCCACCGCTAAAATCTTGAAGGGATTGCAGCAATTTGTTCTTCCATTGAATAGATGTGTAATGAGGGGCAATTATGTTGGTTTAAGTAGAGGCGTCCCATTCCCCTAGCTATTCTTCTTCTTCCACAGCCATAAAATGAAGAAGACACCATTTCTATCAAGTAATTTTATTGAGTTTCATCGCTATTTTTCTTGGTTGCATCACTCCTCATTGAGTATTACAATTCAATTGCATCTAAAGCCGTTTACCTCCGAGCAGTTGCCTTCGACATGCAGAACACAGAAGTAGGTGGCACCTACTTATTCAGATGTATGTTGTTTTAGCGCTTCATTGGCAAACTTGACTAGGCATGAAACTTATATGTAACCCTCTTTTTGTCATCAATTTATTGGTTAGTGATGAATCTTTGTGAGGCAAACTTCTGGTAGCCTATAAAAGTACATGTACGTGTACCGTTTTTCATTTTCGATGCAAATTAAGCCACATTCATGGCTCTGGTATTGTTGAAAGTCCCATTTTCGAAAATATTCTTCCGTTTTTGGGTACTGCGAAATGATTCCTGGATTTAACGCTTTATTGCATTTCAATTCAAACTCTAACTGTATTGTTTTGGAGAAATTAATCTGAAAAGCCTATTTCATAAACCTAAAGTTAGTGTGCTGCGATTTTATTGGTAACTAATTTAAAGGCCCTGCTAAGCAGGTTAAAAAGAAATAGGTGAATAACACAATGAGGGAGTATAGAAACAATACGCAAAGTAAAAAAATCGTATATTTCAAGTCCCCGAGGAGGGGAGCACGTCGGTTGCCCTGGGAGACGCTCCGCCCCGCTGGGGCCCTCTCCCCTTCACTGGCGGGTCGGGAGGGGGGGGGGGGGTTCTGGGGGGTGAATTCCACCCGCCCAGCGCCACCCGCGGGATGAAAAACGGATATACCTACTCTGATACTTCCATCTTTATATATTGGTAATTAGTAATAAAACTCATGGTTACATAGAAAGTTAAGTAGGTATGTGGACACCTCACAAATCTTTAAATGCAATGATAAATTGCACACATACCCTTCGCAATGTCTGCAGTTTCGAGAAATGTATCCTTTTAAGCGACAGCCTTTCACTCGTGATGGTTTTCCCTTCCCGTTTCTTGAAACTGGAAGCTTTTTAGTTCCAGGGGTATCCTCTAGGTGTTGCAGGCTTATCGCCTCAGCCGTTGAAGGGGGCAATTAGTCCAATCTACCTCCTTCTTGTTACACAGTCTTCATTTTCAACATCAGCCAAACTCATCTCGAGTTGGGAGAGATGTAAATTATGTTTTTAAAAAATCCGGAATTTTGTTGTTCGTTACGAAAATTCTCGTCAATCGTATCGGTTTACGCCATTGTTAATTTTAATAAAACAAATCAAATCATATTTTGAGTTAACATTTCTGTTATTATTGTCAATAATTTTATATTTTGTCTCATGAGAAATCACTCTGTTATAGTACCCTGTAGTAAATGAAAATTGACTCTCTTGTCCTCAACTGAAATTATATGAGATTTCCATTGAAATGACAACATTAAGGTTTCTTGAACAACTCTGTTATTTGTACAATTTCTGGTTTCATTTTGTTTGATCGGCTCCCTCGCTTGCAATCGAAGATTAATATCTCCCGTTTCGGTACCTTCGGTACCTACCTGTGTTGCGATTTGCATGAAATTCCGTTCACCTCGCGTGCTGCACGTTAATCATCCCCAGACTTCCCCCATGTCCCATATATTTTCATTATCATGTTCTTCTGACCTTTCCACATCATTTCGATTTTCTCCCCAATTGATATTGCTCTATTAGGGTCACCCGACCCACACGTTTTGATTGGTCGAAGAAATTGAGCTACGGCTTCCCATTCGAGTAGGTAGATAATTGATTGACTGACTCAATAAATCATCAATACTCACTCGTAAACGGTTGCTATTTGACGGTTTTGATTCCCTGCGGATGTTATTAATAATCTAATCGGACTAGCCTTTGTGATTTATTTCTCTCTAATTCCCAAGTTCATTAGGAACTACACATCTATTAAACTTCTGCTCTAGATCAAATATACTTAATAAATCCATCACGAAGGATCAAGAATTAATCCAGTTCTCTCTGTTGTCAGAGTATACTTTTTTCCAATCATGAATTTATTAAAACTACTATATTGAATTATCTGAGTAAGTACATTAAAAAGCACAAAATGTGAATTCAATTTCGTCTCAATTTCTTGAAGGAGTTAGGAAGAAAAATGTACTATTAGAAAACAAGTGAAGTCCATTTTAGTTATTCTTTTCATCTTCTTTTTGATTTGATTTGTTTTTAAACCGCTCCCCTCTTTCTCGCCATTCATTGGTTGACGTTCCAAGATAGGCACAGTAATGGCAAATGTCCAATAACAGTAAGTTCGTTCGTTTTCTCCTGCCAAAATGTACGAAATTGGCTAAAGAAGTACCTCACCCAAGTTTTACAGTAAAATGTTGTTTCCTTCTATGCGGTTGTTGTATTCTATGCTTAAAACCAAATTTGTTGGCAGTGTTGGAGTCTTGGATGTAGAAAACTAAATCCGAATTACGAATTTTCATTGTCGTTGGTCGAAATGAGCCAAATGCAGTCGGGGCTGTTTAACAGGAAACACATAATCCTTTACCCTGATACGTAAAGTTTTTATTTTACTTGAGGATCTGGCACCTTTTTTATAAAAAATACTCATACTGATTGAAAATAGTCGATCGAGCGTTCTTCTCATCCCTGAGCACTGATAATATTATTCTAACATCCCTTTTCATTCAAGTGTCGTCTTGAAGAGTTCATTGAAGCTGCCGAGTTGACGCATCCCGATCATTCCGAACTCCATAAACGGGTTCCTCCTAGCAAAAAGCTGCACCTTCCTTCTAGGTATGGTGGCATCCAGCTTTCATGTCTTCATTCTACTCAGTCACTGTATTTGTATCAATGAAAATAGTTCTCTCTTGTCAGTGGCGAGGCGTGACATTTTTGCTAGGTCATCGCCAGTGGCTGTAATCACAGCAAAATTACCTGTCAAAAACGCCAATCTAAGGTGTTTTTGAGGTATGAAATTCACAAACCCCGCCTTAAGGTTGAAAATCGCTTGCTACGGTAACTGTTTGAACCGAAATTCCACGGACGCCACCGAGAACTCACGAGAGCTCTTGAAGGTTGCCGGACTCGCTCGACGTTGCGTGTTTGAGCATGAGTCTTGAAGCGATTTGATTGGTCGATTTTTTGGAAGGAGTAAAATGAGGGGGCCCTCTGCGGTGGGGTGAATGAGATACGCAGAATGACAGCGCTTCCACACAAGCGCTGATGTCGTCGATGAGGCGGTAATTGCACCAACTGCGAGCATGAACATTTCTTTTTTATAAAGAGGATGTTGTATATTTAACATTAGTGTTAACTAATTCTTTAAATTTATTAAATCGTGTGGTCATCGCCGAATCCAGAGATGACCAGAGGCTTCGCCACTGTCTCTTGTTGATGTCACCTGTTGATCCTTGTTAATGTTTTATTCGAGTAGATACTTCCTTAGTGAAACTAACTAGGGATCCGAAAAATTAGTAGAATGTGACTCTCCCTTTGTCGGGTTTCTGAATTGAGCAAAAAATTAAAAACACTACAAGGTGAATCAGAATCCCATGTATCACAAGGTGAGGTGCTCCGAAACCCCAGGCATTTAACAGCAGATTTCAATTGATTAAAGCCTAATTATCGTTTATATTCTATTCTTCTTCATTGGGTGACAATCAGTCAATGCTCGTAAGTACTTTTCTCACCAAAATTTCAATCAATTTCAACATTTCTCCAGATCCCCCCCCCCCCCCTTCGGAAATAAGGTAATGATGTAGTTGAACGAAACTTTTAACGAAAAATACACCTGTTATAATAGGTTAATTATTTGCTTATACCCTTTATCTTTATGCTTTATACTTCGCTGAATATCACAAGAATGGATCATCGTTGTGGACTGGATAGAAAAAATCACAAATTCCAATGGTGCTGAAGCTAACTTCGAACTTTAACGAAAGAGAACTCATTCAAATTTGACAAAAGATAACTATGCAAAGTTTGACTTTCAAAACAATTTTTGGAAAACTTCACAACCTTCTCGTACTCGACAAATTGGTTCATTGCACTCAGAACAGCAGCTGGTCGTATTCTTATCCTTCTTTCGGTAACAAAACTTGAACCGCTTGTATTTTTTGGCTTTAGGTAGGAATTTAGAAAGGAATGAAATCTACAAAAAATATAGATTATCATGCCAAATTAACAGAAATAACACCAGAATTCCATTAAAAAAATATATTATGTTCATGTAAAAAAGTTTTGTTACTGACAAGTTGGGATGCTTGCGCTTCCCAGCTTGGGTTTTTTGGAGAATGCAGTGAAATGAATAGGTTGCTGATCTCTCCAAGAGACGAGGGCCCATCAGCGGTTAGAGGACAACTGAAGGAGGAGGCTAGAGGTGACCTGGGCCCCTCCATTATCACAAGCAAAAAATGGCTTAAAAATTGATCGCTGTGGGGTACCTTGACACCCCACATTGTGATGTGAGGGTTAAAAAACTCACGTAAAATCTCTGTCTTCAGGTTTTTACTTAGCTACGCGTAAAAACGCTGAAGCCAATTCAGGTAGACTTTCGTAATCATCTTGTATGATATGCTCCATTTCTTACGAAACCCCCTTCATGTTTAATGTATTATACTTATAGTTACGGTTAGATTTAGTTAGGTATAGTTAATGATTCCTACTTCCTTACATCAATCTACGTCCGTAAATTGGACTTCGTTTTGAACCAAATTGTAGCAATTTTGTGGATTTGTTACTTTTATATAAATTCCGTTTCTAAATCTTCGAAATCATGTTCAACGCCGGGCTATTCGCAAGATTCGGCTAGGACGACTTTTCTTGATTGTCGGATACCTATACACTGTCAGTCGTAAAGCGTATCAACCTATTATTTCAATTAACCACTCTGCCAGTCCTTCTTCCTAGTTTGCCGTGCAGAATTTCCCTGTGGAAAACTCTATTTAGGGAATTGCGCAGTTTCGCGCGGACGCACGCGTACGTACTCGGTCAGATATCATCGCAGGATGTCCCAGTGCCAAATGCAAGGACGCCACACTAATTTTCTGTTTGGTCGAATGATTGCCACCTTCCTGCCTTATAGGAACCACTCGCGGTACAGCTTAGAGATTTCTCCCTTGCGTTTGACATTGAGTGATTACGAGTACTTAACTACCTACCCAGTTTGTGAATGCCAACTCAGAAATCGATTTAGAAGAGTGGAGCATATTTAGCGCTCAACTGTGAACCTTCGAAAACTAAATCCAACGAGGGTAGCTTTTAAGCCGATTTAACTATTATTGCTTACTTTTTTAGCTCCTCAAATACTAAGAGAGACGTAAGTTTAAAAAAAGACGTATTTTCCTAATGAATATATCATATTTTGTTGTCCATATTCTCAATATTGGATTCATATGGGCAAGTTCAAAATTTACGTTTTCCATGAAACGCTTCTTTGGAAATTCTCTTGTTTTGAGATCTTTGAAGCCTTTTCTTTTTGATGTAATTCTAGGTTATTATCAACTTTATTTATTAGGGTACATAGTAAGTCCAATTATCATAATACACCTTTTGCAAAATTGATGAAGATCTGATCGAATTTTCATATTTCGAAACTGGGCAGGCTGCTCATTACATTGAACCAGCCTTAAACAACTTTAAAATATCTTGAGCATTTCAGACATTTTTTCCTTATCTTTTCTAGGACCCTCGATGGCATTGGAAGTTTCAAGTTTGTTGTTCCAAACTTGTTAATATTCCGTTTCTTCTCAAGCGCTTTTACCTCCTTGAAGTTGATACTAAATTTCAATCAGATTTAATTTTATTTATAAACTATTGCTTCAAGCTGTCAGGCTCACGTCTTAACAAATGCCTGATGTCTTCAAGTCTTCGTGAGCTCCTATCTCTATAATCCTCTCATCTATCGATTAGCTACTTATTTTTGCAAATACCTTCACGTTAATTGTATTCAGCATTACGACCATGATATTTCATGTTATGTACACTGAAATTTCAGATTTATACAATTGGCCAAACTGACGCTTTACTATAGCAGACAAGCGTTTTGTACCTTTGAAGCTCACTGAAATTATTCATTTCAAACTATCGTTTATAAACTATTGAATTGGCCGTCGCTGAATCGACCCAGCTTTCTCTCCTTGTAGGCACCAACACGCGATCTTTGTTACTTGTTGCCTTCACTTGCGCAAGACAATTCGTTTGTATTGCTATCCTTGACACCAGGCTGTTGTTCCTTCTGATACATCTGAACCGCTAACGAACCATAACGTTCTTCCATATTGTGAACAAATAGGCGTTCATTTCGCTCTCATTCACGCCAACTCCTGGAATCGTTCGAAAGACTCCCTCCGCGATGTAATCAGCTAAACCCAGTTTTAAATGAAGAGTTTCTCTAAATGAAGACTTGCTATTCATTGGAAATACATTGCAATATGCCACATCATAATTTAGAATGTCAAGTTCGTCTCAAAATCAAACATTGTCGAAATAAAATTTCGGTGGTATGCTTATAAATCTGCTCATCTTGCCATTTACTGAGAAAAAGTCTTGCGAATAATACGGAATATTTATTTTCAATTCTTCCTTAACAAATTTATGATGCCGAAATGTTATTGACTCGTTTTGCACTTTGAGGGATCAAAGAAAAGCTCTGAACAACGTTTTTTCAATGTACCTACTGAGAATATCTTGATTATCTGGGGAAGATCAGATGAGAAAACGATGATTTCTTTACTGTCTATAACTGAACGGCATTTGGAGAAAATATGCAGTAATCTAATCTCAAAAGCGGTTTTAAATGAACTTAATTTAGAATAATAAGTTTTAACTAAATGCGTTTTAATCAATTTTCGAAAATTGTTCGTATTTTGGTATTCAACGTTCCAAAGTTCCGTTTTTGTATCTCTGGTATAGAGGGAGATTAGATAGATAGGCCACCACGGTCTTGACCGCGAACTGAAAACAGCTAAGGTGAACAAGCCTTCTCTTCGGTGTGATACTAAACCCGCACGACTTGAATGCTTTGTAGGTTTGCCGTAATTCAACCCCGCGTCCTCCGCAACCACTCAGTGACTTCCAACCCTGATATGCAGTATCTCATTCGTGTCTAAAATGTAATTTTTTTAAAAACATATATTACTCTCTGTGGAAATATTTGCTTGACAATTAATTGAAGTTTTCTTTAATTCAATTTTTGTCATATTTTGATACTTGAAAGTATTATTGTCTGCACTAAAGTACTATTTGTGAAATAGTATGTTACAGTAACCAATTAAAATAACAAACAGCAGATTTCAGTTGATAAGGAATGTAGGAAAATGTGTACATTTGAACAAGCCGTTCAAAGTTGATCACATTTTCTAACCACTCTTTTCGCGCAAATTGTTTTGATTTGTTCTAAGATGCGTTTTGTGTTTTTTGAATTATGAATAAAGTTTCAGTTTGGTGGAACATGATTCCGACACATCCCTTACTATTTTGAAATATTCCTTAGGAAAGAAATTTATTCGCAATTAAAATCACTATTAATTGAATACTACCTGTACTGAGTACGTGTCTCCTTACCGTATTCTTTATTAATAATTAACTACTAACCTCTCTCTACCACCCATGTGAAGCATTTGTACTTCCTTCTGTCAACAGTTACTCCTTTAAATGAAAGATATTCATGTTTACGAACGTTCGTAATTAGTATTTTCTAGTTGATTTGTGTGCCGACGGTTCCCGTTTTTCATCCAAGAAACATTCTTGGAGGCGATCAGAACTTGGAAGTAAAACTGGGTGTCCTTGGTCCGCCTATAAACAACACTACTATATCCACATTCATTGGTCTTGAACGCAGATGTTGTATAACCGTTTAGTTCACGTGCCATCTCTTTACTGTTACATCGAACTTACTTCTTTACATTTTCATTAAATCGTGGATTACCTGCTGCAACATTTAAGTTTCTAAAAATGAATTTTACATTTGTAAGTCCAATAAATTCACGACACACTAAAAAACACAAGCATTTTTGGTTGGATTCCAGTTGCTGCTGTTAGTTCCCTTACATATATTCCTGGGAGTTATTATAAACTTATATTTTCCAATATTTTTCAGCAAACATGCCCAAGAACTGAACTTGTATCCTAGATAAATATTGAAGAACTTGGATGAAACCGTGAAATATTGAAATATTGAAGAACTTGGATGAAAACTTCATTGAACGTGCTCCTGTTGAAGTGCAATACTGTATTAAGAACGGCATTTCTCAAAGAAAAAGAAAATGTACTACGTTCAATGATGAATTTTCATCACATTTTTGCGCATCATCATTCTGAAATGAATTTATTAATTCGTCTGTTCAGTCCTAGGTATATAACATAATAGTTTAGCCCTAAGACAGAATTTATTCCTGAAACTAAAAGTTAGAATGCTCTTCATAAACATTTCGGTAATTTTATCAATATCCCTGATTCTTTAATTTTCGCAAATTGAGCCATGATCCATGTTTGGGAGTTTCAGAGAACAATGTTCGTGCTGTGTGTTTATTTTTCCATTTAAAACATGGATATAAAAGTGTGACAAATAATTTTATGGTAACACGTGAAACAACTTTCAGTTCCTCTGCAGGTATAAATTCCACCTAAACGTGGTTATTTAGTCACAGTTGTGTTGAATGCAACTTGAATCCGCTTGCTTTCATGTGAAGAATAATGTAATGCTTCAACTTTCTACAATTTGGATAGTTTCCTCAGTGAACTTGATGTGAGTTGTTCACCTAGTTTGAGACATTTCGCTAAATGTTGATAGCGTTATTATTTTAATCATGATTAGGAACACTTATTCTCAAAAATCTGTTGCTAGGTAACGTTTTATTGTCAGTGTGATGTATGGCTAACCTTGGCGATTCATTTTGTTATCAATAGATTTACTACCTTGTGACATTCCAACTGCATTTTATAGCAGGAATATGTCACATTTTACGATGGAAGGTGAATCATAGTCTCATACTCTTTTGCCGTGATAGTATTTCGCAGAATGTATTCGGAGGTAGAAGTGTCGGATCATAATGAGTTTTCGTCCAACCCTAGTACATCAGCTCAGGTACACGCTTTTGATTAATTGTTTTCAATCTTAAATCTTTGTACAATCGACCAAGAATTTTTGCGAAATAATAAAATTAAAAAACTCCAAAACATTTTCTTTCACAAAGCTGAAAAAAAGTTCATTCCAAAGGCCATTTAACGATTGTCTTGTTTCTAATGTTTATGACATTTTGATAAAAAATTATTGCCGACTATGTATCTTGGCATTACCTGTCTGCCAGATTCAAAAATGGGATTCAAGGGTCGCAATTTCCAAAAATCTGCAGCATCAAAAGCTTTCTAATTTTTTTGTTTAGAAATTATTATAGCTCAATAAACTGAGTTAGTCATTCAAAATGCCATTTGAGATGTTCCCTATAAATATAATTTTGTTCTGGACGAACGTTAGTCTTAGCGCATGAAGCCTTGCGTAAGTGTGAATTAGGCTCCAGACAAAAGTTCCTCTAATTCTTTTAATATTCTTATAAGTTTCTTGGAGGAAAGAATAGCGTCTGAAAGCAGTAGTAGCTACTGCACATGCGCAAATCGTGGAATTTCCTGCCGTGCAGCCTATTTTTACAGAATGTTCAGAGATTTTGCTGGGAAAGTTCTTTTTTGTCTCCAATACGTTTCTTAACAATCCAACACGATGAAACCACTCTAAAATAGGATTCCATTCGCATTTAAGTCTCAATATTCATCAGTTTATTACATCGAGAGTTGACTAGTCTTCTTAACAATTAGATTCTATACATGCACTTGTATGACACTACAAATCAAATTCATTAAACGGAAAAACGGGCTAATTTTCAAAATATAGATAACCAACGATTCGTTAGATAACTAACAACACATCTCTTGTTTCTATCTGAAAACAATATGTAATCCACAATATTCACTGTCCAATTACATCGCCTACGTTGTGTTCTACATTGTGTGGGTTTGTACGCAAAGAGATTGCGAGCAGAAATAAGTTTTTGAAACCGGTTAAGTAACAATCTTGTGGCTTTGGTTGGTTGTTGGAAATTTAATACTCTATGAGGCTTAATTTGTGAGCTCCCGAGAAGCTAATCCAGAGATCACTTTTCCTTTGTAATATGAATATCGTCCATTGCACTACCTGTCGTATGTGAAAACGTATTCATTTTTTTTTTTCGGTTGATATTATAGCGTTACCTTTCCTCTTGCATCGGACACTTCATTATGTATGCATCCTCATCTTGTCTCCTTTTTCGGTGGGCTTAGAACGGAATATTCCGTTGACCGCGAAGGACGCGGATGTGGGGCTTCTATTGACGTCGACCTTTCTTATAACGTCGGCCGCCCGAACTCGTCGCTTGTTTGGGTTCTGAAAGTGTTTACTGGACTTGAGTCACGTAGACCAGTGAGAAGGAGGTCGTTATGGTAAACTATCGGAAATATATTGAATTAATCATTAATATATCTAAAACATTCAATATTTTTTCTCTTCCCTCACATCAGCATTCGATTAGACGTCTGACGTACGTTTCCCTATCATCCGAGAAAACCACATTAAGTAAATATTCATTATCAATTTTTCATTCTACTATTATGCATTTCTAAAACTGGATTCTACTACTAAATTCAAAGACTTGGCTTAGATATATCAGAAACGTATTGAAAAACACAAGGGCACTAACAATCACGTCAAGGTTAAATTTCTTCATTATTTAGCTCCTCACTTGGTTATGTACAATTATTAAACAGATGCAAAATATTGGTTCAAACACCACCATTAAGTAACAAACATCGTAATTAAATCGATTCCTTGAGCTTGAGAATTTTATGAGCTGAATGTGCCTCATAAATTATACGGTGATTCACTATGATCACGTTATTTTTACTTCCCAAACAACAATAGGAAAAACATAAAGCGGTTCGGATGGTATTAGTTACATACAAAAATGTACTACTCTTATTTTGAGGGATCCGGATTGATCTACATTTATTTCACCTGCTTGTGTTGATTGAAAGTGATGCGGAGGATTCAGTCCCAACTTTGGGCCACGTTTAGTTGAATGAAGTTGTAAACCTTGATTTTAAAGATTTATGGCACTGGATCAGTAGTTGGGGACTGCGTTTCTTTTATTATTCTGGGAAATTTGAAAGGTAAAACGAACAGATTTGAAGAGATTTTCTTGGCCAATTTCAAAAAATCTTATCCCTTACCATTGGCCGAATCAATAATGTACCAGACCCGCAACACCATTGACTTACATTTGGAAATTTTAGCTTCAATAGGTATGTAATTTTTGAAAAAGTTTGTAAAGAGTTAAGTATCGGATCATACACTATACTCTGAAAATTTTAAAGATTCTCTTTTGTGCAGTGAATATAAAACGGTCCTCCACAATCAGAATATTCCCGCTTACATGTTTACCTGAACAAATTCGGTTCATTGGTGTTTCTGTTAAGGGCGTATCTGTGATAACTTATCGATTTTCAGGGGTTGTATACATTGGGTTCCAGGTAGTCCTTTATGAATTTAATCGATCGGTTGAATAATAGTAGGAAATTGGGAGTTTTTATAATAAGCCTTACAGTTTTTATTTTAAACTAATATAGTTTTGAAAGTATGATAAGTAATAGTGGTTGTATGTAAGTTATAGCAAAATTTCAAAATTTTTTAATCAAAATTCAAAATTTAACATTTTTAACCGATTTTAATTGAATTCTCAGGGATTGTACTGGTCGAAGGATGTGCCGTTTTAAGCTTCTATTCTGAGAATAATTGACTCGAAGAAATCACTTAATCACTTCTCCCAAATAGGCTGGCCTTTTTATAGTAGCGAATGGTGTATATGTCACGTGTTTGTGAAAAACGTTTTGACTGTTACATGAGATTTTGTATCGGAATAGTTTGAATGGGATATTAATAATTTTAATCTGACAATTTACGAAATTATCACATCAAATAGCTGTAGTCGGCGATTTGCTGCCTTATGACCTGCGATGAACTGGATGAGCTTGGGGAAATACAACGTTTTCCAACTACCCAAAAATGGCAGTTCCACGATTATACTCTCTCTAACATCACGTAAGGAAATCCCAAAGCAACAGACGCGCGTGCTTCTTTCCAAGACAACATTCATCTCCCATTGTTCTGTTTAACTCCACCTCAGTTGTCTACAAAGTTCTTATCCTTCGCTAACCTTCAGTTAATGTTGACTTCATTTTAGTCGGACTTGATTACGCCTAATTACTTGGCATTAAGTTTAAAACTTGCCGTTTGGAGCTTAGTTTTCTTGAGAAGAATAATTTCTTAACGATCATCTCCCAGGATGTTCCACGACTACCGTTTGACCGTTCGCAATTCTTCGAAGAAGACGCGTTTTGTGCCCAAGAAACGAGTTTTTATTGAGGTACTATGATAGAGGTTTTCCAAAGTCAGTACAGAACAGTTCCAAGTCTCTCAACTTGATAGAAGTGGTGAAATGTTTAAATAACTAATAAAAACTGCATGACCTCCATTGTTACTATTAGTTGTCTAATGAATACGATCGGAAAATAATTTAGTTTATATGAATTAGAATCATCTTCGGGAACAACGTTATCATAGATGTGGGTAAACCACTATACCTAGTGCCTTTAAATGGATATTTTCAAAATGACATTAAATTAATTAAATGACATTCAAATTGAAAATTTCACCTCATCATTCATACTTTTGTAGATTTGTAAACCATTTAAATGTTTTAAATAATTTCAAATTATTCCAGTTTTGATTAATCAATATCGATTATTGCCCTTCCGAAATCAGAAGTGGAGTATTGAACCCTCATATTTTCTGACATGGTAATTATAGGTATTAAGCTTGTTGACGCAAACACACAATTGAAAATTTCTTACCACTTTCGATAATACACCTAAGTTTTCCGATTTCGTTACTCTCATTCTCTTTTGCTTCCGAATCTTGCAGTTTGTTCTCCAAATGCGAAATTTTTATTATTTTCACGTTTTAAAACATTCATTTAAAAACCATCATTCCGTGTCTGTCGTGTGTTCATAAATCCTTGTAATAAGCTGGTTACTACAGTTTTCATCCGATTTTGATTAAAATTACAATCAATGCGTGGGCTAGGCTGTTGAAGATCCCGTATCAATTTCATTGTTCAAAAATCAACACTTCACTCTGCAAATCTTAGCAACTTGGTAAATGTAAAATCAAGCAATCATGATTGCCTCAGTTTCTCGTGATACGATTTCGTTCAAATTTGGAGGGTAGTTGAAAAAGCACGATCTAATGAACTCATGCAAATCGCAACACGATAATATCATCGGTAGCTGCTGTGGTGCTGCTGCAATCCTTGTAATAAGCCTAATTTCTGCCGCGTTCATCCGATTTTGATGAAATTTACAGGGAATTAGCGGCTTAGGTTGTAGATGGTCTTACAACCCGAATGTATCATTAATGTTTCCGCTATTCTTGTTATCGATACAAGGGATGATCCTCTCTACTCGGCCCACGTTTTACGGTTTATACACGCAATGGGTCTATCCACGTACCCTTGATAACAGTCCAGGATATATCGAGCTAACACTGTCACAAAATTTCTATAATATTCCCACAGCGCCTACAAAATTTCATGCAAAACTCATTAAATTCCGTCACAATGTTGTTAACATTTGAATTTCATTCAAGTTCTGGGGTTTCGTCGAATTCGTGCCCCGGTCGGTCGCCAATAAATTTCGTAGTTATAGTGGGGTAGGTAGCCTTTGCAAATTCACGAACAAAAAATAACTGCAACAACTTAAACCTTCTCTCTTTTGACAATCCTATATAAATCTTGTTGCGTTCGTATCAACGGTAACCAATTATTATATGTAAGTTGAAAATCTTTCTAACATACATCGTTTTGATAATTCTGGTCAAAATTTTAGATGGAAACTAACTTCTAACAGCATTATTCTTTGTTACTCATTATTATCCATGAATTAATTCGGGTTAGGGAACAAAATAGGTATTTGGGTTTAGGTTGCTAGTAAGCAGTAATTAGTAATGGTTTTGATTATATTCATCTTAATCGTCTCTTATAATGGTGTAAGCCATATCCTACGAGCATTTGTTAGTTTTCAAGTACATGAACATATTCTGGAAGGTTCTAATAACCATCGAATAAGAAAATAACTTTAATAAATCCAATATTATTTTAGTGAAAAAAGAAACAATCATTCTTGTAAATAGTAAGCCAATTAAATGCTTACGATCCATATTTTTAGAATATAATTTTGCCCCTTGAGTCCCCGATTGCTTAGTTAAGGCTGTGAAAAATCTCAAAACGTGACTGGTTGGTAATAGATAATAGACATAGATAATATAACTATGTCCAAATAACCTCATTATGTTTATATGTCCGCATAGATATCGTTCTTATTTTATTCCTGTTGAGTCATTCTTACTTATTTTTAGTTCGCTCTCGTTTTCCTGTAACCGTTAAAAGTGAAAGCATGTGGTAAAATAATAACTGCTGAATACTTCAACAATTAGGAAAACCAAAAAAGTTGTTTGCAATAAGCACAACATTTTTAAAACCTAGACAAGTAGAATGTGATAAAAACTTCTTGGTATCTGTTACCCACTTGGTGGCTAATGGAGGATTTGGAATTATTTGGAGACCATCTAGGACCTAACCCGCAAAATACCTGCAAAGTTTTAAAAAACAGACTAGGTAAGTTCAATTTTGTCCAATGCAAGAATTAGCACACAAACAAATTGACTGACAAAAAATTAAAATGAGGGCTGCATGTAGGTCTCTTAAAAGTTTGATGAATGATATGCGAAATATTGAACATCGAGATGAATAATTATTGAAACGTTTAAAACTACTATTTTAGACCAATGTACTATTTGGACGTCCAAAAAATGAGCCGAAGAATCTCTCTTGTCAAGAGCCTGAAGGATAAAGAATTTGAAGTTACTGAATTTTTAATGAATAGAAGGTATTTTCATGTTGCTGCCTTCAAAAGAAATTTATGTTACGCTATCGTGTGCATAAAATAGTCTTAGCAATTAGCACGCCTTTGTTACGATCAAAATTATTGAGGTTTCATGCCAATAAATAGGAATTAATTTCCAGGCTAAAGGACTAAAATGAATATAATAAACCTGTCATGACATTATTTATAAAGAAAAATACATCTTTGATAGCTCTTCAAGACAATCAGAGCCAGGGAAAGTGGAATGGAGCCTCGCGTGACACGTGATTTGGGATCACGAGCACATTATCGAGTCTCAATAAACAGAGTGGTAGTCTTGTCTAGAAACTTCCCAGTAGATTTCGCTCAACGCTTAAATTAACGGTACTGCGTGACATCATTTTATTGAACGATATTTTAATTTGACGTTATGCTTATTGATTGTGGAATGTTATATGATTTTGGTTAGATTGAAAATTAGATCATCCTATTTTTCGTTTCGCTCGATATTGCTCGTTTATTAGGGGACTGTCTAAAGACGACTCCCAGTAATCTGGGGTTACTTCCGAGTATATGCATTTACCGTCGCATATGGTGCAAAGTCGAGGATTCTCACCCACTCAGCTGGTTCTGTAAGTGCACGAAGCGGTCTCGCAAGTGGAAAATCCCCTTCGGTGAAACCGGATTGCTCGCGGTGTTTTGTGATAAGGCCTGGTAATCCGGTCTCCGGGAGTCTCGCTCCTAGCAGCTTTGCAGGAACCAGTCACTTGCCAGACACCGAGAGGTCAACATCGACAAAGACAAGTCCTTTTTGGATCCACTACAACGGCGCCCTTAGCAGCCTATTTCTGCCACGCGGCCATCAGCTATGGAAACCCTCAAATACAAATTGCTCCCAACTATGATGTCGGTTATTCCCCGCATGTTCTACTCTATGCGCACAGGTGAGCCCGTGAAGGGGAAGGTGTGTGACTTTGATGCACTCGATGCTGCGCAGTTGGTCGACGCAGTCAACTTGGTACGTCCTACTTTTCAAGCACCCTTTTTCGTTAAGGATTATGTAACCATTTTAAACCATTCAATGTTGGTATCAGCATTGTAGGTACATATCTATCCATGCAACGTAACATAACTATGGACTTCTTTCACTTCATATCAGCTTCCCCCACCCTACCATCTGATATCGAGATCATCAATCTAAAAACCGGTTCCAAAGAACTTTATCAATGTCATAAACTGCATACACGTGGTTAATTACATTTTACAGAGAGTTTATCTTAGCACTACATTTATATGTGCAATATGGTGGGAGGATATCAACTCTCAGTGTTGATATTTCACGGTTACGGTACCAAAATGTTTTGGAAAGTTATTTTTATCCCTCAAGTAAGGGCTGTTCTACGTATTTTCTACGATAAGACTTGACTTTCTTTGAATGATGAGATTTCACTGTAAATGTTTCAACATCATAATTACTTCAACTTTCCCCCACCACCCTACTGTCCATGTGAAGTAACCAACTTGATTTCAATCTAATGTAAATACAGTAAAAAAAAACTCCGCAACACCATGTCTCATTTCGCTGTCATATTTCTGTGTTTTGAATCGTAAACATCAGTTCCATTCTTGTTAGTAAATTTTAACGGGCCAGAAATCAGTGCGAAGCCTCCGCCCAAATCGTCCTTTTTTAATGGTCTTACTTCCCTTTCCTGATAACGTTTCAAGATAAAAATGGATTTCACGAGCGACTATCTAGCAGAAACCAGATAGTTAGGTCTAACATTTGGTGACGTCACTTTACTTTCTTCTCAACTCAGCTTTATACTTTTGTACCAGTAAACGTTGAAATTAACTAACTGATCTTGTTATATGCGACTATTCTCTGCCGCTTTTAAATGACATTTAGTACTATGTTTATGTAATCTCGCCAATCTTTTTGTTCATCTGAGAACATATAATTTATATATATAGTGCTGAATAGATACTGCTTGTGCAGTGTTGATACTCTACGCGAGTATACCTCAGGATTGGGTTGCAAATCTCTAGTTCTGTCTTCCACTAAAACATATTTTCGTTTCTCGTTTCTCTGTCCAATAAAAATTTTCCAAGTTATAAATGGCTTGTACCTTGCTAGCCTTCAGAAACAAGAAATGACATTTTTCATGAAATTCGTGCATTTCCATATTTGGATGGAAACACCTTAGTGATGGTGTATTTAAAATGTTCTGTTACTGTCTCTAAATTTCCAAGGTTCTGCTTTTGATTTTAACTGTGGTCCATAAGAAATTTCTGTACCTATTCAAAGAATTCCTTATCTAACCCAGGACCATGACGTCGTCAGTTGGGGTGTTTCCCCTATCTTGATTCTGTCATAGTCATAAAACAGGCCGAATTTTCGTTTTCTTCATCCTTATCTCGACTGATTATATCTCTTTGATTTCACTGCGATATAGTTGTGTTGCGACATAGGACATTTATTTAATCCTCTTTTGGTGCTACTGATTCATTTTCATTTCTTGCCTTGCCTATCTTTCGCAACTCGTCTTTCAATCTTATCAGCCTTTAACGCTGCCCTTAGCGACATGTTCCTGCTCGCAACACCCACAGTTATCCTTTAAACGGGGAATAATATCCGGGTGAATTTATTTGGTTAAATGCACCTTGTACTAAATGTATTCTACTGTACTGTTAAATGCTCTACTTGTAGATCTTCATATCGGCATTTAGATTCACTATACAAAATTATAAATAAGAGCTCTTCTGTTTACTCAAAAATAGCCCGCAAAAGAAAATGGGACTGGATGGTAGAGATCATTTGAGATTATATTTTGAAAATGAAATAAGTTTTGTGTGAGTTGAACTTAGTCTGGCATTTCACAACAGTTTGAAGGATCACAAATATAGCTAAGCTTGCACATTTTCAAATTGTTTTCCTGTAATTTCTAAACTGAATGACCTGAAGAAATTTTCAGTAGCATACCCGAATTGTGCAGTATCAAAACAAAGCGATTCCACCCAAAAATCCGGGAATTACCTCTTAGAATAAGGAAATTACATTACAGTTTGAAACGAGGTTAATTTTTGGTGAGCCCTGTTCTTCTCAGTGATTTTGAAAGGCATCATTTTCGACAGATGGAGTGGAAGGGGAGGTGAGAAGAGTATTCAACAAAAATTAAATTTTAATTCCTTTAGTTTTTGAAGGTAGTTCATAGTTTCTGGGATAAAATTCCTTAGTTTTTTATACGCTGTGCAAAAATTTTTAATAGCCCCTCTCAAATTTTTTCATTTTTCATTTCGAGGTTCATATTCGAAATCGGCAATGTCCATCCGCCGTACGCATGGGTCATCAAGTTTTAGAATTTATGAAAAAATCCGATTCTTTGCACGTGGACTCATTTGGGGTCTTGTTGTGCCTAACTTCTAGCCTCACACGTTTAGATGCTATGACCAAAAACGTGGCTTTTCCAAGTTTTGGCTAACAAAAGCACGTGATGTGTTATTTCCTAACGAACCTATAAGTGACCCCCCGAACCTCACAATGACGCGATTGATCTTTCCCAAGTAATTCAAGACTCCGAATCGATTGGAATGGGTCCCAGACCAGTCCGAGCTCTTCTGAATGTAAAAATCCCATTTTTGGGGAACAAATGTGGAAAACTGATGTCAATTTTCATTTTTCTCATTTTGAGGACGTAGTACTCGAAAAAAGTTATGGTGGGGGAAAAATAATGAACCTTTCTGAAATAATTTCCTGCGTTTTTTCCTTTCAGTCTCTCATACTGTGAATATATCACTACCTGTCTTTTTACCAAAACAGTCCTCTTTATAATCATAGAAACCTGAGATACATGTGTTCGATAATGTGTGCACAATTCTGGTATGTCTTTGGGCTCACGGAAATAGCGATTAACATTTTGAGCTCTTGATCAAAGTAGCTATTTTCAATCTTTCATCTAGTAATTTAATGATATTAAATTGTCTTCAATTGCATATCCGGTTCTGTTCTTTTTTCAAGTTTCTTTACGGTGCGAGAGGATCGTGTTGACCTCTGAAAATATGGAGTGAAAGTATCCCCTGTACTAGACGTACTATCACACCTTGTAGAAAATAATCTTCGAGGAAGGATACCAGAGAGAAACTTGCTCTTATGTAGAACAACTGAGTTCATTCACAATATGAAAACTTATTTTGAGAAAATATAAAAGTTAATCGTATATATCTTTTGGAGTCGGAGAGTGCAGATTGAAATCTAGACACGTTAGAATGTTAAGTGACAAAGTTTGGAGGGGGGGATAACAAAAAAATGTTTCTATAGGATTACAAATGCTTTTTATTGAAAATTTTGAATCAAAAACTTACCTTGGTTCAGTGACATATGGTTGTCCAAGGGGGCTCTGAACCTTGAGCGATTCGGAAGGTAACTTCGGGGTCTGAAATGCTTCGCTAAACCCAAATACGCGAAAGAAATAAAATGGCGGATCTCAATATATTCCGGGAGAGAGGTTTTCACCTTTGCGGCCAGACGCCTTGCTGAGAGAGTGTCCTTCATAGGGAGTTCCAACTTCACAACCAGTTTCCTGTTGACTGTGGGAAGGGATCGGATTCTTTGTTTGCTTGATTGAAAAAAAAACGAAACAGGAATTCCTCCTTGCCCCTCATCACTCGTTTGCATTCACGTGAACAACCGCACGAGACTTGATATCTTATTCCTCTATGTGAACTGCGCAATTTAGTTGAATTACAAGCCGAGATGTCCTATATTCTTTTATTAATATACGATACAGTACCTTATTGTCAAAATCGAGAACAGTGTTAATTACGTAATTCGCAGGAATGGACAAAGTTTTCGTTAACTTCCTCTTATTTTATCAGTTCGATGAGATTTCACTCCAAATTTTGGTTCCTTAGGTTCAGTTTCCTGGAAAAGTGCACCAAATAGGGATGAGAATTGATGTTAACATCGAACCAAAACATCGATATGTGAAAAACATCGATGTATTTTGGTGCAAAACATCTATGTTTTAGGAAAAAGTCATTTTAAATAGGTAATAGTAGGAATATATTAGATACAATGAAACACTCAACCAATTTCGTATTTTGAAAAAATAAAATAAAATGCAACACAGATAAAAGTAGTTTTTCAAGTTTTTTCAAGTGTTGAAAATAAAATGAGCAATTTCGCGTTTATAAAACATCAATGTACAATAAACATCGTTCTCTTAACGATGGGCTTCAGTTTTTTTTAACATGAATCCAACAAGGATGAACACTTTCTGAAATCAAATGTATTTTAATTTCAGTGTCACGTTGTTCTTAACGCTTTGTTCAAATTTACATTCGTTGTCGTGATGATCCTTTAATAATAATTATTATTGAAAATGAGCTTCCCGACAAAATGACTCTTGAATTAATAAAAAACTTCTACCTCAATACTTTATGACAACAAGGTACAACTTGTTCTGATTGAGAAGTTCTAAGGTATTCGTTAAATTTTGAGATCTAGGATGAATGTTCTGAATGGCCCATCGTCAATGTAACATCCCACATCAATCCTTTTCGGTAAAATATTAAATTTATATGTACTATGATCGAAATAATTCCTCCTCAACAACTTCAAAATTTCACTGCATTCATGAACTAATCTCGTTGGTTTCTAGTCAACGCATTTGTTATTAAGTAAAAAAACGCTGCAAATTCTTTCATTGGGGTTTATTATTCAATTGGCTTGCGTTCATGATTTGAATTTCTACTAAGCTTTGGAGTGTGCGTGTTTCACAGGTGATAGAGCGATTATTCACTTTCAGGAGATATGCTACGTAAATTTGTTCTCAACCAAAATACCTATTTGGATTGATCAGTTGATCATATTTGTGGGCCTCCTGAAATTCAATAATCGCTCTATCACCTGTGAAACACGCACACTCCAAAGCTTAGTAAAAATTCAAATCATGAACGCAAGCCAATTGAATAATAAACCCCAGTGAAAGAATTTGCAGCGTTTCATGCATATCAGAATGCTCCTACCCATTTATCGGCTACAAAGCCTTTTAGGAGTTCACTCCAGTATCCACATTACTACATCACTACATCACTAGGTTACTGAAATCAAAACAAAACCAAAATAACGAGAACGTTGGTACCATAAATCGGGCCATAGATCGGGAATGGTTTGACCTACGGACCTGGGGAGGAGCTCATTCGATTCCTCGTGGGAAGTTCTTCAAAAAGAGTCCAAATTTAGGCCGCTTTGACTTTTTTTAGGTTTTTAGGGATTTTACAAAACTTTGACAACCCTTAAAGGGCACTTTAAATTAAGTGAGAGAGCTGGCTCAAGAATTGGGGCGTCGTCGGACCAACATGGATTTTTCCTGAAAATTTCAGCTTTTTTGCTTCAGCCGTTTGGGAGAAATCGTGCATACGGCGGACGGACGGAAAATTTTTTATTGCAGATTCGGATTCTACACCCTTTGAAACGTAAACCATGAAATTTTCAGGGGGGTTTAGAATTTTTTTCAAGAGCGATTACAATGGTTTATTATTGAATAATAAACCAAAATTGCTTATTTGATTTGGTTTTTGTACCTATCTCCTATCTATAGTAAAGAACGCTACTCCGCGAATGGAGTCCCATTTGATTCTTGAGCGCAGCGAACCTAGCGGATACCCTACTCGTACGCACTTTTATTGAAATAGATTAGTTGTACCTTCAGTTCGGTAGTGATTTGAGTCCCGAAACATGTGGAGCCGAGAAGAATCCTCAATATTTTTCTAGAAATATCTTTCCCTCTTAACAGTACCACTCCATTATTCATTCGCTGCTGGTTTCAAAATACTTGTCAGTCATGACAATCATCTTAGTGTCCAATGTTGTTTTCATTGTGAACATTTCGTAGTCATAGATACTTCTGGCCGAAACCTGTTCCGTAGAGTGCGCCTCAATGAATTTTAAAAAGTTTATATCGGTGGAGTAGTTCGTAAACATATCAGACGCATTTCGTGCGATTCAGTCGCTATGTAAAGGAACATTCTTCAGACTTGAACCAATTTCATAGTTTGCTGCAACAAACTCGAAATTTCAACTTATGCTGAAGCGAATCAAGTCATTTTGCCGTTGCACGGACTGCCGATTGGCGAAGGAGCCTCCTAATGATTGTGATGAAACGGTAAAGCGCTTATCTGTTGAAAATGCTCTGCTAATCGAATAGATATTCCAGTAAATATTTCCCTTCATCGTCATCACCATTCTGACTAATTCATAATTTTTATAGCTCTCGTATAAAAACGTTCTCTCGACAAAAAAACTTCCACTAAATCTCCTAAACTGTTAGGTCCATATTTTAAGCACGCTATAAAGGCCAAAATATTTTAAAACCAAATGATCAATAATTTATAACGGATTTGTGAGACATTTTCCTAAATTAAAAAAAAAATTGTAATGACTTCTGATCTTTATACATGTTTACATAGGGCTGCTTGCCTGAAAGATTTGCTAGCGTCGTCGGGCCATCTTGTCCTTGGGGAACCGGATGTGGGAAGATGCACTGTGCAAGGCACCATATATCCCCTCTAAAAATGTATCTCCAATGTCAATATTTCGCTCACATAATGCACGGACTACCTAAGTTTTGCACAGGAAAACACAGTAATCTAAATGTTGGGCGGTTTTTCCTTCATTTATATCAAATCACATTAGTTCATTTCTTATTCTTTTTGTACAAACTGCTTATTATTTCTTGATCAAAAAAATATTGTTGTATCTAGGATATCATAATGTTGGTTCTTTTATTATCATCGTAGGGTGGTTATTATTTTTGGAGCTTTATTGGTCTGTTCTTTACTAACCTGTCTTCTCTACCCGTTTGAGCAGCAAGAAGTATTTTACTTGAAAAATTAATCTTCTTTCTATTAAAACTGGATTTTAAAATGTCACATCTTTATTACGGCAACAATGATAAGTAAAAGGAACCTGCCGTTCTAATGTAAAATTGTTGATAGAGAATTAACAACGCCTACTTAACTTTGGATGCTAAACCCGCACAACAGTCCAGCGTTGCGTTAAGCCACCCTGCCGCCTGTAGCCGCAGCTTAACGGATGTATTGTAGTTTATGCTTTGAGGGGCCCACCAATTTTGAGTACTTATGCGTTCAGTCTTTCTTCAGAGTTGTCCTAATTATAAATTTTCAGTATATCTTTACGTTACGAATGCTCCAACTTCGTGTTGGGTTGCTACTATTTTGAAAAATTTCTGATCGTTCCTGCCTCGACACTTGGTCCTTTCCATGAACATAGCAATCAAGGTTTTGACACAGAGGTTCTATGGTGTTTAGCACTCGTTATTTTTAATTCAATTTCAGTGAATTTCCCAATCAATTCCAACATTATTTCATATTTGTGTTTATTGTAACTTACAAGTTACAAAGTAACAGCTAAAATGTTCAGTTCTATTTTGATCTGTCAGTAACTAATTCTTTAATGACATCATTCGCATTTTCGTTTGTTGTTTTTCTGAACTTATTTGATCTTTTGTGGCGGCTTTCGGAACTTTATGTCCAATTTTCAACTGACGTTAAATAAATTATCCGAGATTTTCTTGATTAGGCTTTCCCGTGCTTGCATCGTATTTTCACCTTTGCGTTTCGATGTAATTTTTAGATTGCTTTTGCTAACCTTTGATTCTACATTTTGGACACTACTCCATCATAATTATTGACTTTTTTAACGCTTTTATTCGGAGTTATTAACGATTCAATTTTTTCATTTTATTTTATTTTTTTGTGATTTTTGAGTGATGAAATTAATTGTATTAAAAATGATGAAAACATGAGGAAGCTGGTGTGGAACAATCCTATGGTACATTTTTTATTCTCACCGGTCTTGGTTCTTTAGGCTTGTTGTGCGGGTTACTCTGCATTTCTTTCGTTGGAGTTCTCTCTCCGTAACGTGGCGCTCTCTCGGGCGGTTCTGTGAACTACAACTGGTACCCAACTCGTTCCCCTTCTCATTTACCAATACTCCCCTCCTACGAAGACGTTCCGTTCGTGACAGCATCCTGGGCTGCTTTACCATCCGTTAATGCTAATCCGATACAACACCGCATTTTTATTTATCCTTGCTTCCCCCCCGTCGACAGATTAGCGAATGAAGACGTTCGACGGAATATTTATTTTCTCAACAGCGTTCCTTGGAATTTCGTAGTAAGGTAACGTTGTTTACTACAGTTGGAGAACCGAAATCTTGACACAGGAAGAATCATAACAATAATACTCCAAGCTGTCTGGTCTACATCACAATTTCTTCTGATCGAAATTCGCTATCTAAATCGATTTCCTCCAGAGCTGTCGAAACTCAATCGTTCGGAAGATTTAGATAATGTCTATCCTTGTTCTTGAATTTTAATAGATTTCAAATTTGTCAGATTAGACTAGATTCAGTTCAGGAGCTCGTCTGAGACAACTGAGAGGGAAGAGATAGGAAGTTACAGTTCAACGATCTTTGTTTAACGAGCTTTGATTCAACGAATCGTAACCCTTTCAAAAACGCTGCAAATTCTTTCACTGGGGTTTATTATTCAATTGGCTTGCGTTCATGATTTGAATTTCTACTAAGCTTTGGAGTGTGCGTGTTTCACAGGTGATAGAGCGATTATCGAATTTCAGGAGATATGCATAGAGCACGTGAATCTGTTCTCAACAAAATAACTATTTGGATTGATCATTTGATCATATTTGTGTGCCTCCTGAAATTCAATAATCGCTCTAATGTGAAACACGCACACTCCAAAGCTTAGTAGAAATTCAAATCATGGTCGCAAGCCAATTGAATAATAAACCCCAGTGAAAGAATTTGCAGCGTTTCATGCATATCAGAATGCTTCAACCCGTGTAATCGGCTACAAAGCCTTTTAGGAGTTCACTCCAGTATCCACATTACTACATCACTACATCACTAGGTTACTGCGATGAAAACATAAACAATAATAAACCAAAAAAACGCAAATGTTGGCACCATAAATCGGGCCGTATATCGGGAATGGTTTGAGCTACGAACCTGGGGAAGGGCTCATTCAATTCCTCATAGAAAGTTCTTCAAAAAGAGTCCAAATTTAGGCCGCTTCGACTTTTTTTGATGTTTTAAGGGATTTTACAAAACTTTGACGACCCTTAAAGGGAACTTTAAATTAAGTGAGAGTGCTGGCTAAAGAATTGGGGCGTTGTCGGACCAATATTGATTTTTCCTTAAAATTTTGATTTTTTGGTCAAGCCGTTTTTGAGAAATCGTGCGTACGGCGGACGGACGGAAAAATTTTTATTGCAGATTCGGATTCTACACCCTTTGAAACGAAAACCATGAAATTTTCAGGGGGGGTTAGAATTTTTTTCAAGAGCGATTACAATGGTTTATTATTGAATAATAAACCAAAATTGGCAACGTTAATTCCGTGGAAATACGTAAATTTTTTTAGTATCCATCAACGTTAAACAAAACTGAACGGACTTCTTATCTCGTACTATCCCTCACTTTACTAAGACATTAATTCATGGCCACCATCCCCACGGTACCTTTTATTTCATCATAATTAATACCACGGTTAGGTATATTAAGATCATCAGGGAAACCAAGGTGCAGCACGGCGCTGAAGGTTTACCCCTCCTTCAAGACCGTTGAGTCTTGCGGGTTTTGCATACCCCTTCCCCCCCTGCCGAACGCCATTTCATGTAAGTAATCGGTGATTTATGACACACTTCGGGGAACTTTTTTTTTTAAAGCAATTGGGGTGAGAGACTAATTGCAGTATTTTAAAAGCAACTCCCTCCACGGTTAATTATATGAAATTATTGATTAAAAAAATGAATAAATTGAAGAAAAAAATCTCCATAACTAGTCCGTATATCATGTAGGTACAAGGTTAATTTGAGCCACTCTACCTCGCAGTAATGCCTTCTCAAACCGGATTATTTGAATACTCCGGAGAGACTAAGGAACATCGTTTTCCTCTCTGAAATACTTCTGAACAAAATGAACGAGCTTGGAGTTAGCACCATCAGTTTACCACGCCTTTTCCTGCCGGTGCGAACGCGTCATGCTGTTGTTGTCTCTAATTGATTTGAGTGGAAAACTGGATTCATTCGCACAATTCACAGTCGCAGAGTGAATCATCCCCCAATTCGGAGTCTCTTCACGGAAAAACCTAACAAGTGTTGTCGTTTAAATGTTGCAATAACAGAGATCTTACCGTAATTTCTTATGTAGGATGATGATTGATTCCAAAATCGGTCTTCTTAGCATACTTGCATATGTTGACACAATATATTGTACATTTTATCTCTTTATCCGACTTTCGTCAGAATGTGTACCTATCGTCACAGGGCGATCTTATTTTACATTTTGAAAACCTGTTGCTTGATCGAAACTCGTTTAAATCAGCCGTCAGATCAATCGATTGAAATAATAAAGTCTCTTTGGAATATGTGAAAGACGTGTAGAAGTCGAATTGTACCTAATCAACCAAACTGAACAAAAGAGATACAAATGTATTTCAGATCCGACGTTGATTTTTGAAATTACCGCACTCAATCTTCAAGTTCGAAGATAAATTATTGAAAGATTAAGTTGAAGAATGCATTTTAAATCCCTGCGAATAGACTGAGTACCTAGAGGAGTCGACGAGGATGTTTTCAAGACTGCATGATGTCCCTGAGGTTTTATAAAATCTCGTTCAATTGAAAATAGAAACACTCAAATCTAGAGGCGCGTTCAGTTTTTTTTTCTGTATTTATTCTTGATGTACGAATAGAAGAACCAAGTGGGTGTGGCACATAGCTTCCTCGTATCCATAACATGACTGTATCATCATGACTGTAGATCATTGAAAATTATTAATCACTAAAGAACTTCGTTCAATTAGGCGAAGTAAATATTGAATTAGGGTACATTTATTGTTAAGCAGGAGCATAACTTGAGAAAAATCCCTGAAATTTTCATTGAAATCGGTCAAGAACTCCCGGAGTTATGCGCGTAACAAGGATTTCACGTTTGCGCATGCGCAGAGGCTACTATTGATCCGGGGGTCATGAAACTCATAGGGGACCATCTAAACATCAAACCGAACAATCCCTGAAAATTTCATCGAAATTGGTCAAGAACCTCCGGAGTTATACCCGTAACAAGGATTTCACGTTTGCGCATGCGCAGAGGCTACTATTGATCCGGGGGTCATGAAACTGATAGGGGACCATCCACATCCCAACCCGCACAATCCCTGAAAATTTCGTCAAAATCGGACTATAACTTCGTGTAGTTTTGCCCGTAACAAGGATTTGCTGACAGACACACAGACAGACCAGACACGGAACCGCAATTTTTCAGAAAGGTCTAAAACGCAAAATGCAAGTGGATTTTTTGATTTTGGAGAAAAAAATTTTCACATTCCGAAAGTGAAAACAATGCTTCCGCTGCCTTGGTAGACTCGGAAGCAAAATCTTCTTTCCACAAGATCGGTGTTAGTGAAGGGCTACAGAAAGGACTCCATCTAGCTGACCAAAATGTGGCAATATCAGTTCTTTCTAGTGTGAAGTTTCCACACAAAAAACACGATGATATTTCACTCTGCACATATTGTCCAAGCTGCTACGCGATCTGTCCGCACTACAGGTGGGGAATCACTAGATTAGATCGATAGAAAGGTGGGATGTGGTGTTTTTCAGACAATGTAATTAGGTTTTTGTGTGGAAACTTCTTTTACAAACTTTTGGAATCTATGAGATCAAAAAGAATTTTTTAAATCCTTTATTGACTTTGTGAAGATCAAATTCTACTCATTTATATCTATGTATGACGAACTCACGAAGCAATGTACAATATGGTCCTTGACATCTTTCCAAAGTGTCAGAACACTAGAGTTGAAGGATAAAGAAAAACAATTCAAATTAATAACTTGTCATGTAAGTTATTATTTTAATTAACTTTTAATTAATTCGGAAATAGGTATTTAATTTGAGAATGCCACTTGATCTCAATGAATTCTTTAAATAATATGTCATTTCAATTTAGGAAATGACAGCATGAGGTGAAACAATAGGTCGGAGGGCTTTAGGTAACAAGTGGTGATGTAATTATCTACTGTAGACATCCATCACTTAAATTTTCCTAAATCGAGCAAAATGACATAATTAATTATTTTTTATGTATTACGTTGGCTATTATTTTTTGTAGACTAATGTGGTAATCTTTTAGATATTCCTATCAAAATGTTGAGTGTCCTCTCTTTGTGGATTTGATTTACAGATTGGTTACATAAGCCCATACATTTTCAAGTCTATTTAGGTATTGACGAAATGTAAAATACGTACAGCTAAACGGGCGAGAGCAAACAGGGATTGCAGTAATGATCCATCCAAACTTGATTTCTTCGTCATCCATCTTACCACAGAAATGAACTTGATCATTGTCTATTTTCAAATATGAACATTTCATTACCTGACGGAAGGAACATTTTCGAATATGTACAAGTAAATGTTACTCCTGAATTTCATATTTATATATTAATATTTTCATAAAATCTATTGGTTGCTAACAATTTTAATTAAGACAAGCCAGCACAGTTGGATTGACATTCGCCCCTTGCTTAACACGTTTTCGGTTCCCTTCGTATTTTCGTCTGTTTCACACATTTTTCAAGCCCTAGGTGATCGTAACGCTGAAGTCTTCAGTTTTCAAATTACGAAGTTATTCAGAAATATCGAAAAATTACACAATTAATTAGGGTTTATTTACTAGTAATCTATTCGAACTTTCGATATGAATGCTTCATCCAAAATTGAACTCTAATTCGGTTTGGTAGACGAATTCATGTTAGCTAGAACCTATTGCTGAACTGTAATCATAGTGGCCTGGCGTTTAGACAGACGAAGGTTTCTCTTGTTGGGTACTTAATTCTTCGGTGAGCTGGTTTGACCCAACAACCTTCACCTCAAACCTCTTGTTTTTCTGCTCCCCCCGAAACTGGTACCTGCGACGCAAAATACATAATTCACTGGTGGGTAGTATTAATAGGGCGAGAGGCTCCGAAATAGATTTCGAAACTCCGCGAATTAGTATTTTCAGCGAAATATTCTTTGAGCGTTTGAGGAAAACATTAGAGAGAAAACAATGGTAGAGAGAACCGGTTGCGACAAAAGGTTGGTAACGAGGGTTAGCCGAATTCACGAGCATGGACTCTAAATAATGAATTTCTACGACAAACCTGTCAGTTCGTGTACATTTTTCAAACGCTTGAAACTGGTATCAACGAGGAAGATCAAGAAATAAATACGTAACTACGTCAGCTAGTACGTATTCAAATTATCTACTGCGGAGAAAAACAATATTATGAAGTCGAAAAATTGTAAATGGAACGTAGCAGGTTTAATATTATAGGAAATGCATGGAAAGCTGCTAACAACAATTTATGGTACATGTAACTTATGAATCATACTACACAAATATCGTTTGAATCTTTAGAATGGTGGCGCTTGGTAGATGCTGAAACTTACAAACCTTTGGATGACTACAGTCGTATCAGCTTCACACGTTTTGAGTTAAGTGATGTTGCTAAAGCAATCAACCGCGGCACACGTGGGCTTTGCGTCACGGACGTCATCAGATGTCCTCCGAAATTGGGACTAGAATTTGACATGATGATTTCGTTAAAACTATTCATGTCCTCCTCCCTTGAGTGGAGAATCGTTTGCCACATAGAAACGGGAGACTTTGACAAGAAGCCCGCTGAATCTATTGTATGCGGGGACTTGATACACGTTGAAACGATTACATTGTATCAAATTTGACCAGCCCATTTGAGCTATCTCGAGCTTAAATTTGATCTGGTAATTTCATTTAAAGTTAATAATTTCCGGGCGCCTTGATTGTGATATGATTTCCCGTACAGGAGCGTGAAAACTATTTGGACGGGAGACGATTACATACTTTAGCGGTCACCTATCCAAGTGCTCGACACGCTCAACTTCGCTAATCGCATGTGAAACGGTTCATTCCAACGTCCAACCGTACCGCAAGAGTTAAATAGTTGATGAAATGAATAAGCCCCAGATTATACATTATTTTCCTACTGAACGTTCATGAAGCTCCTGCTTAATAGTAAGTAACATAACAATGGATGACAAAAATTTCAAGTTTGATTGTTTTGGGGACAGTTTGTTTTTGTCGAAACCCTTGTATGTAAAATCCAATATTTGGTTTCGTATGCATTCGTATTGGATGAACTTGGTTTCATTCCTGTTGTATTTGAATTCCCACGATGAATATAATTTGCTGCCCCTTTCCTATATATTTGACTCGTATTTCGATTCGTATCGTTCCCACTTGATGAATCACACCTACTGGCACGTTCGTCACTGAATTGTCTGTGTGTGACGAATCTTTTTTCATCAGATTTCATTCGAAACTTGTGTTACTTCATCATAATTCCACTGTCAAATGTTTTTGGGAACGACAAATCGATTCGTTCATATAATTGCATACAGAATTCAATAGTCACAGTTTGGTTTGGTGTTCGTCGAAACTGGGTCCTAAAGCAGGGTCCTAAAAACGGACTTTTACTCAAAAGTTGTTTGTTTGTAATAAATGTGGACGTTAAAATGTTGTACATGAAAAATGTCCGTTGAAAAAAGCGTTTATGCGTAATTGCATACAAACAGAATTTCAATACATCACAGTCACTTGGTTCTGGTGAAAACATTAAACTATTCGTAAATGTTGCCACCATAAAACGGGAATGGTTTGACCTACAAGCTCATTCGATTCCTCGTGGAAAGTTCTTCAAAAAAGTTCTAATTTAGGGCGCCTTGATTTTTTTGAGGTTTTTAGGGTTTTACAAAACATTGACAACCCGGACGTTAAATTAAGTTTTTTTCGGAAAATATTGATTTTTTGAAAATTTAAATTTGAGGTTTCGGAGAAATGTTGTACATGACGGAAAAATTGTGCTTAATAATTAATGAAAGTTAAAGTTGCTCACTAGTACGGACTAAGTGTTTTTGGAAACCCATTTTTTCAACGGAGTAGGATAGAACGTTGCGAAAAATGAACAAAAGATGAGGATGAAAGTTAAAGTTGCTCGCTAGGCCATGCCATTTCTTTGATTATGCCAATTCTCGAATAATATACGTTTCCATTCGGTATATGTGCATTTGAAATGAAGTTAATCGACCGAAAGCTTCACTTATAGAAAGTTTTTTAGTGGCAAACGTGTGATAAAATCGTATCGCGAAGCTGATTGGCTCCGCGCGTGATTTCAAACGAGCTTGTCGGCGTTCGTCGAGCCCTTTTCTCTCCTCCTTCATCACACTTGTTCTGTGCTCATTATCTCAACAATACAGTTTGTCTCGAGTGAACCCCAACAAAAGTCAATGAACCTGGAGATCGATTTGGATCTCGGGATGAAACCCCGAGATGAAGGTTGCACGCGAAGACGAGTAAAGGAAAATCCTCCGCGATGGACATTTAAGATATTGCAAGTTTGCAACGCTGTACATTATTACATAACGGTTTATCGTTTCCGTATTGCATAACCCTTACGGCCAGATATCCAATCGATACTCTTTTGTATATTCCCATTCGTATACTGAATGTAATTGTATTGCGTCAAATTTAAAACCAACAGTTTGTATTTGGGTATTAGCTACATCTATGAAACAAAAAGAGTTTTAATCATACAACACGAGCTAAGTTTCGTCTTTTTGCTCCAAATTATGGTAAATTATGTGAAACGATAGAACTTTCATGTGCATAGAAATCGATTAGTGACGGATTAGTTGTCTAAAACACTTATACTAAATTACTCTTATGTTCTACCTGGCAAACAAATTTTTGGAGTTTCACGTTTTTTCGTAGTTTTTATTAATTTTTAAATGTATTTTAATGATACTTACATCCATTCTTCAGCAATGTTGTGCATAAATTCCTAATTAATTTTCGAATGTTATAGTTCATTTTTGAAAAACATCATATAAATAATATTGTCATTCCCCTTTATTATTTTAACACTATTCTGTAGTGAATTAAGGTTTTCATATAGAAATCACCTTTTTATCAAATTCAGATTCTACCCAAAATTGCTTGTGAATTCGACCCTAAAACCGAATTGTTCTCCTGAATAAATAGGCACAAAAATTGGAAGAAGGTAGAAGTCCCTAAACAATAAGTTACAAGACATAAACCGTTCTAATTTCTTGAAGCCTGGCTTAATGATTTTTTTCTCGCTTTAATAACAAAAACTAATAACAAATTATTCCGTGACATTGAAGTTTTATTAGAATACTGTGCACGGAAGTAATTATAACGTTATGGGTCATCTTGCTTTTAATCGTGACCAAGAATGTTAATTTCATCGTTCTTTGAAATTGTTGTTTTAATTGTATCAGTTCTTAAAAATTCTGCAGTGGAATATGGTGGTGTCATTAATTTAACTTCAGATATTGACTGGCTTCAGTTTTCATGTTTAATTCATTGTAGCGACGTAAACGTGCAATTTATAGTCAAATGTATCTGATAAACTTACATCCTTCACGGGTCTTGATGGACTGGAATGTTTACTATTTACACTGATAATCCTTGGAAATATTGCATTCCTCTGCCGCTATGCAAATGAACCGTCTACCTTTTTTTTTCTTGATGATTTCATACTACTTGTGTGTTGCTTGTGACGTCTAGTTTCCATATCCTAGAATTAGTTAGGTTTATATCTAACGATATAGTTAGACATCGATGACGTAATCGTGAATTTTACTATATCCGGTTGACTGTATGTGTTTTCTGCATTCTGTTTTAATAATTTGAATCTGTTTTTGGAGCTAAATCCGAGTTGAACAATTTCCCTATAAAAAAAGATACTGGTATACAACATTTTTATCAAATGTGCACCATCAACCAAATTCTCCTGAGAATAGTCGAAATATCGTTCGTAATTAACGTTCCCAATTGTTCCTAATCGTTCCCGGTCCGGAGAGGATCGATATTACGAGTCGAGAAACGAAATCCGAACGGGCTGAAAAATAACGTTCCCCGGATTTCGTTCTCAACCTTTTATTCGCTCAGGAAAGCGTCGAAAAAGCATGGAATTTCGCACACAGGCTCCGTCTGAGTCCACTGCATTCAATTCATTCAATTTCTGTAAAATTTAACGATTCAAATCAAGTTTGATTTCTTTGCTAAAGACATTATGTTGTATTTATCCACTACCCGAAGATGGATGACCGTTTACGGCAGAGTCAGGGGTGGTGTAGGAGGCAAAAAGTCGGTCAAAAGGCGAAGCAACGAAAAAGAATAGGAACGCTATATTTGCTCCGGTCAGGAACGAATCCCGACAATAACGAAAATATCGTTTCTTGAAGGATTCTACCGGGAGCGATTACTTGTAAAATAGGTTTATATCACTCTGAAAATACCACTTTCCATCGCCACTTTATTTGAGAGCCGATACCTATTTCGAGATATCCGTGGCTGAGATTCCTCTTCCGCAGATGAAATAGCATGGCTAACTATCTGAATTGAAATTATGCCGGAGAGTTGTTTTCCATTAAGCGATGCTAAAAATGAGACCTTTCTCAAGCCCAGATTTGTTTTTGCATTCTTACAGTAGGAGGGGCCTGGTAGGAGGGCTGTGGAATGCTTGATTTATTTATGCGTCGTTTAACTCACTACGTCTCGGTCAGAACCAGTCCTATCAAGCTGCCTCCAGTCCATATCCTCCCTACAGAGAGAGGATGTAAACGTCTATTGAAATCATAAGACCTTGTGAAGTTTCTTTTTCCGTGAGCTGCTAAAGCGGTGTTTGTATTTCCAATCGCTGCTCCCTCTATATATACTCCCATAACGAACAGATCTAGTTTGGGCTGGTGTGTTCCAAAACAACAGACTGGAATAAAACGCGTTCTTGGAGGCGAGGAACTTTAGCAAACTTCCTCCAACGAAATGGCATGTTTACGCTGTCGAGAAGGTAGCAATCTAACTCAATTTTCAATCTATTCTAAACGCTCCTCGACCAACCGGCCCTTGGTTCTGGTGACACGAAAGCTGCTCAAAGCATACTAATTAACTCCGTAACCATCCAAACATCAAGTCATTCGGACAGGACGAGTGGTCGGTTATCCGCGAAGGAGTTCTCTCAGATTTTTGAGATTCCTTCCTCAACTTATTCCTGGGCTGAACATGTAAAGTAAAAGATACACTGGGTCTTTTTCCGACGACCTTCCAGGCTGCGATCAAATAGATCGATTGCCTAAATTGCTCTTCGACTAATGGAGGGGCCCAAACTTGTTTGTACCAAGGTTGTCGTATTGTGCAAGAACCTATTTTTGAACTCGGTGTGATTTCCGGCTTCGCTATCTAACACCGGGTATTCATTATTGTGATTCCGTTTCTGATCCCTGCTTTGGAACATCACTACCCACTTTCAACCTGAAATACTCGTACTCTCTTTTCCTCTCAGTTCATCTCCAATTTTAATGAAATAAATTTACAGAACAACGGATTCGGTGGCTCTTAACACAACCCCATACCACACGTAAATCGCTTCCATTCAATTCCTTTGCATAACCAAAAGATCAAGTTGCAATCGAATTGACGATTTCTGAAACTTTTTTATAATTATCTATTTGCATTAAATCTGAAATCATGTTTAACAATAATACTTGTTTCGTTGTACTGTATGAGTGTTACATTATTTAGCACATCTCATTTCTCTTTTAAAATATACTGGAATGGATATAGTGAAGACTTTTGCTAACAGTGCTGTTATAGGCAATCTCTATAAGAATCAATGAGAATGAAAAAATGTCTGGGATTGGAATTTAAGCTGTTACCGATATTTCGTGCCCACCTTCTTGAAACCCAAAAGCATTGCCAAAACAACTCCTCAAAACATTATATTTTTTGATGAAAATATAAACAGTTTATTCATATTAGGAACAATTTACAGTCGTTCGCATTTGAATAACATCCAGTGGAACATCAATCTGTCATTATCTGACTTGATTTCCAAATTTATATCTTCTGCTGTATAAGTACATTTATTCGAAGCTCGCAATCTGAATCAGGCAAAGATCGTTTAATCTAGATCCAATAGATCTTATTTAGGAATCATTGTGCTGAACCAAGCTGTGGGAACCACGGTTTCCAAGCTTTGTCCTTACATATCGTTATCAACGCCGGTGACGTGGGGGAGTCGTTTCCCTTTTTCCTCGATATACTCTATCAATTATTGATTAGCTGTCTACGTGAAATGGTTTCTGTTAGTATGAAGGGGTCGGTTGCGCGATGCTTCATTAGTACGCAATACGCTAGGCTTCAAACGGCCAGTGAATTTTTCTTAGGCAAATCAACGTTCGTTGAGCCCACTGGTCCAAGGAGTGGGACCAGTTAGGCCACAAATTCAAATACTTATGGCTCTTTAATTATTACTTGGTGCCTCAAATGTCTCTATCGTTGGAATATACACAATTCAGTGTTAAGAATAATTTATTACATTTCGGTCTCATTCTTTACTCCCGATAAATTCGGCTAGATCAATCATAAAAATAACCCCCCCCCCCTCCCCAGGAATCAGCATGATCTTTCAGATAATATCACGATGGTTTTGATTTAAATTGGATTTGATTGTTACTTTTTAATCTCCAAAAGCACAACCGTCAATCAGGATGAAAGAAATAGTGCGAAAACTAAATTGTGCCAGCCGATGGATCCTATTAATTTACGTCTGACACATTTGTTGAAGAGATGGAATTCGCATTATGCCTTTATGAGAATCTTAAACAATCAAAGTTACTCCGTAACTCGTGAACAAGAAACTTCGTTTGATGTTTAGCCAACTTTGAGATCTACCCGTTTAATAAGATTAAGTCCCTAGATCTTCTGAACAAAGAAAACCTTGAGTTTATCCTCCTATCAATGCCTTTGAATGTGTTTGTTTTTTAAATTTTACGGCTCAAATGACCTTCGAGGTTAACTTCTACTCGAAAATTATGAAAAAAAGTGTTCATATCTTGAGAAAGATCTCGGCGATTGCAAACCAGATCTGTTTACAATGGGCTGCCATAAAAATAACGATCGATCCGTGATATTTTTTTCCAACTTCAATGAATGCATAAAGAATATTTTGTATTGGAATGAAACTGAAAATTCCCGCTCGTAAAGTTGATGTCTATTTAATGGGAAAACGTTGAACGATGAGAATCGTGCGAATGGGGCCAAACAGTGGGAAGGTTACTTTTTGTTACTGTTGTTCCAACGTCAAGTGGATTTTGCGTCATACGATTCCGTGACGATTCCTGGCTTGATCGATCGAGGGTGAAACTGCCCCAGCAGTCAAAAACGCCGGCTAGTTGAACGCCGAAGTAAACTATCAGCTTCAATTCCATCGGACAATGACGCTTTAGGGATGTGATGTAACTTCAGCGATGAACAATAAAACAAAAGTTCATTGAACTGCCAGAGAAAGTTTTTTTTTTTTTTTCGTTTAAAGCGCATTGCCACACAAAGTGTCTAAGCGAATTATTATTACCTCGCCTTCCTGCTTCCAAAGTGGGACATTAACGATACAGTATCTACAATGACAATTCTTGTGAAAAAGATCTGCGAATCCTGGTCATTGACGATCGACGATCGTACCAACATGATTCACACCCGAGATCGATATTACTCGTTTCCTAGCTAAATGACACAGTTTTCTGTAAGTAGGATTCCGGAAAGACCAATGAAAATAGATTCTCTTCTATTTCCTTGATTGTATCTATCAAAACGAAACGAATGCTTTCCGAATAGATTCCTTCCCACTTTCTAATAAATTCAGTTTTTCAATATAAAATTTAAATTCCAACCATGTTTAGGAGTGCTTACATTTGTCAAATTTACTGCATTTTATACCGAATTTTCCAATTATAAAATATTATTGAAGGCAGTTGGTTTTTATTTTGCGTTGAAGATGCAGTCTTTGCTCTTTCTGTCGATTTTTTAGCAGTTGTTAAAATTTGAATAGTTACTCTCACCAAAATATCTTCAGGTTCGAGTCTATTGGAAACAGTTGTGTACAAGGTTTCCTCTAAGTCATGGATCGAGTGACACATTGATAATATATTTATGGGCAAAATAAACAAATTGTTTTATTTTTTTTTTTTTTTTTTTTTTTTTTGTTTTTTTTTGTTTTTTTGCCTAGGATATTGAATATAATCACATAACGCAATGCGTACACAAAAATTTTCTTTGTTTTTCGACGCTGAATCGGAAGTAAAAGCGTCCAAATGTAGTCAACTGAAAAAAAAAACGGACAGTAACACGTGAGTGGTAAAAACAATGAAAATTGATGTTTCACAATTTTGGGATTGGTAATATTCGTTTTTCACAATTTTGATGACTTAGCAACTGCGCCCACTAGCTGAACGGGTTGTGGGCGGCCGAAAAAATCATACACTTCTGTCACATTATCTTGAAATCGAGCGTCGAATCCGAATTTGGAATAAAAAGGGGGATTCTCATTGATTTGAGACCAAGAGAGCAAGCAGAATTTTTTTAAAATTGTTTTTACTCTGAAAAAGACGATTTTAGCAGTGATACTCAAAATTGCAGTTGTGCATTTTTTAGTGCGTTGCGCGCTATCACAATTGATTGAAGGGTCAAATTTTCATGAAATCTAGCGTAAAATTTGTAGGTTTCCCATTTGAAAAAACCCGGTTTTCGTGTCAACGTGGTTATATTCAAAATGTCTGGCAAAAAACTTGCCGATTAAAAAAAAATTGTTTTTCTGCCTATAAACGACTATTTTAAGAGGGTTGATCCTTAACTTAGTAGTCACACTGATCATACTGAAAAATAACATGTGTATTAAAAATCTCTAATAATGAGATCATTATAGTACTTTCAGATGTTTCCAATCTCAGCGTTTGTATAGGTAATTCCAGCAACGTCTTTTGTTGCTATAAATTTAGAAAGAGATTGAATTAAAAATTTAGAATATTTTCAACAACTTAGGCTTTCCTAATATCGGTTGTAAAGGAGGTTATAACGTCTCGTCCCATTGTCGTTATCGCCACACCAAAGGTACACCGTTCTAGATTTTTTTAATATAGGTAGATACCTATTTTATTAAATAGAGCACTTGTGAAATGAATAGCTTTTAATCACTTTCTCGTCCTTTCGTAATTGTTGTTTGTTTCGTTAATTTTCGAGTACTTATAAAAATACCATTTAAATTATGGCGTCATATTTTAATTCGATTTTGACCTCTGTACTTCCACTTGAATTCTCGAAAACTAATCGAATGATATAATTATTTATTTCGTCCAAATGTCTGCGACTACATCACGTTTGCTGGCAACTGGAAAGTAACGTCTCGTGATTCTTCTTATCTGTATAAATAATTTTTGTTGAACCAGGTCGATTCTTTTTTTTCCGAGTTATATCTGAGTAGGTCGGTCGGTCGGTCACGAATCTTCGGCCCATCAGCCTCGATAGGTTGATCTCCTTATAGGGCACCTCCTCTGATAGCAGAACTGTTAGCTGTTCAAGGCTAAAATCTATTTGGCTGGCTTACCTGGTGAAGCGTTTTAGCGAGCGCCGCCTCAAGGTTCCCTCCAAGAATAATAATAGTTCCATCAATTCGCGGTTTTTAAACATCACGTAAGGAGGGCGTTGAACTTTCCGAGCATCCAGTATCCCTTCGCTATCAGATCGTTATCAGTCAACATTCAACTCACACCATGAGACCTGATGTTGTCACAATTCCACTACAATGTTTAACATCTCTGCAATTATCTTGAAATCTTGGTAACTCTTGCTGACTGCATTCACGAATTGTAAAAATGTTTCAATGCCAAAAAAACCTAATGATTTGTGCAAAGTGCTTCATCGTTTAGACATACTGCTCTGCCAAAAATCTTTTTTATTTCCATTATTTGTTGTATCTTGAAAATCGTGATTACACATCGTTATTTAAGCTTGGGTAAAACAAATCAAAAGTCATGCACTTGAAGCCTCTTTTAGATTAGTATGATTCGTTGGTGTCTAATGATGTCGTTGTCATTATATCCCTGACCTTCATAATTCAGATTAATGTTCAACATCTCTTAAATTATCTTGAAATTCTAGGTCACGCGTGATGAATGCATTTTCGAATGGTAAAAACTCCTTACCTCTAAACCTGTTCTATTTTTATTTCTGCCTTCAAACCCCTAGAGACTCCTAACTCAAAATTATGCCTATAGAAATCCAAATCTATACGCAATTGTTATTCATTTTAATTATGAAATTGTCTTACAATGCATTCGTATTTCTCATTTCTTACAAATCTAAATTTGGGAGTGCCGTCTGATAAAATTTTTACAAAATTTCTGATATGATTAGCTAAATATTACGTTTTTGAACGAATAGGTATATCTGAAGTCTACGAGGTAGTATATGAAGACTTCCCAATTTAAATTGTTTTCGCTCTTGTAGGTAGGCATTAAAAGATAAAAAATAAATCCATAAATAAAATAAATCCAGTAAATCCATCTGTTAACGCTTATAAATTTCAAATTTATTCAATACGAATTTAATTCACAGTTTAATCACAAAAAAAAAAAACTTTAACGACAGCTTGTAGGTATCCAAAGAAACTAAAAGGCTATCCTCACTGTACAAGTTTTGCCTCCCTTTCCAGATTTTACTCTCTTTCTTGCATACCTCATAGAATCGGTATGGATTTGGCTTCCTTAGGCCCTTCTGGTAATCTCAACCAAATTCACATCCCCACTATGTGTTTGCAGATCAAGCGCTTAGAGAATTAAGGGCAACTGCGGTGGGATTTCTCCGATTTGATCGATATTCGCTGGGTCCTGTAGTACAGCCGTTGGAATTCTTCATAGGTTCAATTCATTCTCCCAATAACCCGTTATCGACCATGGCCGAATGCACGAAGCGTGTTGAAAGGCGCGGTGAAAGGCGTTGAGTGTCAACTTACAAATTTCGAACTGCCCATTGGTGACCTGTGGTCCACTGGAGCGACGACATTTTGCAATCCGTGTGAATGTTCTTTAGCCTGGTTCAAAGATTATCACATCTTTCGAAATGTATCGGTGCCCTGGTCGTTGCTTACTGTTCATCCAGGTTATAGGACCCTCCACATCTCGTCATGCCAATGCCCTTTCCTGGCATTACTCTCCTAACGAAAATTCCCATTTACGTTATCCACAAGGGGTAATATGTTAAATGCATACATATGGGAGTTGTATGTTTGGGAGGTTCGGTAAATGAATAGTCATTTCATTCAAGCCAACTTTACTACTACTTTACTTTAATTTATTTGACATTTTCAGGGCGTAAAAGTAGAACTGGTTACGAGAAAAGTAAATTTAAAATTGAATGGCAGAAGTAACTGCTTTTCCCTACCACCAAAATGAGGTATACTTCTAAGCCCTGAAACATTCGTGTGACAGAAATATTTATGTATTGGCTGGACGAGATCCCCCAAACATAATAATATCTTTGCTAGCAAAAACTCAGAATAAAAAATTATGTTTTTGTATGTGGTGTTCAAATGCGCTTCGTTCATTATAGCACAGTGGTTCCCAACCTGGGGGCGATCGCCGCCAAGTGGGCGATTTGGGTTATCAGGGGGCGATAAATAAGTTGGGGGTGATTGGGGGGCGATCAAAAGGGTGAAAAATGAAAATAGTACAGTTGAAGTTGCCGGGCAGCCATTGAAAAGGCAAAATAACACAAAGTTTTCAAACTTTCATTTTTTTTTCACTTTTTAACTGTGAATTTTCTTAATTTATCTTCTTTTTTCTTAAAAAAAATCTATAAAAAATGTATACATTTTAATGTTTTATTTTCTATTTTATTTAGGAGTGACCGGATAACACTGCTTTGGTTGTGTTTTTATCCAGTAATAAAATTGTTTAAAATGATAAAATTCCTTTATTATTACATTTCAATTCAAATTAAAATTAGGCATACAAGGAAAAATTAAAGGGGGGGGGGGGGGCGATAGGTGTTAGTCAACCTCCAGAAAGGGGCGATGGGCCACAAAAGGTTGGGAACCACTGTTATAGCACATATTGCTCTTCCTGTTCCGAATTGACTGAAACCTACTCGGCTAAAAAGAAGGTTACCGAGTAGACAGCCTCACATTAAAACCGCTCCAATTCTATCCCACTCGCCGACACGTGTTTTCTCCTATTAGCATTTTTCAGCTAGGCCCGGAATTTCGTCAAATCGGTTCATCTACTTCTAGCCGCTCGTCAAAATTTCCCTCGTGGAGCCAGTCCACGAGTTGGGACCAGTATTATTTCGCTCAACCTGTCTATTAATCAACTTTCACATCCTTTTGAAGAGCCAATTTCCAGTGTCTGAGCATGCGCCCAGGTCGTAATTACATTTTCTTCCTTTCTCTAATGGGGCGTCGTACATTTCTCAAGGAACTTTGAGTCCGTTCTCAGTGAAACGTCCTCTGTTTTGTTGTTCATCCCTTGAAACTTACAGCGTCCGCTTATGTTCCTGAGTTCTTGATATTTCCGTATCGTTATTATTTCTTCCTCCGGGTTCGGAAACTATCACCTCTGTATAATGTTTACTGATTACTGTAGATTTCCCAATGTTGCGCCACATTTCAAACCCTTCTCAGTTTTTCATAACATCACAATCTCCATTATGAGTAACAATGAACTTGGTGAGAATCAACGCAGCATAGATCGAATTGTGTAACATCTCTCATCTATCTTCGTAGATAGAGTTTATTAATTTTGGTTTATTATTCAATAATAAACCATTGTAATCGCTCTTGAAAAAAAAATTTTAACCCGCCTGAAAATTTCATGGTTTACGTTTCAAAGGGTGTAGAATCCAAATATGCAATAAAAAAAAAAATGTTTCCGTCCATACGCCGTACGCACGATTTCTTCCAAACGGCTGGAGCAAAAAATCTGAAATTTTCAGAAAAATCCATGTTGGTCCGACAACGCCCCAATTCTTTAGCCAACTCTCTCGCTTAATTTAAAGTGCCCTTTAAGGGTTGTCAAAGTTTTGTAAAATCCCTAAAAACCTCAAACGAAGTCAAGGCGGCCTAAATTTGGACTTTTTTGAAGAACTTTCCATGAGGAATCGAATGAGCCCCATCCCAGGTCCGTTGCTCAAACCATTCCCGATTTATGGTGCCAACATTTGCAGTAACCTAGTGATGTAGTGAATGTGGATACTGGATTGAACTCCTAAAAGGGTTTATAGCCGATACACGGGTTGAAGCATTCTGATATCCATGCTCCGTCTTACGAAATTTAAAATTTTCAAATATAATATTTTTCCATTGTAATCGCTCTTGAAAAAAAAGCTGCGAATTCTATCACTGGGGTTTATTATTTAATGATTCATGATTTGAATTTCTACTAAGCTTTGGAGTGTGCGTGTTCCACAGGATAGAGCGATTATTGAATTTCAGGAGGGACACAGATATGATCAACTGATCAATCCAAATAAGTATTTTGGTTGAGAACCGATTTACGTGCTCTATGCATATCTCCTGAAATTCAATAATTGTTCTATCACCTGTGAAACACGCACACTCCGAAGCTTAGTAGAAATTCAAATCATGAATCATTGAAAAATAAACCCCAGTGAAAGAATTGGCAGCGTTTTCTATTGTAATGTTTTGAAGATCACAATTATACCTATTTAGCAGATAGATGAACTAGGAATTACTAGATATATAGTTGACTATAACAATCCACATTTGCTGGTCCTGTGGGTCATTTAGCCAGTAATTTTGATGGAGATGCTATCCGTGGGGATGCTTGTTAGTGGCTGCATTTTATATAATGCACGAAATAACTATAATTGAGACCATTAATTTGTATCGTAAAAGTCCATTAACTCAACAATTTTATGAAACTGTTTATTTGATTTTTCCTAAGCAATTCCATGGAAAAAGAGATGATGTGCCTCATAGTGAATGAAGCTCTGATATAAGGTGATTTTTAATTTATTTTAAAGTACTATTTTATTCGACAAATGAGTATTCCTTGTCGGATGTTGTTTTCCCTTCTCGCAAAGGTTTTTACGACGCGAAATCACAAGTCTCGGCCTTTTCTTCTCGATTTCTCCACACATAATGCGTAAGTGATTTGGATTTTAAAACTGTACGCGGAAACTCCCATGTGAAGGAAGGTTGGCAGTATGTGCCTTCCAGATGATGGAGGAAGTTTCGTTTGGAGCAGGCCCAATGCTAATACGGAATGACCACGGCCCGCATAGTAAAGCCTCCACATAAACGACTTTGTCCACGAAGCTATCGATCGCTTTTAAACTGGAACGTATCAAGGACCCCCCTTCTCCGTTTCTTTATTACCCACTACCTTATTGCCCATAAAGTTGGATTTTTCGCTTTGATTGAATCTCTGTTGTCATGATACCACACCCTGGCTGGTCACCTTCAAATCGGTCTTTCCTTTTATATTCCTTCGCCTGCAAAAAAAGCTCGAGCCGCTTTTGTATTCCGCTTAGTTTAAAACATCATTCAATAAGAAACCGTGAGACTTGAATCGATTGATATATATAGCCTAGTTTACTAGATTTACTAATCTCAGTTGGTCTATTGGATCAAAGTAGACAAGTATATTCCATCGCAGTATCTTAACATTCTAGTAATTGACTGCTGTCCGTCCATCTCAGAAGCAAATCTTTGCTAGATAGCAGGAGCATTCACTGTTATTTTGATTTGTGTAACTCTGGTGCCTTAGGTTGTGATGGATATGGTTAGTTGGCCCCTTCCCCGATTTATAGAATCTGTCGCCTTGGGAGATGAGTCGGACGCCTGCAAGCGTCTGGGTCATCTTCTGAGCGTGGCGGAGCATAATAATGCATCCACCTCATCGGAAGGGGCAACTATACCATTCCATCACCCTCACTAGGTAGTGTGACGATTAGGAGCTTACCGAACTCAGGTCCATTCTAGACTTTGCTGATCCGAGATATAGATTTTTAAATCTAAAAGTTTCATTTCTTGTTGAACTGATCTGACAATCAATTTCACTCAACTGCAGATGCAGATCTCAATTTTTGGAACAGGTCATCGTTATTGCCTCCCAGCAGTTCTGCAGTCGAGGATATCAGCATAGAATTTGAAATGAAAGAGCAAGTTGTCTTGGAGTGTATTTTGATTTTTTGTAGTCAGTGAATATCCTTAAAGAGTGTTATAGAATACTTATTGATGCAGATCTACTGCCTTCACCTCCGATGTATTGTCAAAGAAACTTAGGAACGGAAAAAACAAACCAAACTCATCCGGTCTTGAGCATAAACTTAAATCATTAATAGGCACCAATAGAGTAGATTGAACATGCATTGAAAATTTCGTCTATAAAATCAATCTTTGCTTCGGAAAAGCTTTGCTTTGGAAAAGTAGGAAAGGTCTAGCCATCAATCCTCTCTTGAATTTATGTAACGCTATGGGTCATCCGATTAAATTTCAATTTTTATTCCATTTGTCGTACCCTATCGTACGAGAGCATCATCTCTTTTCGAAGGATAAGAACCTATAAGATTGTCATTCAAATCAAGGCTCACTAATACTTCTCAAGATAAAACTCGTTGGACCTTGCGGTAGTCCTTTTTTCGTTTCCCTAAAAGCTCATAACAATATCCTTTACAAACACTTCCTCTTCCACCTTCCCTTCCACGATAATGTGCAGAAGGTTATTGCAGCACTTGAAATGGAAAGCCTTTCGGTTATTCAACCCTCGTCTGAAGGCTTAGAGCCAGATATGATCTGCTATTGCTCTCTCACGTATTTCGCTCGCGGGGTTTTTTCGTTTATACGGACTGAGGAGGGATTTTCTACAACTGGAACGTATAAAAGTATTATGCTGTACTATCCCAGATGTAAATTTTACTCAATTTTGGGGATATGAACGAACTTCCATTGAGATACCAGTAAGGTAACGGCACCGGTAGTGGCCACTGCTCCAGTAGTGGCCATTTTAAAGTTTATATTTGAGAAATAAGGATTCCCGGTCTCTAGTGGCTTCAAACTTGCAGGAGGTACAGCTCATGTCATCTTGTAGTCAGAGGTTGAACTAGGAGTGCGCAGAGCATCATTGGAAATTGTGGTAAACTTCTCAATATGACCGTCCATAGTTTCCTCGTTTGTTGGGCTGTATCCTAGAGCTTCTACTGGATAGAATCAATTTTGTTCATCTGGTATTGAATTTAATGATATTAAACACGTAAGGAGGGCAAAATGTCAAGTGGCCACTACTGAGACATGCACGTGGCCACTAATGGAAATTTCGTAATTTGATGTGGCCACTACTAGATCAAAATAAAGGTGTGAGAAAAAATTTAAAAAAAAAAATAGAAAAAATTGTTCTTTTGATAGTTTTAGGCAATGGATATGTTAGGGAAGAGTCGGGCTATATTCTAAATGAGTCCTGAAGAAAGTCAGTACTACTGTTGGCCCACAATTGTCAAAACTAAGGAAAAAAATGCTTAACTGTGGCCACTACCGGTACCGTTACCTTATTCAGGCAAAAAAGAATTTGAAATATCTAAAAGTTGTGGGGTGGTTTGTTCTGCACTAAACACGATACAGTTTCAATCTCTTCTTTATCTCAATGTGTTCCCCAAGTGTAATTTATGAACCATGGAAAAGCGTAAATACAGTAATAAACTTGATTATAATTATTGATTTATATCATTCATTCCCGCGCTTTGTATAACCTAAATTTGTGCGGATGATGCAAACTATTTTTTTTTTTTTTTTTTCCTACCATTTAGTGTTTGGTACCCTGACAATGTTCTTGGATTTACTCTTTGAAATCTTCAAATAGTGGGGAAAAGAGATATTACTTTCGGGGCTAACTTAATGTCTGGGTAACTTGTCGGATTGAGTTTTATGGAAATTTGAGTTAATGTTTATTCCTATCTCCAAATTCCAAGGTCATCGTCATCATTAATACTACCTGATCCATATAGAAGGCCATATCTGAATTTCATTACTTTCCGATTTGTGGTTGTCTACATGTGTGCGTATATTCGAACAATATGCTTCATTCTGCTTAAATTGAGTATGCGAAAATATACCAAGAATTGTTTGGATTTTTAATACTTTTTCGGTTCAAGGTTTTAGTTATACTCTTAAAAAACAGCATGGTGTTATTAAATGTTGTGGCAATGCTACTAAAACATTCCTTTAGAAATACGTGTGACTCATTTCTAAAGTTTCCGTGCTCAATTAAGCGTGCAACTATCCGTAAATTAGGTTAAATGGTGATACGAACATTTGGATAGTAATTACGACAGGCGGTTTCGTGATGAAATGGCGTGTGAGTGAGCAGTTAATGCAAATATCCTATTATTTGTCGTTTTCACGATCGATGAGTTACACTACGGTAGGGTTCTGGGGTCCTACTTGTCAGATTCACACACAACTAGAGGTCGTTGATATCTTGACTTATTGATATGCTACGAAGTCCTATTCATGGAGGTGTCGAGCCCTCTCAATTTCTTTTCATTTTTCCAATTTTTTCCTCTGTCTCTCAACAATGAAAGCTTTCATTGTTTTTTTGCCTCGCTCTGTGACAGAGTTCTTTGCCCAACGTCGCCCGAAGGTCAGTCGACCCGCTTCTTCCGACGCTTTGCGAGCATCGCCGATCAGCTGGCCGCCGCAGAAGGGAATCCCCCTTGTGAATTGAACTCAAACTTGACTTCCTCCGTGACTCACCGTGTGTTTTCACACCTGTCAGGAAACCTATGATTCTCCCTCAATATGAACTATTCCGTTTTTCACACGAGAGACTGCGCTGTTATAAAACCATTACCTTTCACAGGACCTTGACTCCGAGCCGGGGTTTCCTATGCTCGTGTGATCATCTGAGCTCGGCCAGTGCTGGCTAAGGTCATTAGGTTTGAATGAAAGCCACTTCCTGGTTGGAACCCCCGAACCACGTCATTGGTAAAGTCAGGTCAATTTTGAGACTAGACCTGGGTGAACGTCAGTCCGCCATCAACCTTGTATTAACCTAAAGGTTGGATTGCACTCTGAATCCTCACCTTGTATCATTGCAATGTAACTTCTAATCCAGAATTATAATAAGGAATCTTAGAAGCGCTGTAATTGTACCTTTGATATTCCCGCATCAACGAACAAGCTGTTCTCTGCTTGGGCTAACGTTGACGAAATATTGTGCTGTAATTCATCATAACCCATCCTCTCATCTGTCATATAATATAATCCACGTTGAGAACATTTCAAAATCAAGAGTAGATCTACTGATTGAGAACTTGTTTCCCATGCTAGTTACGAACAATAAAAACATCTAGACCGAGGCTTCATACTTATTTCCCAAGACGTGTATACAATTCGCTAAGATATCGTTATTTATTTCCTTTTTTATTTTCAAGGAAAATGCAGCTGTTGCAATGGCTCAAAATTTTTAAAATAAATTTTTGTTATGATTCCTAGAGCGTGCATGTGTTGTCCCAAACAATAAATTTCTTTAAAGAGAGGAGCTAAACCTCGAATAATGCTGAAAAATATACTTAAATTGCATTTGAATGCAGTAACCAAAAATTTCTGAAAACTGAAAAAGATTGCTTTTTAAAATGTTGATAACTAATTGGTATTATTAACTATGGCCTAATGTGTTGTTACGTCTATTGTTTATTGTGGATAATTTTATAATTTATAAGGTATATTATAAAAGCATTTATAATAATAAGAGAAACTGAAACATGCGGAAAAAATTACGAAAATTCCCTCGTACGGTATTTAAGAAAAAAATAGTTTGTAGAAGAAAACGTTTTTGTGGAAATCCACAAACTCCGTGTTTATGCTTGACATGCGCCACAATTGTCGCAAATAATTTAGTGTGTACGGTAATGCCACTCTAATAAAACATATTAAGTACACGTTAGTGCCAAGAGGAAAATGAATTGTTATTTAAATGTAACGGACGCCTCGTTATTACTTGGGGTATTTGACTGTCAAAAGCTTCAACGTAATCTACTCGCAATTATATCAGCTGTTAAGCTGCGTGGGCTGTTCTAATTAAGACTTAATGGTTGACATCTTGAGCTGTGTTAACTCGATTTGTCGGACTTCCTACACTGATACGGTGCGCTTCCTTTTCCGCTTATGTTGTGAAAAAAAAAACCACTTCGAGCTGTCCTACTTAATTATTTTGTGCCATAGTTACTCATGAATGTTACATATATTCCATTGTTTTTTCTCTGGGCTTGAATATTGAGCGCAGTTGAGGGGAAAGTATTTTGAATTTTATAAAATTAATTGGTTGGCATTTTATCCTTCTATCCACTATCCTTCTACGTAGTAAACCGCATATTATTGACTTCCTGACCGTTATGTAATCTAATTATTGAATTAGAATCACCCATGATTAATTACCAATGTTGGATCACACAGGGATCAGTGACGTACCAGCTCCAGACAGTAGTATGTTAACATGTCGGAAATAGATATTGAGCACATTTTCCCGTAAAATTGTCAGCCTAAAGTTTTCTGCTGAATAAGTTAAAAATGAGTTGGAGGCTTCTGTTAAGTTTCATACCAGGATTCCTTCAATTTTTAACTCTCAAATCAAGTCAGCTTTGCAAAGTTCGTTACACGTAAAATCCAGCATTCAATTCGAATTCAAAATTCGAAATACAGTATTGGAACATTTCTTGAACGATCGAGGATTTTCAACTATAGAGGTTGTTTGCGAGACCAATGAAATGTAGGAATGAGTTACTGTGTTGAGAATTCCCAGAATTTTTCAGGTATCTGAACCCTAAATTCTCTTCTCTGCAAAAAACTGCTGAATCTCGGTTGAAGAAATCTGCGGATGTTTCTTCCATTCACCGTAACAAATAAAATACTGATAGTTCGGATCAGGTGGTAGTGATGGTGGTCTTTGGAGAACGACTCTGTTATTCCAGCATCTACCGATATGCAGTAGACCAGCACAACACCGTGCAAGCTTCACTATCTGATGAAAATAATAGAGGCAATCACGTTTCATCGCATATAGCAATCATTCTACTTTGACAGACCAGGGCAAATCCTTTTCTCCCTGCTCTTCTCAGGGAAAAGAGGTGGTGTATCTCAGAACCCGTGGTTGCTTCATTCGATTACTTTGGATATAAAAGTACTGTTGAAACATCATTAAATTCAAACGATGCAGTTCGGATTGAAATAAACAGGATCAGGTGGTGGTGGTCCTTGAAATCACTGTGCAACGAAGAGTCTCTGTTATGCACAGTATATCAGCACGACTCCCTGCATTCTGTCGTCAAATGTAGTTGAAGCTGTCACGTTTCATCTATCATAGCGTAGCGATCATTCTTCTTTTTGGAATTTCCTTTTTCGTCCTTAATGACACCCTCCTAACCACATACGAGTCCTGGCATCTGTGGCTGCTTCCCCTCTACACACGCCTTGATGCCCCATTGTAGAACGTTTTTGTCTTGAAACGTTTTGTATCCATTGGATTGCTACCTCGTCCGTCACACTCCTCTAAACACATCGACTGTCTAAACCGAGGAGAAAACTATCTACCTAACGCGGTTCTATAAGAAAGATACCCGACCCAATGACGTCATTTGGTATCCATCACCCTCCCAAAAATATTCCCAGAGGCGCCCGGCCTGTAGCTGTCCTTGACTCCTGAAAGATGGCTCCCTTATCGACTTTTCCTCCACTCAAAAAGCCGAATGTTGCGTCGACGTTTTGTTTTCCCAACGAAATTCTAACGACCTCCGATAATTTTTTGTTTCCTTTGTTTCTCAGATCTTTTTCTGCTCGACACCAGCTGATATCCTTTGAACAGTTCTTATATTTACTCCAGCTTAACAGTTTTCATGTTTAAAAATATATAATCAAAAGCACGCGCCAACGAAAAAGAAAAATTGCTTCAAATCGTATGATTCGTCTCTTGTTACAGAAGATTACTGAACAGGGTTTCCAGCCATATGCTAGGAAATTAGAAATTTTGTAGCACAAAATAAATAGGCGTCAATTAAATGTCCTAAGCGCATGCATATTGATTAAAGTTCATAACATCATTCATCATTAAGCTGATGAGAGAAGTACAACGGGACTTTTTCGTCGAAATGATAACGTCAATGCTCTTACTGGGACTCTAGCTTGCATATAATATAGAATAAATAGAGTCACTTTTTCTTCTATGTCAGTATGGATTTATGAATAAATATCAATTTTCAACAGTTTTTAATTGACCGATCAAAACTTTCCTTCTTCATTTATTTCGCCAAGTGTTTGACTTTGTCGGAAGGTGTTTTCATGGTTTTGGTGAGCTACGTGTTCGCTTTGATCGTAAACCGCAGTCAAATAATTCAGCTACTTTTTTTGTAATGGTTTTTTTTTCTTTTTTTTTTTTATTCAAGTTATTTTCGGGAAGGCGGAAGGAGCCATTTGAAGTTCAACCTTCGTTATTCACAAGACGGCAAGAATGTTGGGTGGCTCCGACCGTGATTTGGCTATTTCCAGATAGTTTCGTTGATTCGCCCCGAGGGACACGAAACCTTTCGTTCTTTCGGCTTTGTTCCAACTTAACCCAAAGGGGTGCAGGTACCTTCATACTGTTCCACACTTCAATCAATGAACGTTTACACTAGGAAATATCAACAGAGATATTAGTTTTTATTAAGGTAGTAACATTTTATCCTTCATAGCCTAAAGGTGTTTAACGGATTCTCCTTGAAATTATACTTTGTTGTGTGGGACTCCAGTAGACCAACATAGTTACTGACTTTACAATCAGGCTCAATGATATGACACTCGATGATACTGTTTACACTACTTGATGTTTGCATTACCTATGTACATAACCTCCTCTCTTATTAGACCGTTTGGACGTGGGGTATTCAATTATTCTCTTTGTTCACATGTAACATTTGTTTACTGTCTTATATTCTTTCTAACAGCTCCTAATGAGTTTTGTCTCGAATTTAAGAAGTCTCTCCACACCTGATGTAGGCATCAAGTTATTAAATTGAATTTTCAATCTATCGATGTGGATAATCAAGTCAACCGTCTTCATTGCACTTTCCCACAAGAATTTCATAGATGTTCAGTTAATCTGCTTCTTGTTCATTGAATCATTAACTTTCGTTAAATAACCATGAAAAATAGGTTGTGCCCATTCGATCCAATGTCACTTTGTAACTGTTCGTTATGCTACTAAATTCTAATTAGGTCTAACAGTAGTTACCAATTAGATTTCCAAAATTAGTATGGACAACAGTTTAATTCACACTGTCTTCATTATTGACTTATCTCATTGCCATTTAGTAAAAAACCTTCAGCTCTTTTGGAAACGAGTACAAGGTAAATTGATAAATGACCCTGAAATTTATTCAGGTTTTCTACATTAATGAAGACACTTTCTGAAAATAAAGTGGCTTATGCAATAAACCTATACCTACTCAATCCGCTACTTTTTAGGCGCTAACGTAACGACGAGGTTTCATTCGATGGTCCTCGTTTCCAATTAATTTTATGACGACTATTTATTTTTATTCTCTTTGCCCTTCTAACATTGGTGCCCCTCTTAAAAATGTAAATTTTGAAAATCCAAGTTCGCTGTGTTACACAACCCGTGACCTTGGGGTGGCTGTCAAGGTCAATCATGTCTCAGATGGGAAAATGGGAGGTTTAAAGCTTGAATTTCAATATTTAAAATGGGCCTGCTGATGACATAGTTTCACTTGGTAGCGCCTACAAAATGCCATCACATTTTGTGACGCGTTTTGGTTTTCTGACCTACTTTGTGTTTGATAGTTCTAGAACAATGTTGTGTGTGCGGTTCGTTCCTCTCAAAGTTATGTATTGACATCATCATCATATGAAAACAATGATGACATTCGAGAATTATCCCAAAAGTAAGTTTACCCTATTTTCCGAAATTCAAAAATGCTTCCACAATTTTGAGACAATATTTATTCTCAAAAACTACTTTCCTAGTAGTCGCCATTAATTCACACATTTTTTACCGTTGTAACGGTTTTATTAGTCCGGTATTCTAGTCCAACCAAATTGAACAACCAGCTGTCCACTCCCTATCTTGGGTCTGCCGATAAAGCGAACCATTTGCACCCTAAATGATCTTTTCTTGATGGTTTATCTCCCAAGAGAAACAACCATTGCCTCAGGATTTTGTTCCCAATTGTGGAAGCATTTTTGAATGCCTTACTTACTTTTGGGATGCCCCCTCTGATGTCCTCAAAATGTTACTGAATCTATTGTTTCCCAAAAGTTCCATATGCTCTAGTTAGTGCCATGACACAAGTAAGGCCGTTCAAGATCGGAAGTTCGGGGCAGTTCTTTTGCCTTAAGTGTTACCGTCTGGCAGCAACAATTTGGCAACGCTGAGTAGAACCACGTGCAGAGTCTTGTGCAAGAACGTCGGCAATGACCAGGTCTCTGGCAAGGTCTCTCCTCCATCGCCTGCTTCTCGGAAGAGGGGACTCAAGCATTCTGCGTGTCTAGCCTCACGTATTCCCGCTCCGATGACTTTCTCTGATCCCGCTTTGTTGGCCACATTGTGCAAAAATTGCCCTGCCCCATCTTACCCTCGAAACTCTTGTACGAGTATTTTGCAGCTTAGAGCTCGAGGAATGCAATGTCCTGAAACGACATTATCGGTTCACTATTGGTCACGTAGACTCACCGTTTGCGTCATGTTGCGGAATGTTGCAAATCTTTTGGATGGGTTGGGACACCTTGTTTGTTGATAAATCTAGGAACGAAATGTGCTCGAAAATGAAACTAACTTCGCTCACCAGACGACCCTATCGGTCGTGAGTAGTCCGAGAAAGATAGCGTAAAGGCTTTGAAACCTTGTTATGGTTGAAAACGTGATTAGGCTACTGCGAAAAATCTTTCCCAGCTACTTTTCATTTGACTATAGAACTTCTCTTCTCCTGGAATGTACTATATGTATCACAAAATACATTTAAGTAAATCACGAAACAACAAAAACAAGTTATGATAATGTAGGTTTGATCTGTAGTTTCCAAAACTTCCAATATTTGCATCTTCATGAATCAGTTTGCCTTCGACAGAAAGAGGATTGAGGCCTCTTCGAGCGAAGAAAAAACTACTGTAGTATTGGGTTTATAGTCAATTAAGAGACCCAATTTTTAAAAGGCTATTAAACTCATAATAGGGTTCAAACGACCCGTTGTTAATCTTTTTCATCGTTTTGAACGATGACTAGTTGTCATGGGGTATCAACTAAGTGAATTGAACACATGTCGAAAAGAGCAAGGCTTCCAAATGTGACTTACCTACCTCATCATCAAACGTTGAAAATGTACTATTATCAATAACAAAAAAATCTATTCACAAAATGAATAAGGAACTTTATGATAATAGCTTCATAACTCCTTGTGACTCATTCGGAAAACTGAGTTCAAGCCATTAATTGAAGTCTTTGCAGGAGTGCGTGTTTTAACAATGAATTATCTACGTTTTACCCTTGTAAATTCACATTTATTGAATTTCAAATCGTTATTCTTGTAGGTATTCTCTGGTTGAAGGTAATGCGTATCTTTGGGTATCGGGTTTCTGAATTTGTTTACTAGTGCGTTTGATCGCATATTCAGGAATCGTTATTTCGTTATTATTCATTCATAACGCTTTTAAGCTATAGAGGTGCTGATAGGTGGAACTTCTTATGACATACTTGGAATTATAACATTCAATGAAAGTGTGTTTTTTATTTTAAAGGCTCTCGTTGCATTTTTCACAAATGCCCTCGAATTCATCCTAGTGTCACTCCTCGATTGATACGAAAATGAAATGTGATGCCGCAACGGTTAATAACAAACATGAGCTATTTTAAACCTGATCACCCTTCGATATGAACGTAAACTCCCGTCATTTTATGCGAATATGTATTCAAAGATAACTCTCGCTTTGTTCATTCCTTCCGAACACGCATTATTGGGCCAATTGCACCCATCCAAACTGCGTGATGAATCCATCATCATTAGTAACGTATTAATTTCTCCGAAAGTTATGGAAGGAGTACTACCACCTCCGGAGGCTGAAATATGAAGTACCTAGCAACCTTTCAATTTCGACCCCATCAAATTTCTGTCGTGGAACGACATATGAACGAAAGTTCAGTACTGAACTTTAACAAAATAATAACTGTTCTTAAATTGCGTTATAAAAATATTAGCAATTTACTTACTCTTTAATCTTTGTGAAATGATTTTTTGGAGCTACTTAGAACTTCAGATTTGGCACATCAAAGCCCAGCCTTAGGATCAGCTCTCCTCCCTGATTTATCACTCCGGGAATAAATTCAGATTTCTTATATAATTATATATCTCGGTTTCTGACTGATCAGCGCTTTTTCTGAGAGATTGGTCTCGGTTTAGCCAATTTCACCGTTAATTTTGGTGTTTCTACCTTTTCCTTCAGTTTTTTCTCCAATTTTTTTACTCAATTAGATCATGAACACAACAGTTTCTAATAAATAATAAGTTACAGTGGTGCCTGGTAATGTAACTTCCAGTTCACATGCAAATTTTTGGACAGAATCAATGATATTGATAACCGCAGGATAAAATAAAATGCTGCTTGTGGTCTTGGTGAACTAGAGAACAATTTGTAGGATTTTTACTGATCCCAAAATGCCTTAACCATTTTTATGATTTACACTGTGTTGTTTTCCACGTAGGTGTGTAATTATGTTCATACTGGCCTGCCCCTCTAATTGCTAGTTATGGACACCTGTACGTTTATATTGGTTTGACCTACTTTCCCAAGGAATATTGCCGTGTATTAATCCCTGCCTCTCGCCGTTTGCCACCTTATGTAGGTTTATAGCTGTTATACTGGCACTTGTAGCTTGACCAGAGCTCCTGATACCGTCTACGGTTACCTTCACTGGGTAAAATTCATTGAAGGTCTCCCGGATGATTCATTTTTCGCTAAGGATCGCGATCTAACTTCAACCAAAATCGTCAATATGCACACTGTACCGTGTCGTTGACGATCTAGTAAATATAAGCTGTCATATTTCCATCAGATCAAACCAATGACTTGTAAATGGTATGTAGCCTTCTTCGTGAAGTTACAGTTTCGCTTTGGTACATGTATCGGCGATGAAGAATAATTCGAACTTGAAGTGTTCCGTTTGAAATTCCTCCTCTATGTATATTGCGAGCGTCAAATCGTCAAATATTTGGTGAAGCTATCTTGAAACTGCTACCCCTGAGCATAAGTCCGATACCCATTTCATGCTTTCGGGGTACCCTTTGCGTGTTGCAGGCTCAGCCCTTTTAAGGGGCTACTTGTCAATTCCATCACCTCCTTCTTATGAGTTCCCCTACGCACTTAGTCGTTCCACAATTTGCCGCAAATCTGAATATTCTGGACACTGGAAAATTGTCCGAAAACTAAGCAACCTTTTCTGTCCAGTCCGTAACTTCTAGCAAATTAAAATGGTAGTTTATGCGTAGTTCTTTGTGAAAGTAACCTTAGAGATATGAGTTCTACTTGTTCATTGATGGAGACTGGCTGAGCCCAGGATTGACAATACTATTTACATGCTTTTACCGAATTTTCACGAAAACTGAAGCCATTACAATGGCTCTGTAAATCTGTGCTAAATGCGAGTGGAATCTGGATTTTGGAGAGAAAAATGTTGCATCCTCCGAAAGTGAAAACAAACGCCCCCACAACCTATTAAGAGACTCTTGCAGCAAAATTCTAAAAGTCCTTGATATAGTTAGTGGGGATAATATTCAGCCCAACCAGTTCGGCGGCTTTTTTTTTTTTTTTTTTTTTTTTACGCCGTGCAATTTCATTTGGGATAGGTTATGTGCCCGCTGTTTCCGAGCTATTCTTAGCACCATGGAAAACGGAGCAGGTGGGCCGAGGGTGGGGTGGCGAACGTGCTACGCGTCTCGCTAAAGACTTGCATCCCTCAGACCGGCCCGCCAGTGTTGAGCTAGCTCGCAACCCGCGTGGAGCCTTAGCATATTTCCCATTATTTACGGTGAACTTCATCTTTTTTTCAAAGTGGTGTGTTCTGTACACTTTTGAGCCAGTGGTTGTTTTTCGTCTGCAATTCTCTTTTTTTTCTTCGTACGAGATTGAAGATCAGATACCCCAGGAGTGTTGAGCACCTACAGTGAAGTTTTGTCCTCATTTTGTCTTCTGTCTCAGGTATGGTTTCTGATGTCCAATATCTCTTTCAGGAAGGCCGTCTTCAAAAGTCTCTCTCGTTGAACATGATCATTATTCCAAGAGTCACAATTTCTACATGTCAATGTCAATGTCACAAATCCATGTTTATAATAGAAATCGACTATTCCTCTGTACATTCATCTTCTGAAAACATCCCGAAATCTTCAGGTTTTTTTCGCTGTTATAGCAAAACGTGATTTCGTTACCAAGTTTTCAAGTTTTGGTATTCGATTATCATTTGATGAAGCCATGACTTTATCGCACCCTACATATTATCCACTTCTCCCTATCTTCTCCGTCTCGCTTCGTTGAAATTGTAGTATCTCTCGCTGCTGATAAACGTACTGATGGCAACTTCCTTTTGCTATAGGTACCTACATTTTATTTCATTTCTTTATATTTATTCTTTTCCCAGTTCGTTGATACCTCTTGCTGTCATTGTTGGTTTCTGTTTACTTTCCCGATTTTTACGTGTTTTCAAGGAAATTCACATTCAGTCATGTATTTATTAATGTAACCTACACCGATTAATCCTTAAATATTTTTGAAATGACAGTTTGTCATTAGATATCGCTGTTAATCGTGCCTTAGATTGTTTCATATTATCAAGTCAAAAACCGTGTTGTCAAATAAAAGTCTAGGGGAAAATACGTATTGGTATTAATATCTCCAATACATTTAGACTATCATAAATCTTGAATCTATGGATACTAACTAAAGCAAATTGATTTTGTGTCTGTTTTAAGCAATCTTCGATTCCTCAATTCTTGTTTTTCATTTCTGAAGAAATGCTCAGTATAAATCGTTTAAAAAAAATGTGTATACCAAAAAAAAAATTTCTTTAATCAGCTAATGTTTTTGCAGATTTGAGCGGATCTGAGAAAAATGTAGGCATACTTCTTAAAAGTCGTACATTTTTCAATTTTAATTTATTCGTTGAATTACAAGATATCTCACTTTTGGTTCATGATACAGTGATTTATGCTGGTGATTTAGGCGATAAATCCTCATAATATATCCAATTCAGATTTCGTTTGATGTTTATACATCCATCAGGCTGGTATAATGCGTTTCATAATTTAACGAAAGCGATTTCTTCCATGTTTACTTGGAAAAAAAATTAATTATTTCATGTCAGGTTTTCCGTATCAACTGGTGTCGAACAGTTTGATAAGTTTGTGGTATTGCGAACCTAGTGGTCCACAATGACCTATTCGTTGATGAACTTTTTTGACGTCATTTTTTCAACCGTTAAAAACAAGGTAAAAACCGATGTCTGAAGTCCGTCTTTGTTTAAAATATAATTCTTAATGCTCCCAAAATCGTACCCTTATGTTTTGGATGTTTTTAAGATCATGACTTTTCATAATTCAGTGTATCAATTTCAATCTCCTGGGTGCCGAATTTCAATCTCCCGCGTACCGAAATTTTAAAGGCAATTTTTCAGGCAATTCTATCGTGAAGTCAAGTTGTCGCGCTTCAAATGGTTAGGAGTTGACAATCATCTGATGGCACGCATATTTACTACGTTTATAAATTGCTTGTTGCATCACTCGTGATATTGTGTCAACAGTCGAATATTGAGTTATCTGTCTGGCAGTTGGTAGGCGAGCCAGTGGCCCGGATGGTGGGCGTGTCCATCTGCATCCAGAATGTTCGAGAACATCATCTCTTGTAATGAAGAAAGCTGTTCACAAAAACTTGTGGCATCGGTGACCTTAAAGATACAATAATCTCTTTTGGTTATCTAAAATACCAGAGGTGAGGGTTCTATTGTTTCTACTCGTAATCACGCCCAGAAATCATTTCTGTTCCAGTGTCAATACCTCCGTTTTTATCAAGTTTTAATATAATATTTCGATAAAAATTATTTTAAAACAGTTCCTGAATCAACAGGCACTTCATATATAGGTAGCTATAGATTTCATCATATATATACCTACCACGACACTTTGAGCGCAACCATTTGCAGAAATAACAAAAAAAAAGTTGAAAGAAAAAAAATCACGAAAATCTGCTAAAAGGGATTCTGCTAAATTTGTTTCTTATTTTTCATTATTTGGACAAAAATTGTTCACCACAAATTTGAGTGTTCAATTTTGTTCACAAAAAGAATTCTTTTCAATTGCAAAGGGAGGGAATTTTGTTAAAAAAAAAAAAAAAAGAAAGAAAAGAAAAAAGAAGTTTTTTGTTTCAGAAGCAGGGGGAGGGGGGGAGTTTTTGATTGCCGAGGAGGAACTATAAGAAGTCGCTCAAATTGTCATATTGCACGACTGAGGTCATACGCTTTTGTAAATCAATTTTTAGTAATGTAAACTATCCTGGAATATTATCCCAAATATATTTTCATTCTTATTCTTACACTTTGCCGTTAAGTTGAAGAGAAAAAAATCATTATGAAAAGCTCCAAATGATTATTTATGTATTTGGATATCTATTCAAATTGCAGCTTTCTAGATTGTTTAGGAAAGAAAATAACCATTACGGATTTCCGAAACGTGACTAGATAAAATAAAACACCCGCCTACGCTTCACATGTTCACAAATTATCTTGAAATTTTAAATTACATAAGACTTGAAAAACTCAATTTCAGAACGAATTCTTGAAACACAACTCCGCAGTCCGGGTGTGCTCATTCGACTCTTTGAAGACTGAAAATCCCGTCTCAGCTAGACTCGAAAGACCAAAGACTCACAAACTACACCCAAGTTTCATTCATTTTAGTTCAAGCATGGACGGATTTTTGTAATTCGATTTTCAGATTCCATACATCTTGAAACGTGACACAACAAAATTTGAAGGGTTAACAATTTTTTTTCTTGGTCCATTAAAAAGATCCATTGTCGAGAATAATGAACCAAAACGCACACAATATATTAGCTCTGTTCATTTCCCCTTAACTTCAAAAACGTGTTTAAGAACAATGACTCATGTTTTTCCTTGGTCGATGATGAAATTTTATTCGAATCGGTTTTTTATGTCTCTCATAAACCATTGTGGTAGGTGCCATTGTCTTTAGACGAGCCTTCGCTTTTCTTGTCAATAAGGGTCATTCAGTTTCGTTCTGTTTACCAATGAAGACGCAGATCTGATCATGAAATTATTCCGTATTAAGGTCAGTTCCGTATTAAGGTGGTAGGGAATCGATTCCGTGTGGATTTTATGATTTATACTTTGATAGAGTACACTACAACGTTATTGGCTTGCATAGTGTCATTAACGTATTCAAGTTCTTTTCCCTGTGAATGAATTTGCATAATGAGCCGGTAACTGCGTTGAAGTCGCAAAGTTTTGCTTAGGTTTTATCCGCTAATTGTCAATCATTGATTGGAATTCAATGTTACTTTCGAACTTAATTTGTTTTTTGCAAGACCACTTTTCGCCCACCAATATATGACAATCACACTCCTGGTCCACGAACATTTCCTGAAAATGTTCAGTTTCAATGCAAGATTTGAGTATTTGTTTATTTATCTTCACTGTTAACCCATAATCTAAAAAGATATAATACCAAAAGCTCGTGTGAAAACTTTCAAAACGCTCAAGGTTCGATCATTGGTGACCTAGCAACACGCATTTGCTGAGTAAGAGCATTGAAAGAAATCGCAAATTAACCACTAATTTCACAATTAATTTCACCTACTTAACGACGTACTTTAATTTCTAATTGTTTCTGAATTGAACGAAATTCTCCGTCGGCATCGTTCTCTCAAATAATTCAGTTTCAGGTGGAAGAATTCAAGTTTTGATATCCTCTCCAGCTTTACTTTTTGCCGCTGGTATTCTTTTCATGTTGTGTTCTTTATGGATAGCAGTCTGCGAACCTATAAGTACCTCGTTGATAGGAAGATTCTCACGACCGTTATTGATTACCATCTCACCTACTTCACTCACTTACCGTTTCTACTCGTATTGTTCGAGTACGTACCCGTTATGCGTTTCCCACTCTTTTCGCATTTCCTCTTCGCTGCGTCTCAAAGGCCGAATTAGACCTTAAGAAGAAAATCAACTTAGAACGTTATCTAATTTTCTCAATTACATTCTTTCAAGTGACGCAACCACAAGTTCAGCTGCCCCTTCGTCAACTCTTGTATCGCCGTTTATCCTATCCACCTACCGGTTATCTCAATGTTTATTGACTCAATAGTTATCTCAATTGAATAATTACCACTACAATTAACTGTTATCGCGGTCTAAAAGGCTTGTGATGGTTATTTACCCAGTTATCGGAAATTAAAATAAATGCATTTTATTTCTAGAAACGAACATCGCTCCGTTTACGAGTTTGAATGAATACTTCCAGCAGTAGATTGCCAAAATCATTTATAGTTAAAATCGTCTGTCCTAATCGTTACCGATTCTAGGCAGCTTCACACCATTTGTTGTAGCGGTGTGGTAAATCGAGCATATCCCACGTTCCAGCCTGTTCCTTATTGTGATGCCCCGGAAATGGCCTCTATCGTTCTCCTCGAAATCTGAATCAATTTTTTGTGAGGCAACCTACCGTAACTTAAAACTCATCACGGTGTCCATGACGATTTATTATTTTCAATGACTAACGTTCGTAATAAACCAAAAAACCAATTCTAACCGTTGATTCTATACCTCCATCCGTCCGTCTTCGTTATTCCCCCAAACTTCAATACCCTGTATTCTGAATTTGTCTTAAAAAGCTAATACTAGCTAGAAACATACAGGTACTGACATCTCTTTCAATTACCTCCAAAAGGCGAAATTCAGACTGTTGAATTTTTGAAAACCGTTTTGCAGCGATGTTGAAAACTTGCAAAGGATCTTCGCGTCTCTTCATTGCGTCAAAACAGAATGGATCCTGGCTCAAGATATTGACCGAGATGAACACTCATTGTTTTATCATTTGAGGTCCTTTTGATGAAAAGTAAAAAATCAGCCTGAGTATGAAGAGAAATTGTTGTTATGAGAGAGAGAAATATTGACTAAAACTGTTGTCATTAATAGAATTGCTTTCTCCTCCAAAATAGTGTACTGTCGGTCAGTACTCACTTGCTACTTCTCAATAATTCCCCACTATCGATCAACTTTCTCCCAAATATTTGATATTGTCCTTACCGGTGCTTGTCTTAAGATAATTTCTGCATGCCACGATTTACTCTCGACACCGCGACCCGGGGGGATTTCTTCCATTAGCTATTCATTAGCCACACGCCTCCACCATTTCCATACAATTACCGCTTACGTCGGTAACCTCTTCAAATTTTCATACACTTAACTGAAATAGTATTGTCTCTATTCTTCATCCCTCATCAATATGCCTTGCTCAAAGCTCTCTGCTCAACAATACAAAACGCATCGCCTTTTTCCAATTCGCAGATGTACAAAAACGTGGTCTGTTAACGAGGTAGAGTAAGTTCTTATAATAACATCCCCGAGTTAAAAACCCCTAATTTCGAGCTTCCCAACAGGGGAGGGATATGAATTATTCTGTTGAGGGTTTTATTAGATTTACGGGAAGATGAAACTCTAAAGTTGTACAGTCTCCTAATCCCGAGCGCTTGAGTTCTGGGACCTTCTCTAGGACAATGGGCGTATTGATTCAGCTGGCGGCCTCCCCGCCAACACATCGCCTTCGCGCCTAAACCGCCAACTCTAACCACTTTCCTAACAAATTTGGCTTAATTCATCGAAGGTTTTTACAACTAAAATTGAACAATTTCCCCTCCCAGCAATAGTTTATCATTTCACAGTATTTAGTTGCTTACTCATGAGTGAACTAAACCATATGGTTCCCCCTTTTTGACCCCTACTAATTGTGCTGTTAATTAAATAGCTTGAATGTCCTTCAGAATATTCAGTTCCACCCAACTAAATCCAAATGAGTACGTCGTATTCTTGATAGCAGCTGTGGGTGGGAGGATGTGTCCCCATCAGCTAATGCAGGCCCACTTACTTAGTAACTAACAACTGTTGATAACCCACTCAAACTAATCTCCATCAAATTACTTCCACTTTAACAAATCCCATTAACAGAACTGGACACTTGCCATTAATCTTATATGACTTGCGACCAAATAATGATATCTCTGAAGACGCCCCAAGGGCCAAAGCTTATACATAAATAAGGACCTAAGTACGATTATAACCAAAATAAGGAACTGCCAATTTGATTTCCCCTTTCAAACCAACCAAGAGTTTCACAAACCCTCATTTCAAACGAGCACCTTCCTAATTCTCTAATAAATAAAAAATAATCAAGATTTTGAAGAAAAAAAATCAAATTTTTAGATACTAAACCGCTGTTTAAAAAAATCAATTTTTTGGACCCTGAAGGTTTAAAGCATTATCTTTGTACTTAACTCGAACACAATCTACCGATCAATACTGATATCTGGCTTAATATTTTTTTCGTTTCCGATTCATTCAAATCAATGCTTCTCTCGTACCATCATAAATGTCCGTCCAAAATTTTGTTTTCTAACGTGTTAATTGATTTTATTGATTTTCAAGAGTTATTTAGTACCAAAAAAGTCCGTTAATTTTGAAACAAATTAATGAAAAAGTTCGCATCCAAACAAGTACAAAGTTACCTACACGAATGAACAAAATCATTTTCAAATTCGTCGCCGTCCCACCGGATGATTTTCGAAATTCCTTTCTACCGGCTGATCCGGCGAAAAAAGTTAGCGACTCCCACAACATTTTTGATTCTCATATTTCGGAATTTTGACCTTGTGGGCTTTTACTAAACATACTACGACTCGGTATTAAAAAATATTTGAGACAAAAAACTAAAACAACATTATTTCTCTGTTTGAAAACATTAAAATAGGTGAAATCTTCATATCTATACATTTCCGTTTCAATTTATGTTTTTTCGTGCTACAAATGTACAATTACAAGTTGGTTGTGATTGACAAGCGTTCAAGTTGTATTTCTTTAGTTTAATTTCCATTTACTCAGAACGAATAATTAGTGGACTTTCTGATTGAGAAATATTGACCGAATTGTCATAAATAATCTTACTGCACGTCATTGTTTTCATGTTGAAACACCCTGGGGTTTTACCCATTTCTGTTCGTATATGGATTTAAACTATTAGTAAAACGCCTGCATTATTCATTGGCTCGCAAGTGTTGACAGTCGCAATGTGTAAAAAAAACGAGCTCGCCCTGGATCGATAGCGAAGGCGTCAGCGGCCTTGTCGATATTCAATGCGATATTCCTCCGACCGTTAACAATAGCTTCGTCCTTCCCCAACTTTTGAGTAACGATTGGTCGAAATTGGCTCGAAGCTACCAGTAACCAATAATTGAGGAAGAACTTGAACGACGGCTTGAATATTTAAAGGACCTATACAGAACAGTTGATTAGTACGTGACTGATGCTTTAAATGCGGACAGTGGTTCTTACGGGTTTATGCCATTGCCAACTTACAGATCCCTGATGAACGGTTTGCATACTTATCGAATCCCCCATCATATCATATCATATTTTTCGAATATTAAATCTCTGTTTTGGGGAAAGTATGATGAAACCAGAATATGACTTCATCCGTTTCCAAAGTATCTGCCCGAGTAAATACTGACCAGATTCTCTTAAGAAGTTTGAAAACGCTCTACTTCTTACAACTGATGTGGGAACCAAACGAGTAAATGGTCCACCCAAAAATGGATACTTTGTTTTGTAAAGATGACAGATGATTCATTCAGTTCATTTCATTCAGCATTCCAGAAATCAATCTACTACAACGGGCACGTATTTTCAAGAGTTCTTGTCCGATATTGGCGATTGTTCACAAGAAAAGTTGTGGCTTTGAATCGGATCGCTCTGAAAATCTTCTAGATCGATTCTACTGGGAAATCTACACGTAGTGCTGAGGTGTTTCTTTTAACGATATCTTTGCCCCATAGGTTCGAATTAGTAGGTACCAAAACTATAAAGAATGTGCCAGCGGTCTTAGGAGTCTTTGAACCAAATTTCAAGTTCTTAGCTCCGAAATTGCGTGCTATAGCGCGGAACAGACTCATTCCAGACCGAATCGAAGTAGAGATTCACTTCGTTAATTGACTGGCTGCTCCAGTTGCATTCGATTGAATATTTCTAGACTCTCGTCAAGTGTTCACTCAACTGCTTTCGTAACTCTTAAAATTTTAATATCCGTCAAACAATCTTCTGGCCTGCCGGCAGTACTACCTATTATCTGGCTTCCTACGCAGCTTCCTATCTTCAATTAAACCACACTTCCTCTTTAGTGAAACACTTAATATATAAGAAATGGTTGTATAGAGCACATATTATGTGTTAGCGGTTCGTTGTCAATTCATACAGCTCCAACTGTATTGAATTATCTGCCTAAACTAGGTTTTTGTAAACTTCCTCGTTACTTTTTTGTTTCCTACTCGTGTCTTCGATATTGAATTCACCTAACCAGAAATGTATTGATTCAACACGAACAATTTTGCCTAGTTTATAGAGCTAGATTTATATTATGTTAATAGTATACTAGGAAGCGTGATTCTTTAATAAATTTTCCTATTTCGTTCTCAACCAAAACATCTTATAGTTCCGACTTCAAAAGCTTGAGAATCTGAACTGACATTCAGCTTACATCCCAAAAGGTTGATAAGATTAGCAGGACGTGGCAATTAAGAAATTCAGAATGGGAGTAAAAAGTTGAAGTGCAGGTTTTTAAACTGGGGTGAAACAAGAATTGGATCGAGAATAAAAAAATCATTGTTGACATCTTTATTTTTAAGGGAAGACGAGATGACGATAAAAAAAAGTTGTTTGTCGCATTCGGAACAACGATTTATCTTAATTTGTTGAGCTCTCAGGTGTATTTCGGAGCCTTAACGACCCAACTCAATTTTACTGGGACGATATGGAGCCAAGGTCGATTGAGCAGGTAGTTCGCCGACGATACTTGAATCCCCGATGATGACTTTTCAGATAAAACGAAGAAATATACTTCCTCAATTGTGTTTTTCCGAGTTCGCGATAAGCTGTTGCCACTTTTAAGCATCTTGTTCATCCTATGAATAATCACGGGAGGTAGATCTCAAGTTTAAAGTCTTAGATAGTGATGAAAATTATAATATAAGGGTTTACGATTCTTCATCAGTTCTATTATCAGTTTAATTGCTACGTAGATTTTTCAGTAGGGAGATAATAGTTAGAAGCTTTCAATATTGTCATTATCGTTTGCTATTCTGGAACGTAAAAAGAAAAAACGGCGGACAGGCGGACTCGGGTTGTTGGATTTTATGCTTGAAATAGAACGACAAAAATATTTTCTTGGTCAATTCAAAGGTTCAATATCGAATATTATAAACCAGAAGTTCAACTCCCATGGAATGTCTTCCTAAAATATTGAATTAATTCTCTATAACTCCTTCAATTGCCATGGATAGCTTTTTAATGATTAAGTAGGTAATTGGAGTAGGCTATCTGGATCATCTGGATTCGGTGCCAGTCTATCAAAATGGATTGATTGCTATATCAGTTGGTATATACCTTTTTATAAACAGAGATGTTGACCGTATATTTTCCCTGCACCTCTGAGCTATTGAGGAATGTACTGTGCCCTCTGGGTTCTCGAAAATGTCACGCGTAAAATGCATTAGGTATATGCAAAAATGCGATTTTCTAGTCAAATTATTTTGATTTTGGTCAGTACATTCAGGAGAATAACGGCAGACAGGTTCGTTTGGTAGGTACACATTTCGAAAGGGGTTACCAATCTGTTTCTTGATACATTTTGAGCCGATAAATCAAAACAGCAACCAAATGCTTGCTATATTACAGGATCCCAAGATTTGTACAACACCCCATACACTCGTAATAGCTGTTCGAAATTATCCTCTAGTAAATAAATATTGTTCTTTTTTGTTAACATCATTTCCTGCCTTGCGTTTTCGAGCTTTGCGAAACGTGACTAAGAAATAAGCCAAACGAATTTGTTTGGCAATCAAACTCTTACGGTCTCAACTTGTTTGCAAAAACACGATCCCACTATCGAAGGATAGGAAATGCAAATCGCTGTTCCATCCAAAGTTTTATTTCAGGAGAGGTTTAATCACAGGAAAAACTGCCAGTCATGCGACATGAATTTGTAAACAAAAATTTCTTTTTTTAATCTCTGAATATGAGCTTTATTTTACGAAGTAGGAATTGAGTGGCACAAGAATGAATTTTAAGCATGGAAAAATGCAAATATCGTATGAATGAATTGATGTTTTATTGTCTCTAATTAGGTACTTGGAAAAATCAAGTTTAAGGATTTAGCCGCCTCTACCCTTCTTAACGATTTCTGAACACTTTTTTGTATTACCTCATTCTTATCAGTAGTAATGTACATAAAAATTCATAACATTTTAAATATGCATTTTTTGGAGATGTTTCATGAATCCATTTTTCTGCACCGAATTTGCTATTGTTTTAAGACTGATTTTCCGCGCTAGTTGCAATTATTCATTTATTTTTATTTTTTAATAAACCTTGTACTGAGGAAGAAGTTGTTTTTCAATTATTACATCGAAAGAAGACGAAATTATTGTTTTCTTTCATTTTGATGTCTCATGTAATAAAAATCCCCCCGTAGTTCGGTCCTGATACACCTCTTGATGTGTCCTAAATTTTTTGGAAATGAACTATTTAATTACAACACTTCCCATAAAAACTCGGTTTGGGGTTTTGTTCTTGTAGGAGTCCTTGCACATAAACTAGGCCTTGTATTGCGGTTGTGCCAGCCGGCCACAACTAACGATATTCCCCACGTCATTGTTCGAGAGGTGCTAAACATCCAGATTGTCTTCGAAGGTCGCTGTAGCGGTTCCCCAATTCGCCTAATTTCATCCCCTAACGTGGTTTTTGAAACCGTACCTTTCAGCCGTGTATCCTTGGGAAAATGGTTGACATCGTTTTCAACACCAGAGCTTTTCAAATACTCATTCCAATCATGAATGTTGGTTGTAACAGTATGATGGTTTACTCATGGTTTACTGAGCAAGGGATAAGTGGGGTCGTTCGACCATTTAGCCAGAGGGAAGATTAGTGTGAGGTAGGTCAGTGATGACATCAGTCAACCGGGGCAGATTATGTGACGTTACTAGATGTAACTGTCCGTGAGATTAAACAAATCACTGTTGCCTGCTTCCAATGATATGATAACGTGTGATAGCTCCTCATAGGAAAGCTGGGTTCTTTCCATCACGTGAATAAAAGTTGGAAGACCCGTTATCTTGAATGTTGCAAATCAAAGTGATGTAATAGGAGATGATTTGTTTTTTTCTAAACCAATGCAATCCAATAATATTTAGGTCGTTTCTTGTTCTCAACGGGCTATTTATGAACATTGGTTGATTCCATCTTGTGATTTGCATTCTGCAATTCTGTTTCTCATATGAGGCATGACTGAAGATTAATTGGCTCTCCGATCGTTGAGGCCCCTCCAGATAAGATTAGAGTGCCCCGATACCTCTAATAAAAGAGTAGGAGATAAGAGAGTTAATAAAGGTGTCAAGATTGTCTCCCATTGAGTTCAGTGAAATCAGTGCGTCAGCTTCGGTCACAACAATGGTCAAATTCCAAGTACTCTCTCCCATCACCACAGTAGAAATGGTCAAGTTTTACTTTAGGGGGAAGCCTCCTAAAAAGAAGGTAAATGCGTTATTTCAACAAATCTATAATACCACTTTAGTTTCCCAACATAGCCTGTATGTTACAGGGTATCACTGACTGAAAAGTCTGCGATTGATTAACTAGGAATAACTTGCTCTTTCTTTAAAAAGACCCAAAGGGACGCTTGGAGGTTGGTAACGTTTGTACTAAAATAGGTACCACGCAATTTCTTTAAAAAAATTTTGTTTAAAAACATGGAAATTTCTACTTTGGTCCCTTTAAAAAATCCTGTTGGTATTTGCCTCCTTTGGGAATAGGTTCAGATCTAATTTACTTCGAAATTAACGCTTTAAAATTGCCTTATTTTATCCTAAGTAGATTTTTCTAAATTGCTTAAATACTGCTAAGATTAGCTTCTTAGTAAATACTTGAATCATTAGTCACCGTATTCATTCAGTTTCTCGGTGTTGATTCATTTCTCAGAATCTTTCTCTGCAAATATATCTGTTTTCTGCGGTGTGTCGTTCATTTGGCGGACCAAGAGATAATTTTCTCACGTTTAAAATATGTACCTACGTATTTCACAATTGGTTCATTTTTTACGTGCGTATGGGAGAAGGTAGAACGCTTAACGTCATTTCGTTACCTGGTCAGTGCCTAATGCGTCATCTAAACCCACCTGGTGACGTCACCACTTTTCATGGAATATCGTCACATTGTTCGTTTCGTTTCCTCTCTTTCGGTTCCGCCCGCTCCGCCCTAAATTGTAGCAACTTTTAGAAGTGTACTAGTGAAGCACATTTCCTCGGCTTCGACTACAAATCGAATGAATTTTACGCTGTGGCATTGAGTCTATTCATTTGGTTTCCTGCCCTGCGGGACAGGACTTACGGGTCAAACCTCAATCCCGAGTTGTCAACAGTCTTTTGTATAGCGGAATAGCGAATCGATCCTGCTTCCTGTTCGCTGTTGAACTCAGTTCAACAATAACTCGAAGCGAATTGCGCGGTTTGAATGTTTCGGAGCCAAACATGTGCCTACAAAATTGTTTATTGAAGTACCAATTACGTATTCGTACCTCTGATTGCCAAAATTACCATTCCTTGTATTTATTCCAAGATGTTCATTTAACTCAAAATTATTTCAAAGTGTCAATTGGTCATTTGAAATGGGTGCGGCTAATGGAGCTCCAATAAAATGCTACAGTTCAGGCAACTCAACCGGTTTGCCGTTAATTACCCCGTTCCATTAAGCTAAAATGGAACCTAATTTTTCATTCCTCTCTGTATATTCCTTAAATTCTTATTTTGACGGATTCAAGAGCTTAGTCACTGTTCCTCTTCAGACTCTTCCGGTACTCTACTAGGCACTCAATTATTGCTGAGTACTATGATGTGGCAATATTGCGTCAGATGTATTTCAGAAAAAAAAGGACGTAAGGTCTTTTCCTAAAAAGGACTAGTGGATCGAAACAATATCAATTAACGAATGACTTGCTGTCTTCGTTTTTAAATGTACTTTTTTCGGGTGGACTTTCAATTAGTCATGCTGTCTAATTCAATCGACGAGCAATCAAAGTCTAAGTAATAGTTCGTCCCAGGTTTGAGGACGGTGTTAAGTTTTGTAGAATCGTACGGCACTTGGCTAACAGTGAGGCTGGAAGTATGAGGAAGTCCGCAATCATGATTAGTCATCCGTACATTCAGAAAGCGGGCACTCCTCTCGCTGAGAGCGTGCAAGTCCGACCGAGGCCCCCAAACCGACTTCAAGGTGGTCTATATAATAACAGACTATTTGAATCTGTTAGAGTTGGATCGCAAAAAAAAATTGTATAAGAACCTTCAATTGTACATTCCCACTTTGCTAACTTTGTGAAGCATCTGGATGTAATATAATATATGGACCTGCTGGCGAATTGTTGTTCAGAAAACTTGTTTACCCAGTCTATACATACACATATGTTTTCAAAAATGGGTTTTTAGGCAGATTTTCCACAACTTTCTTGATTGTAATGCGATTTGAACCGAACCCGGGTGTTTATTTCTTGCAATGGGTGTATGTGTGGTATTCGGTGCATGTCATTCCAGACATTTTTTCAAGTGCATTCAAGTGCAAAGCAAGCCCCTCAAACGAACGCTATCAACAATTCAAATTCATAAGTTCTTTCGTCGTTATTGTTAAGAGAACTGACCATCTCTGGCCTTGTGAGTTATCGGACTGTCTTCAGACATGCCCTTTTCAAGGTGACGCCTCATCGTTTTTGTCCACTTTCTTCCGCGAAAGGGTTAAAAATAGCCTGCGAACGTCCGGAACTAGATCAACTTTCTTCTTTCATGTCCGTTTTTAGTCTCTTCGGTCTATTAAGACGCCCTGCCCCTTGTAACGGATCCTTTGTGCCCCACCGTCCAAGACCCGTTACCGGTCGCGCTTTATCCGCCTTTTCTCTCCCTTAAATAGAGAAAATTCCTCCGAGAATAGTCAGTAGGTATCTTACAAAACCAGTTTATGGTAGTGTACTATTATTAGTTCTGAGCTCTAGAAAACAGACATATAGCCATTTCTTTTTCGTAATCTCAAAAAAAAAAAAAAAAAAACATCAAAAAACCATAAAAACAGCAATGCTTTCTCTATTTTCTCAACAACTGTGGTATTGGGAATTATTGCGTTTAAGGATTTTCGATTCGGAGCAAGCATCATTATTACAAGTGGGTTTCAAGCGGCATAATATTCAAAAAATCCTTCCTGATTTAAATATGCCAGAAAGTGTTGAGAGACACGATAATGAAATATTTGCTTGATGTAATAAGGGAAAAGAGCCATAGAAAAAATCCTTACCTATGATATTTTTAAATATTGAAGAGTGTTACCACCGAAAGTGGGTCGATAGTCTGCGTCCATCAATGTAATTTCGACCATCTTGCATCAGGGCTCGTCCAATGCATCCCAGTGTTACCAAATCATCTGTAGATGCATATTTTCCAACACTTGCTGCACCTCCTGTCCGTGATTGTATTCATGCAGCTGATCCTCTCAGCAACTCAGAATACCCAAACAGGCATGTTAATACATCACAATTCGATGCCTCATTTCATCTCGTACTCGTAAAGTGAATCGTTCGCTTCGTAGCGCCGTATCCCAATCTGCAAGAGCAGGCTCTGCTGCCAAGGTCGCCGGCTTTCCAAACCTCCCGTTGGTCATAAATTATCTTTGCACTCAACTGACTTATTGGATGTTTACAACTCCGCATCGAACGACCATTACACTATCGCCGAGGAATGTTACGCAAATCGGGGTCTTAAAATGGACTATTTTTCGCTTAAAAGTGTTGTTGTTCATCAAACGAATCACGGTAAAACTGTTTGCTACATCACTTGAATCAAAATTACAGTACTAAGGAACCGATCTTTTCCGAATTTATCAATTTGATTTATACAGAATTGGTTACGATTTTGTGTGCAAGAATTCGCAAACTTAGTCGGTTTTCAACACTCATTTCAACGCTTTTTTGGAGGGTCTCAAACTGGGTATTCTTATCATGTTGGATTTCACTGTTCAACTGAGGTGAAATAGTTGTATCATTCTTAAGTTAATGATATTTCTACCATTATCACTTGTGTATAAACAAGTATGTACGGATCGACTATATCGTAATAACCATATATTGTTTGTATTCGGCTCTCATTTTCGGTTCTTGGCGCTTTGAAAACCCTGTGCTGATTTGCACCTCCCTGATAGAAAGAAAAAATATAGGTTCCAGTGATGTTGGGATTTGACCAGGCTTGAGGGATCCGGTGACGTAGACGCATGTTTGCACCCTGGTCTGGTCATTAGATGTCCCTAATATGGGCCTTTTTTGGAAAGCTCCTCTCATGATCTTTGTAATTAAGTTAAACGAATCCTCACTCTGCAGTCTGTGATACGAACTGTTCTGTACTCTGTGCGGGCTAAGATGTTATATGAATCAGCTGTATTTTGCTACACATCAGTCCTAATAAATGGTGAACAATACTGCTTGTGTAACTGTAAAGGATGTCTTTTATTTCGATACGAAATGACAAATTTGCATATTGAGTCGTGATTTTACTTGTTGCCGCGGATTTATGAGATAATTTGTTCTTCGGTAGACAACGTTCAGGATTACGTGAAACGTCGATCACTCCCCAACCTAATCTTGCCCGTAAACGTTTGATTGGAAAAAGTGCGACCGATTATAAGGTGAAACGGGGCGGATTTATATAATTGAGCGGCTCAAGTCGATTAGGTCCTTCACCCTCGTTCGGATTTGATGCAATAGGCGGGTTTTCGGTATGTGTGAAAGTTGAGTAACATATGTAGGCTCCGCTTCCTCTGCCACGGACAATACTCGGGTACCGGTTTCGGAGCTTGACGGAGGGTGAAGTCAGTTCGCGGTGGGAAACCGCTGACTCGACGAATGAGCATCTGGATCTGGGCAGACAGCCAAGAAGCCCCTACGCAAGGTCGCGAATTAATCTGAAACGTCCAAAGGAAGAATTTCCGCCTGCAATCATCCAACCTTGTGGACTGTCGGAATTCATATCCAGTGGCACCCGTCCTAATTCCCTGTAATAACAATAAATTGAGGACTAGGAGTGCGGCCTCTGCCCCATCTTCCTTTCTGACCTACTCGGAACTGTCGCATACCGCAGTCCCTGTATAGATTTTAGTTCCTGGTTCATTGATTTAACCTACACTACTGGTTTCACTCAGACTCAATGTATTTCTGATACCTGTATGAGTATTTCGTTTCATCCATACTTTCTCCGCTTACCTTTTCGTATGCAAAACGTAAACCTACTCTTTATTCGGTCGGAAACTTAAAAGCTGGTTGCATTGTTTGGTTCGTCAAGCTTCATTCGCGTACAGCAACTGAGATGTTAGGTATTGCTTCACCTCATACATTATTCATAACTTTGACTGTCAGAGTTCGTCTCGAAGACTGGATTGCTCAATTTCAACCAAGGCCTTGAAGATTTGACCACTAACTGCCCCTCTTCCACCGCACTCGCGATTTGTCCAGAATCATCCAGGATGACTCTTTGTGTCATTTTGACCGTTGACCGCTGAATTGAATGGTGATTCATGGTGCTTCAAATCATTCGTTCGTAATGTGTTTATTGGACTTGGTTTCAATGTTGATCCCGGTTGTACCTGCGTTAACGAAATTCTATTGCTTCTGGCACGATGCCCTGGTGTTTTTATATTTCTAAGTCGTTAGCGATTCAAATATGCTTTGGATAGTTGCAGGGTATGAAAATATCAGCGTAGATGCAACAGGAGAGGTGTTTACCTATGATGTTGTACAAAACCTGATGGTTTCTGATGGTCTGATACGTCCTAAATAAAACCGAATGTTCAGTTCAATTCCAATTGGATAATGAGGTGTTATTTTGAGCTGACAACAGATAGTCCGTGTTTTTCTTGGACGCTAAACCCGAATTCATTGTGGAAAGTATAAAAATCGAACTCACTGGAACACCTTATTCTCATTGCATTTACAGCATTATATTTCGTCTTAGTAAAGATTGCGTTTCATTGTCTCGTTGTCTCGAAACCACTATCCACTTGCCTTGCCTCTTCATTTCATTGTCAGCCTTTGTATTGTCAAACTTGTTTGGTTGTTTATTTAGTTTATCATCTTCTTTTGGATTCATTTACAGGAGTTCTTTTCCGCTGTTTTGTTTCTGTAACGATCGGAGAGTCACGCGACCTCACCGTTTCGTTCGTCGCCGTTCCATCAACATTTTAGGTCTCGTGTTCCCCTAAATGAGCTTCTTGTAGTTCATTTAGTCCGTGGCAATTGCGTTCTCTTCTGAACCTTTAATAGCTTGATTACAAATTGTATTCACGACGTCGCTTCACTTTCATGACGTTCTTTGATTTCTCGTGTGTTTTGAAACTAGATGATGACGTATTGAGCAGTATTGTCAAGAGGGTCAATGGATTGTTGGCTCTTGCATTTTCATTCTTACATCCCGAAAGAAACGAGCGTGGGTGATGATATACTTCCTGCGTTCCGTTCATAGGTCTTGCGTTCGCTTGTCAGTTTCACCATATCCGTGACGCATGTCGCTGTGGTAAAAAAAAAAAAAAATGGCCTCTCCATCTTTTCACGCGACGAAGCTCTCTTTTATATCAACCTCAAACAATGACATTGATGTAGAAAATGTGACTCATTTTTGTACGCTTTATTTGTACTCCTTCACGTATTTATAAATACTTATAATAATCTGACCTTTTCGGTTAATGTAAAAACATGTTCAATCCGAGAGACACATCGAGGGCGGCCTTTCATGATCAGCGCGTCTCGACAGATAAATCATGGAGGCCGTTCTTGTTTGCAGTTATCGCCATGAGTCAACGCAACGTGTAACGCGGCCTGCAGTTTCTTCGAATAATTCGATCACCTTCAACTAAGCTCTCTACATTTTCGTGACATTCCGGCAGATCTCGTAAACCCATCAAAATGCCAAAGTCAAAGTCTCTCTTCAGGTTGGCGAAATACCTCAAAAACAAGACTAAGGTATAATTTATGTTGCGCTTTTGATCAACTATCGATTTATTGATGAGATTGTCTCGTGATTTCAGATAAGAAAATGTGTCAGGCGAATCTTGCGATAAGTCTTGGAGTACGTGCTGCTTATCGGTTGTTTTCAATTTTATAATCATTGTTGAATAATAATCTTCGAGTGATTCCTCCAATTTACAGGTTGACAAACTTTAGAGTTCAACAAGAGAATGTTAAAAATACTTCACTGATAATCGTTATTAATCAAATACGATATTCGTAAACAAAACGGCAAACAAAATCCTTCACATATGGACCTATACTAAATCAAATGAATCTCACGAGATAAATTCGGCACTTAATATGAGAACCGTGGGATGCGGTTGCGAAATTTTCCGATCTGATTCACCTTCAAGGCCGATGGTGATTCATATATTTTTATCTTTCGTTCCTATAATCTTTCAAGTGGTGGCTGTTTGTCTGTCTCTTTCCCTTGTGACCTAATGTTGAATAAAATTATTGTTTCTCGTAGTTTCATCAACAGAACAATAAACAATTTTTTGTTTACTGGGAGTTCAATTTCGTCCTCATCGATTTATAACTGAATGATTATATACAATTCCAAAATGTACTAGATTTTCTTCGAATTCCTCGACGTTTTTTTCAATGCAGATCGTAGGTAAATAGTTAATTAGTACTTCCAAGTTGGTTAAAGTTGCAGAAATCATCATAAGGTCACTCATAAAACAATGCCTAGAAAAATTAAGAATCATTAGTAGCATTCTAATTTGTAGAACATGGGTTAGTTTTAAAACATCTACTAAGTGTATTTGTGTTTTCCTTGCGTCTCGGAAACAATAAGCCGATTGATCATTAAAAATACCTAAAATCTATGAAAGGTAGTGAATATTTCGTTTTTACAACAAATTTCAAAACTTCTTGTAAAATGCAAAGCTTTCCTAGAGTGAGAAAACGAAATTGTCTGAAAAACTTGATTTTGATTCCTTGAAAAACCCCTCTTTATCAAGTATGAGTTGTTTCACTTTTCTTTTAAAATTAGATTTCCAAATTAAGTAGAAACGAATTCAAATTTGTGAAAATTGTTAGAAAGAGTGGTGGAGTGTTGGGTAGTTGTGAAAAGTTCCCCCATCACATTCGTTGAAACTGCTGCCCCTGGGGGCTGTAGAGCCTTTTAGCTTCCTGATAATATCTGGGTATAGCAGTTTCATCGCCTCAACGTCTGGAAGGTTTAATGAATCCAATCAAACACCTCCTTATGATAGGTTCACTGTTGCTTTTCGATCTGGAAAAATGATGTGCTCAAAGCGCTTAAAACTGTGGACAGACGGCAGTGACAAGACCGTACGACGGGGCGTGGCCTCGAGGAGCCAAACTGAAAGGGAGATGTGGGACATGGCTTTCACCTCTCGGAGTCACCGACCGCTGTCGGACTCTTGATAGCAAGGTGTATCACCCCTCACCCTCGCCCCTGTCCCAAGACGTGGGGGTCCGAACCTGCGACTTATTGCACAACACGTATTTCAGCATCCACATCATCTTCTATCGGTCGCTAGAGCTTATTTATAATAGCTATACGAATATTTGTTGTCACTGCCGTGTCGACCTCGGCTTACCCCATCGCGGTTCAAAGCTGATGGTGGGAAATAGGGTGCAAAACCTTCTTGTGTATCTGATTCTCATACTTGCAAAATCATTATGTGAATTTATTAGAATGCTTCATACATTTTGGACCTCCGACCTACCAAATAATTTGTCCTGCTTTTGGAGACAATGTCTCCTTGTTAATGGAAGCTTAAACTTTGCAAATTCCTTCGAATCTCAGCAAAATCTGCAGCTACATATAATATCCACTTTCAGCCCAGGCAATTGAACCTTCAACTTCTTCTCCATTCTTGGCTTTGGTATGGCATTTCATGTTTCATGAAATATCAATTGGGAGCTGCTTTTTGATTTTCAGGAATTGGTCTTAGTTTTATATCACTATTTATGATAGATGAATTCCTTCGGATCACAGCAGAATCTGCAGCAATAATATCCAATTTTAGTCCAGCCAATTAAACCTTTATCTTCTTCTCCATTCTTGGTCTTGGTGTCTTGGTCTTCATGTTTCTTGAAACATAAATTGGCAACTGCTTTTTGATTATCAGTTGTTCTTAGTTTTATATCACTATTTATGGTAGATAAATGAACTTAATGAATTGTCATAGCTTCAACAAGCTGGAGGAACACTTCCCTTCATTCTTTCACACCTGTTTATTCTTGGGTCTCATTGCTTACCGGTTCTTCTTAATTACATTCCGTGGCTCTACCTCTTATAAAAACATTAACAAACGTAGGTCTTTTCACGAAAAGGCGGATGTCGAACCCGTCAGCTGTTACTTTTCTGTCATTTTGAGATATTTTAACTTTGTTTTCCACCGAAATTGACTAAACCCAGATTCTGCTGTTGATGTAAACCAAAGGGTTGGTTAAGATTCTATATCTTCGTAGTACTTACAGAAATCTATTACAGACCTAAGTATGCATACAAATGCATGGAAATTATTCTCCGTGTGCTATTAAAAAAAAAGTCTTGGACAATTTGATGTTATGATAAATATTTCAAAAATATCGCCACTACGTGCTTTTCTCATATGGTTAACTGGAAAATATACTTCGTTCAAGACCTTACTGTCATGTAGGTATAATTACTCCATCAAGAGTCTTTATGTATCTGCTTGAAGTTGATTTTCTTAAAGTTAGCTGCTCCCAGACTTTTCAAAATATTAAATTTTCATTTCAAAGAATTGATTTTGAATGTGCACCTTTCGGATGTGCTAGTTAAGCCAGTATCAGCATGATTTTCGTACAATCCGAACATAAATTGAACTTGAACTTACCTAACCCGAACTCTTGAACCCTTAACTACTGTGATTATAGAATATAGAGAATGTGATAAAGCCCAGATAGCTTGTGTACTCTATGATTTACCGTCAAAGGCAGATTTTATTAAAAATGTAAAGATGTTCAAGAAGTATTAGTGATATATACTAAGAAGAGAAGGGAGCACCAGATCCGAGAGCATTCAATGAGTGATTATACCATATAGTGGGGGGAAATTGAAGAAATATTTCCCTAGCTATGCGTGGGCAGATGAAAATCGGTTGAAAGGTTCGAGTGACGCTCGTCGTCACATGGTTTCGTTATAAAATTCAGTCACCTTTTGACCGGGAGTTGACCTCTAAAACGTTTTCCATGATAAACCAGGAAGAATGTAGAATGATCTGCAAAATATGTAGTAATTACAACTCTACGTTATAATCATAGAGAATCAGCACATTTATACTTGTATGGAAATTGACGACAAACGTCCGTGGCCTTGTCGACACTGCACGCTCCAACGATTAGCTGTTCGCGCCCTCATCCATCCAGTCGATTTCCGCTTTGAATTGCTCTCCTAAACTTAGCGGGACTCGTTCGTGTGTTGGACGGACCTTCGAGAGAATTAGCAAATGAGAGGAATGAGGGAATGTAAACGGTTAAAGACCTTGGGATTTCTCTGGGAGACAGATGCGTTGAGAGTCTCCGATGACGTCGGAATGAAACGATCAAGCCTGCCCACCGATACGACAATATTACCCATAATGACCCTCTCAGAAATCTATAAACGGTTTGTAGCTATGAATACCTGTCATTTCCTCTATCTCCATCAGCGTATTGATCAGTGACCGACCGAATACGTTTACCATGAACACTTTTCTAGAATTCGGCATCGAATTCACTCGTCCAAAATGTGGTATGCGCCGTTGTAGTATTCACGAAGTTGAACCCGCAAAGCCGGAATCGTAAGATTTTACCGGAAGCTTGAACGGGCATTAATGTTTAGAAAGTGGAAGCCATCCAACTCATACTCTCGGAGTTGATAGGTAAGTGAATTATAAAATTCGCCCCTATCGATTAGATTGAAAACCACTTCCCGATATGAAACATTGAATATGACAAGCATCATAACGTTGTCGCTGAATACATGTAAAGAGCAATTAGAACTTCAAAAAGAGTGTTTATTTAGTTGAAGTTCTTCATATATAACACCTAATTGTCTGTCAACTCCTTATATATCCGGAATGTGACTTAGTGGCTTCATATTTACATAGGTACATAGGTATCTATGTAGAATCTCCATACAGGTGCACGTATTTATCTTTTCCGTGACCTATAAAATGAGAAACCTCTTTTGGTTTGATAAGCCAAATCGTGTAGCAGCCGTGTTGGGCTTTATATGTATGTCTCAATTCCATAAACCATTTTTTGTGTTTATGCCACTTTTTTTCCATGACATCACTTATGGACTTCATGTCCAGCTGTTTGACTCGAGGTTCATTGTCATAGTCCGAATTAATAAAAATACTTTGAATGGTTGTAAAGTAATCGCAATTTCAGGCTCCCCAATTCGCCTGAAGCTTTGTTTATTCTATTGAGGTCCAAATTCTCTCAATAAATGTGAGGATGTCTGGTGAAGGACTGTTTGTTTTGTAGGTTTGTAAGTTTTTGGTGAACGTACGTTCTTTCAAAATCATTTTATGAAACTGGACCGACCTGCTGACTTCGATAGTTACGTAGTACCCCTTCACTTATTGCAACTCGAAAACAACTTAGCTCACCTTCAACCCTAAACCTTGTTAAGTCCGTTTAAAGATCGGTTGAAATTCCACTTTTATCTAGAAGGAATTGCAGCGTTTCTGTACCCCACTAGGATTTCCACCATCTGCCATTAATACGATCGTTTCCATCAGACTGTGAATGCCATTGATACTTCCCTCATGATCTGTATGTACGCTCCGATGTCCACCTTCGCATTGGACCGTAATGAGCCCCGACGGCGGATCTGACTTTTTATGGGCAAAGCACCTAAGGGGCACCGCCATGTTAATTGACTTTATTTTTTCCATGCCGCTTCCTATAGATAAGCTGCGTGTGCGAACCAATTAGTTGGAATTTTTTCTCTTTTCCTTATGGCAGATCCTTGGATGACCGTAAAGTCCCTTCTTAGCGGTGACCATTTTTTTCGAAGGCCGGTTCGTCGGCAATATTAAAAGAGAAAAAAAAGTAGGTCTTTTGTGACTTCCCAGCTCGAACTGGACACCCTTGTCACTGCATATCTGCTGGAAATATCTTGAAACAGAATTGATGAAACCGTCAAAACCTCATAATTCCGATCCATATTCAGCTGGGAACTGCCTCCACTTAATCCTGCCATGTGTTGCAATACATTAAACGACATTTTAGTAAAATCTCGCTCAATATTAGACCTTATACGTCAAAGAACTGTGCGATGTTTGTATTTGTACTTCTGCCGTAAAATGGATAATTTTACTGCGACACCTGATGCTATTGAATGGTTCATCTCTCCGTGAACTACCTTAATGCGTTTCAGAGTTGTGTTTTTATCAAAACCTCGCTAGAGGTAGTGTATTTTCATCCTGGAAATGAGCGAATGAGAGACTGTGTACTCCGCTTGAGGAAAACAAAATGGCTATTTAATCCTTTCTTCATACAAATGAATCAGTGTACACACATTACGGCGCAAATTGCTCGTTTATGATAAAACTCTAGAGCACACCTACGTCGTATTTCGTCAGTACGATTTGTGCCTCGAAGTGACCGAGTTCGTAGCCCCGGTTAACCCATCATGCCTGAAACTTCGCAAACTTTCATTCCCAAAAAATCGTTTACTCTGATCGGTAAGAAACGGTCATCCGTCAGGCCCTCTACTCGAAATGATTTCTCTGCTCAAACGTGGTCTGAAGTGATGAAGTTCGGTGCATCACCGCACCCTCGGAGGAACTGCACTGACGTTAATAAATCGACGCTTGAAATGGAATCTGGTGAAGTGATCGTTGAGGTACTTGAATCTCTCATGTTGAGTCATTGCACTTCTGATTGAAGCCAGTCTTGTACTACGGAACTACGGTACTACTGGAACCGTGTCCATTACTTAATGGTAGCATTGCAGATTTTGAATAATCTCTGTTAACAGAAAGTCTGATATTACAGATGTAGATAAAGTTCTTGATGTTGGTGATCATTTCTAACCCGCCACTGCGGAATTCCCACTGCGTTCGTAGTCTTAAAATGCATAGAACTTTTGGAAATACAAATTCGTACTAAATCCTCTACGTTTACTCTCTGATGAATATGACTAGTTCCCCCTTCTCGTTTCTTGCAACTCCTGCCCCCGAGGCTTTATAACTTTATAACTATCCTCTGATCCTCATTTCAAAGTTAAATGCACGATAAGCAGCGGGTTTTGTTGTATGTAATTGGTTCAAACATCAATTTTTCTAAATGAATTCAGTGCCTAGTACAAATTCCAGAGGACGCAAACAGTTGAAGGTAACATGCACTCCCATTGTTTGCAAATCCAGTAGTTGCCGGATCTGGACGGAACTAACCAACATCTATATTGCGTCTCGTAAATCAGTTTGCCCTACAAGATGTGTTCGACCCGTTTGCTAGCCTTGGCTCAAGTAGTCCAATCGTTCTCTCGATGATCCTCAGATGCTGATAGTGCAGAACTGAGCCACCCCTCCCTATGATAGCTATGAAATCCTCTCAAGACTTGATTGTTTCAAATGTTCAACAACCTTTAAAAGCTCCTTGAATTTGTTCTTATTACAAAAAATATATATTTAGTCTTCAGGTTGAAGTTTGACCGTTATAAACTTATGTTGTGTATGATACAGCTATAAGGTTTTCAATACTTACTAAATTGGGCAATTGATTGATATTGCTCCGCATTGGTAGTCGAAAAGCGGTAAAAACATGAGAACAATGGTTGTTTATCGGGTTAAAGGAGTTCGATTTCTTACCGAATGCAACATTAACCGGAAAACATTGGAAAGCTATTATTCAAGCAGTGAAAATCTAAATCAAGTACTTTAATGATGAAAATAATTTCCTGTTACTCAAGTGAAATCATGAAATTAACTACTCTAAATAACAGTAAAATAATAGGAAACTATGATTAAACATACTTAATTTTATGAGGAATTCAAACGTTGCCCTTAGTACCTAGAAGAATCCTACTTTTTTGTATATTTTTCTCTCAAATTTCGTCTTTCGAATGTCATCTCTCTCCACTCTATCTTTATGTCCTGTTGTAGATTTCTCGCCTCCTTTCCTACTTCCAATTTAGCAGCAAATTCTTTTCATTGTTGGGAATCATTCATGTTTTAGCAAAGTGGACTCAATTTAAAGTTGCATTTGTATTATTTGTTATAGCTGCTGTCTATGAGCGGCGAGCTGAGGCGCACTCTATACGCCAGTTCTGGAACATCTCTCGATCTTGAAGCTTTCATCCCAGAGCTCCGGGGAACTACTGAAATCTTGACAGAAGAACACAGAAAACAACTTAGCCGGACGCTCCCAGCTAGAGCAGAAGGTATGTTCGAATTACTGCGTAATTTCTCACTCCTTTTCTCTGTCAATATTTAGCTGTGTGTGATAGAACTAATAATAACAAAGGTTGTAATCGAAAAACGGCATGATTTGAATAAGTAAACTTGGTCACTATTATTACCACAGTTTGTATTCATATTTGCAGATTTATCGTCACTCAAAACCATTTATCAACTACTTTTTCGCTCTTATAAAATCCTGAGTATCCTTCCAAACAAACAACCGATTTGCAAAGAAAAACTCGTCTCAAAATCATCTTCAAAGCATTCCGTTGGTATTTTTTAAATTTGAAATACTAATACGATGATCAACTACCTACTATAATTTTGGCATGAACTTTTCCATATTGGTTCAAGACTTTTGAAAAAATATCAAGTCATGTTAGTCATCTTCTAAAGAAACGGAGTGAATCAAATTTAAGGCTCTTGCTGAAAAAAGATGTTTTCCCTATTGCCCTCATTGATTTTTCTCAGAAAAATTAAGATGCATTATGATATTACTCACTTATTCTACATTAGTTATCTTACCAGCCGACAAGTTTTCGTTCGTCTGCTGAAATTTACTTGACACTAATTTTGAGTTGTGAAATGTCCCAGCAAACGGTAAATTTTAATATGCAACCTGAGCTATTGTATGGTAATATTTGCTAATAGGGGTTCCATTAACTGTCAATGAGAAGCTCACTTAGTAAGATCGTTTTCCAATAGGTACATCATCAGTATTTTTTTCAAAGAGATTCTAATCAAATAGTGTTTAATGGTGTATGACATTATAGATTACGCACATTGTAATTACGTAGATCGTATATTATTATAACGAGTGTATCGACCGAGCGACACAAAATCATATTTTCCAAATCGGTAGGGTACATGTATGTGTCGCGTGCAATGATTGGGTATTTAGCACATATTCAGACCATATTTCCTGAAATGAGCTGTGTTGATTTCGATGTGGATGGTAGTTGAATCATACAAATAGCGGTTCAATTGATTGTCTAGTATCGTGTCCCCAACTCCCTCCAAATTAGTGGTGATTATACTTGGCTTAAAACGAATCTTCTTTACCCTAGATGTGAAATAGCTATAAACGATAAATTTAGAAAGTTCAGCTGCATTCTCGTCGAGCGGTCATCAAAGTCATGAAGAGCGTTAGCCAGGCTCTGTAACTTTCGCCGGAAAGTGAAAACTGCCCACCGCGAGCCCCAGTGAATCCTACAGGGCTGAGGCTAAAAATAGACTTAAGAAAAACATAGGAAGTTGAACTTTTCTTGACAGGCTAGTTTCAAAAAGCTCTGAGCTGTGAGCGGAATATTTACCCCCCTGATCAACCCTTTTGCAATCAAATACAACTTACCTTTGCACTCATTCTCATTATGTAATATATCTATTCATTGCAGTTCATAGGGTATCCAGCTATGCCCCCACCTAATTTTCTGCAATTACCACAGAGTAATTACCAATAAATTCCAATACCATTCAGATTCATCATTTTTTACCATAGTTTTAATAATTTCCATTGACCTCGTGCGCAAATACGTGCTACTTCGTTTTTCATAAATGGGAACCAGTATTTATTAATGTTGATTCTGAATCGTCTTAAAATTTCATGAAAGTATGGCCCATCACTCAAATTTTCCCGTACTGAATCAGGATGTATGTCTGTGACTCACGATGTGTGTGTTTGAAGTTAAATACTCGCAACACTTATTGGGAAAAACCATACCAGAATTACGTGGTGTTATTCCCTCGTTAATTTCCTCACTTAAACTCATTTCCCCCGTTTAGCTCACTCACCTTTAAATGTTTTTCCCCGAAATCATGTATGGCAGTGAGCACTTCCTAAAACTCTCATTTGTGCATGCTCGTAATTTGACTGATGGGTCATACGTTCATGAAATTTTCAAGTTTAGTTCCCAGCTAGTTTAAAATTAAAAGCTAGCTTAAATTAGCTGGATAAAAACGTGATTTTTTTCTTTTTCTTTCAATTTGATCTTAGAATGGTCTGAAAGAGATCTGTGTGCAGTAATTTTTTAATTTCTCATGTTTGGGCTGTCCCTCACTAATCTGGATCAATTCTAATAGGCATCCCTGTACTAATGAAGCCTAGCTTCAGGGGGCGTCCCAAAACACGTGCACATTTCACAAGCCTGGTCAAAATTTGTCCATGATTTTTCGACTCCTAATTAGAGATATTACAATACTGCAGATAGTAATATAGCTGGACGCCCTATGTATGTATACAAGCTCCCAAATAAATCCTGCCATTTAATAAAATATCTCGTTGACACAACAAAATTAAATTAAATTAGAAAAAGAAATGTTTTAATTGCGTCCCTAAACCATGTACATCACAATATTCGTACATGTGAACAGGCTCAGATAAAATTAACATTTGATATTGATTGCAGGTTATTCAAATGAAAAGTTGAAATTAATTCTGCACTTTATATATGTTCAATCTACGTGTTTATAAATGGATGCCGGACTAATCCGATCGTTTATATTTATACTTTGAAGGGGTTGTGAAACATATTTTTGTGAAAATAGTTTTCCCGGAATGTCCTCCATCTATGGAGGATAATATTTATTTATTTATATTTATACGGGAAAGCCCAATTTACATTCAGTTACGTAATTACAATATGAATAATGTCCAATACTAGGTATATATATAAATTGATAAGTCCGGGTGGGGGTGAAATACAATTAAATGAAAGATATGGGGAAGACAAAATGAAGGACTTCAAAGTTGATAAGGGCTTATTGCTTGTAATAGAACTAATTTTCACCATTTACATTTGGATTACTGGAAAATACTTGTCTCCGTCATCTAGATATTCCAGGCACTGGTTTACCAAACTTCCGTTTCATTTCTTAGAATCGTTCTTCCGATTTGTGGTTAACACAAAAATAAGTATGACCAGTAGGTAGGTAATCATCTTGTTGACACATCCCTCTTAGACGGTCGACCTTGCTTAGCAAACGACCTTCATTTAGGCGAAATGCTCCTCTGACACTCCCCCCCGGTTGACGGCGGAGCAAAGAAGTTCTCAACCGCTCGAGAGAGAATGTGGGCCGGGCTTCTCCACATCCTGGCGCCAAATGCTCAACGTTATGTAATTTCGCGTCACATATCCATCCACTGGGGACCATTCAATCCAAACCACAGACACCCTTTTGAGAATTCACACAACTATCGTTTCAATGGCTGAGACGGCAGAACCCCTTAAAAAATCACCCTCCCCTGTTGATGAGCAAGGAGAGCAAAAAATATTTACTGAATACCTACTGTACAGCTGAGAAAAGCCAATGTCACAATGTTCACTTATCGTACACTATGAGTAACTTTTAAACCGTTTTACAACCTTAATTCCTTTTTGGTTTATTACAATAATAAACGTTCGTACTGTACATGGTTTACGTTTGAGGGTGTAGTACTAAAAAATTTTCCGTCCGTGGATTTCTCCCAAATTGAAATTTTCAGGAAAAATCCATGTTTAAACCGCTCTCTCACTTAATTTAAAGTGCCCTTCAAAGGTTGTCAAAGTTTTGTAAAATCCCTAAAAACCTCAAAAAATGTCAAGGCGGCCTAAATTTGGACTCTTTTTGAAGAACACTCCACGAAGAATCGAATGAGCCCCTCCCCAGGTCCGTAGGTCAAACCATTCCCGATGTATGGCTCGATTTATGGTGCCAACATTTGCGTTATTTTGGTTTATTATTGTTTTTGTGTTGATATCAGTAACCTAGTGACGTAGTGATGTAGTAATGTGGATACTGGAGTGAACTCCTAAAAGGCTTTGTAGCCGATACACGGGTTAAAGCATTCTGATTTGAGGTTTATTTGGCTTTCGTTCATGATTTGAATTTCTACTAAGCTTTGGAGTGTGTGTGTTTCACAGGTGATGGAGCGATTATTGAATTTCAGGAGACATGCATAGAGCACGTAAATCTGTTCTCAACCAAAATACCTATTTCTATTGATCAGTTGATCATATTTGTGTACCTCCTGAAATTCAATAATCGCTCTATCACCTGTGAAACACGCACACTCCAAAGCTTAATAGAAATTCAAATCATGAGCGCAAGCCAATTGAATAATAAACCCCAGTGAAAGAATTTGCAGTGTTTTTTTCCTTACTGTAGTCTGTTCACTATTAATCCTTCAACATAACCTTTGCTTCTCAAACCAGCTATTTGCGGTTTTTTATTTGTACGGAGAGCGGAAACAATTTTACAAAGTCGGAGGAAATGCGGTGGCAGAACCCCGTTGTAACTTACCGGCCGGCGCGTTTGTTTACCGCAAGACTTCCTCGTTTGGAAGGTCATCTACGCCGATATCACTGTTATTACTAGACTCGGGTTGGGCCAACAAAACACACCTTTCTAGCCCCTACGTGATGTATATCTTTCCACTGAAATCTTGGGCTTGGGTCTTTCAATTTCAAACTCCTATAAAGGCTAGAGTCTTGGCTGACTATGAACATTGAGCACCTGTGTAAAAAGGTGCGTTAAAAAATAGATTTGGAATATTGGTACAGCTAGAGCCACCTAAACTCCCCTCTAAATTCCAGAAGTTTCGGATATCCCACCAAGCACACAGAGTATACCTTGATGAATCTTTAATTTCACTTACATTCTATCCTGAGATTGAAGTTTGTCGCGACGTCACCGGTCTCAAAATCTGAAAAATGCTTCCAATCAGCTGCTAGCTGAACGAATTATTGTGGAATACCTTGGCGAAACTGTTCCAAATCAGAATGGGATTGCCTTACTGATAGGAATCAGTTAGTGTAACTAATGATTTGGAAAGCTTTAGTCCTGAATTACTGTAGACAGGTAAGAGTGAAGATCAGCTCACCTGAAGTTGACCCAAAGTTTGCTCTGCTCCTCCTCTAATTGAATCATTGCTAATTTCTATTAGCATTTTGAAAGCCCCAACCGAAACTGATTTTTTTCAATCCTTAATGAAATTGAAAGGAGACATCCACCTTCGCCACCTGTCACACACAAAGCGGCGCACTAACTGCTGTTTTCCAGGAGTATTTTGTTCAGTAGGGTAAAATCCAGTATCCTATTGAGTGAGGATTACATAACTTTCTTTTACTTCCGGTTGTTTAGGAAAGTAAAAACCAGGAATTACATTTTTCTGGCTGGTTCCTTTGTATCATTAGGTGTGTATACATCCGAATTCCTCCCCTGAATAGTCCAGTTTTCTTTTCGGCCTGAAAAACAGGTCATTTAGTCTAATCTAGCCCGTCGTAATTTAGTGATTTGCCGGTCGACTCTTCTATAATTTGAAACTAATCTATTTCCAACCAGCTTCCACAAACTGTTCCGAACAATTTTAATCTTATATTCGTAGTTAGCTAAGTTATTCAATCTTGACTGCCTCTCTGTTTCAGGTTACACGTGGACCCTCGTTTTCAGTACCTCCCAACATGGATTCTCCCTCAATTCCTTGTATAGGAAGATGGCGAACGTCCAGAGCCCCATCCTCATGGTCATTGAAGATACCGTCAATAACGTAAGTCCCCGTTTATAAATCTGACATTTTCAAAAATCCTCATCCCCTAGAGCCGTGTTTCCCAACCTGTGTGCCGCGGCACACTGGTGTGCCGCAAAGGTGGGCTAGATATTCCGTGGGATAAGTCAACTTAAACTAAAATAGTTGCGAATGAAAAAATGCCTAACGGCTTGTCTAGCACAATGAATGACCGATTTCATCAAACTTCTAACCAGGCATTAACGCTGGGTTATATATTTGGCGAAATCCCAAGTGTCACATTAATAAAGAACATGACATGAAATCAATAATAAAGATAATACAGTAGTATAATAAAGTAATAACAAAGAACTTTTGTAATAGAAAGCAAGAAGTATTTTGTTTGCTTTTCTGAGCTCTACTTTTATTGTATTTGATTAGGACAGGTGTGTTAAATAAGTTGTAATAAAATGAGTTATTCCTGCAATGTAATGTTTTCTTTACTTTTCGTAGAAATTAGGTTAGGTGTGCCGCGGCTATTTGTCTTCTTTTGTAGCTGTGCCGTAGGCTAAAAAAGGTTGGGAAACACTGCCCTAGAGTAATTTAAAATCACAGGAAAGGAGTCATTTACAGGATAGCAATACTTGAACGTTAGAAGATGTTGTGCGCATAAACGTAGGACAGATTGAAAGTTTCACACATCAGTGTTGAATGTGAAATTTTGCTTATCAACTATCCAATTCTTCCATTTATACTTACTGTAATGTCTTATTTAGTATATTGGTTTAAGAACGATGTACAAGGAATCAAAATTTTTTAATTGTGTTATTCTTCCTTTTTCAGGTGTTTGGAGCCCTTACTTCCTGTCCACTCCAAATCAGCGACCATTTTTACGGTACAGGCGAAAGCTTCCTTTACAGGTTCGCCCCCGACCTGAAAATCTACAAATGGACGGGAGAAAACACCTATCACATCAAAGGCGACTACGAGGCTCTCTGCATCGGCGCTGGAGAGTAAGTATCCATAAGATAATTTATCTCAGTATCCATGTGATTTAGTCATAATTCAATTATAGTGCCACGATTTTCCTACTTGACGCTGCTCTAAACGACAGTGAAATTGATAGGATAACTCGCACATTGCCTGAAAATGTCATCAATATTATTGTTGGAGTTTCGCTCGTGTCAACCAGTCGCTGTAAAATGTATTGGATATTCTCCAGATCGACGTTATCCATGATTCACGTTTGCGCATGCTCACACTACTATTTACTAATGGAGTGTATAAAATGCTTGGACTGTTGTGTCCTTCTAGAAGCATGTGAACACGAGTCCGACGTACGACCCTGGACACTGGGTGGGGACTGGCCTGAATTGCTATGTCTGTTGGTGGAGACCCTATTGTAATTTCGTGCCTTCAGTTCCAAGCCCCACTACCCCAAATCAGCCAGCTACCACGACATGGCAGTGGTGAGCAGTCTCCCTGTACACCGACCATATGAATGCTCCTCCTATTAGAACCCTGGTTTTCTTCAATTTCAAAGGAAAGCCTGTCCTTGTCAGCATAGATACTGATCTATTGTACAGCACACCTCGGCAGGCTGTTGATATCCGCAAATGATCTCCTTTCTGAACCAGACACTACTGAAACATCCTATAATGTAGGCCCCTGGTGGTCCCACTACCAGAAGGACAGGTCGGTGCCCGCGATCTTCTTGGTTGAAGCGGCGTTCTAACCAAATAAACGCCGTCCTTTCCTGGTGTATCCATCTAACAGACTCAGGGCAGCGTTGTGACGGACGTATACAGATTGTACCATTGAAGTACATGTGTTTGCAGTCTCTTATGTTGGGCATCTCATTCGGCAAACCTGAATTGTTCCTCTGCGTCGTCTCCCCCGTTGAAAGTATCCCAATGGGCAGAGATCCGAAATGGGTCTTCACCAAACCAATTGATCTCCGTCCCTTTAACTTAAAGATGCAGATGTTGAGCTCTAATAATCCGATTCTCAGATATCGATGACAAATGCAATGGAATTTATAAAATGCTTACAGCGTACTCTGAAATGCTTACACCAAATCGTTTTCCTGAGAAACTACAATCACTATAATCACTTCACTTTTCCAACCTGATTAGTTTTATTTATGACTAAGTGTCTTGAAAAATTCTCAGTCTTCCAATCCTTTCAAGTTTCTTTTCATTTAGGTACAATCCTTCTAATCTATTTATGAAAACTTAACTTACCATTATGCGTTTTTTCTTCCAGTGGTAAATTCGGACTGTGGCTTGACGGAGATCTCAACGTCGGAAGGTCCGAATCCTGCTCGACATACAACAACGAGCCTCTCTCATCAAACCTCAATTTCACCATAAAAACCCTAGAATGCTGGGCTTTCCTTTAAAATGGCCAAACAAATCCAGGCTATTACAGAAGAAGAAAAAAACAGATATGCTGTTTTTGATTTTTTAAGAGATAAAGTTGGGTATGCACTTTTTTCTTGGACGAGGAAAGCCGTCCAGGCCGTTCTTGTTTGATAGTGTTACAGGGGCCATTTTGAGTATGGCCCGTTTTGAGTAGTCATTCCTCCTCTCCCCACTATGGATGACGACCCCCCCCCCCCTTCACACCCCCCCCCCCCCTCTTTTTGTACTATATTTATACTATTGATGAAATGATATGAAAGACAAGGGATCGGTTTTCCTTATCGTCTGGTGAAATAAAGGTACAAATTAACGAAGGAAACTTTGAAACATTTTTTCCTCCCACGCTGAATTAAATTAAGAGAATTGATGTTTCGCGTTTCTTTCAATGATGTAAAACGTTCTCGTTGGCGAGAGATTTGTCATTTGAAGCCTCAGCACGTCTTGCGCGTTATCCCCAGGAAACCTCTCAGCGTAAACGTAGATTTTAGCACTTTAGAATTGAGTCAATTGATTGTTATAAATATGATACGTAAGTACTTATCAAAAACATTGAACTACAAATGGATATATACATATATTCATATACATATATATATGAAAATGTTTTCGTAACACTAATTGTTGTGCGCATAGAAAATTGTATATTTTTGTTAGTTTGAGTGTCATACTAGAGATATCTCACTGGTGTTACGATTTCTGCAACTTGCATTGCATCAAAAGAGCTGTAAATTGTACTATTTTGTTTATCAGTGGAAAAGCGTGGATTTTTCGAAATTTATCCTTTTTGCTCCATCTAAATCTAAAACCCCGTGAAAATTGGAAATTCATCGGTACATTTTAAAATGTTTGCGCTGGGCTCAAAAAACTGTTTAGCTCTAATTCACCGAAATTTATGGTTGTTTTCAATGTAAAGTTTTGGTTTTCTGTCTGTATTTTAATTTTGTTATTGTTCAGGATTGGAATTCTCACGCCTAGTTACCTGACCAATGAGATGGGAGTTGTTCTTGAGAGTAGTTTGATGTTTATAAAGAGACGTGCAAGGTTTAGTGTTGTAATGATAGAAAGATTGTTAATAACTACCTATATTAAGATTGTTAACACTATTTAATTTTTCGTTTATCTACATTGTATAATAATTACTTATACAGTACACACTCTCACTCGCTGACTGTAATTCGAGGTTTTTAAAGCTTTTCTGATTCAAAAAAAGAAAATTCGAAAAAACGGCATTTTTAAATTTTAATTTTTTGTTTTTACTTTTTTCGGAAAAAAAGAAAAGCCGTCAGTGATATACAGCACGGTTCAAGGGAGATATTACTGGCTAGTCATTGGAGTTGTAACTAATTTATAAAAAAGGCTCGGCCTTGTTTGTTTTATTTTTTTCCTTTTAAATAAACAAATTAAATTGTTTTTAGATCTGTTTCACAGTCAAACTAGTGAGCGTGTTGGTTTTGTATTTTCTAGTTGAAAAAAAATTGAAGCCAATACAGATTAAAAAAGATTAAATCTTTAAAAAGCGGCCATAGCACTAGTTTTACGTGGTTAAATGTATTTTGTTTCTCGTTTAGTTTTTATTTTTCTGCCTCGTTTTAAGAGCATTGGTATCATTCAAGCGTTGAGGCCGTTTAGTAAAAACCATAATATGTAATCGACTTGTATGTAGATTAAATAATACATCTGTACTTGTGCTGTTGTACACCGTACTGTTAAAAGTTCTCGTACTGCTGTGCTTCAGTACTATGCTTGTACTAAAGTACGTCTGTGCTTTTGTCTAGGGGTAGTTGACAGCAATAGCCTCTCGTTAGCTAGTCTGTATTTGCTACTCGTGTAATTTAGCTTCATAATGAAAAAGAAATCTTGTTTAAAAGTTGAGTTTTAGATCTGTAATTTCTCAATTCAATTTTTTTCCCCGTCAATTTTAATTTCGTTATTTTATTGAGTTTTTTTTTTGTTTCGTTTCCAAGTAACTGCCCCCTTTAATTGCAGTATTATCCTGAATTTTACATGGTGTGTAACTTATATCTCATGTGAAACAAATAGTTTGAACTTTGAGAAAGAAAATAATTTCCATGTTTAATTGTACTTTTTAATAATGTAAAAAATATAAATATTTTAATAAAATTATGTTTACACTATTATTTTGTTATTTTTTTTATACCTTTTTGTTGTGAATTCCCAAAAGAGTTTAGGCCATAGTGAGAGTTGAAATGGATTGCCTCGAGTGTGGGAAAATTAATTCTCACCTAGATAACTGATTTTATAGTTTTCAAAAGTCCTATAAATGAATTAGCATTCCGAAATTTCTTAATTTTTCATCGTTTATTTCAAGTTCGTCTGTCCCATCGATGTTTCCTGTATGAAACCGTGAAATTGGTTTTCAATAATTTTTGTTTCAAGAGTACATCAGATTTTGATAAATGGTATACGATATAATATGTGATAAGATATGACATAATATTTAAAGAACGACTCGAAGAGCGTATTATAAATTTAATAACACGGATTTTGCAAGAGTGTTAGAAAACCCCAGACCAACTCAGGTATTCATAGAAACAAGTACCTGCGGTTCTTAGCGAAATTGTAGAAATTAAATCCTACCAATTTATTTTCTTTGAGGAACACTATGGGACCCAATCGAGTTTTACAGAATACTTTCATCGACACATCTTTGCTTGAAAAGTAACTTTGTTTAAGAGCTGAAATCCTTCTTTAGATATTAAGGCATTTTTTGTGTGGAGTCCTTGAAGTTAAAGTGAAAATACCCTCCATTTGTGAGATGGTTGCTGCAAAATTATTATTATTATTTATTGTCATGAAAATTTAAATAATTTTAAACATTTTAATTCATCTGTAAAGTCCGTTAAACCATGGCATAAACTCTTTTCAACCTTAAAACTATTATTTAACCCCTTTTTTATTTCTTATATTTAGTATAACTATTTATTTCTTTAAACATTTCGATATCTATTGAACAAAGTGGGTTTATGATGGGGCGATGGTTTAAAAAGTATATTACTGGACAGTTCTCGAGCAAATTTAATTAGAAAGGGACAGCTCGTTAATTATGAAATTGATTGTGTAGAATAATACCTAACCTTGGAATGTTTTTAGCAATAAAGTTGAGTCAATTTAGCAGAGTGAACGAAATTGTGAAGAATTTAGCTCAAGTTTCTGCATTAAAAAACTGGATGGTTAGAAAGCAATTATACCTATGTTGGGAATAAAAGGACATTTAGCGTACCAATTCGAAGCCGGTGGTGTTTTTACATTCATAGCTAAGGCAACGATGGATATTTTGTTAACGTGGTAAAATTGTAAGGAAACTATTTCTGGCGCCTGCATTCAGCTTTCAAGCCTTGTGCTCTAGTACTTTCAACGTGTTCTTTATTTAATATCAATGGACTCAGCATTCACCCCCCGATCCTAGTAGTTAGATAGGTTCGAAATTTGTTCAGCTAGGAGTTCGGAACAAGTCAGAACAGATCGGGCCCCTATGAAGCGTTGAGTCACAGAACGCTTCTTGTACTGTACGTTTGAGCGTTCATGATCATTTCATCCAGTTCTTTGATTTTTTGAGACCTGACAGTATGTGGATAATGTTTACAGTTCCCGTTTCGTGAAACTTCTGCACCTGGGGTTTTAAACAATCCTCGTATCTTCTGAGTGTTACAGGCTAATCGCCTCAGCCCTTGAAGGGGCATAAGAAACACATGGAGGATCACCTATTTCCCCTTTTACGCCTAGATTGAAGTTTTTATACCATCGTAATGTAGCTAATTTTGTTTATTTTGGTGAGTCTCAGTTGTCGAATGTACCAATTCTGAACGATCCTGAGAACCGTTTGCCTATACCAATTCCAAAATGATTCCACCCTCTCTTCGGAATTGATGTGCAATTCTTAGCAGAACAAACCTTCAAGATGTAATACGTCACTCAACAATTACCTGAACTGATGGGTAGGAATTCCCACCCAAACCATACCAAGATGGGTTATTCTAGAGCAGGTACATATTTATTAAACCCTCTCAATAAGTCGAGAGGTGTGCTCTGCATGATGTTCGATGAAACAACTTTTCTTCCTGCATCAGATGTACCAACTACATTTCGCTAAAAACATAAAATTTTGCTTTTGCGCAACAAGTACCTACTTGTTTACAGTTAAGTCTTAATGGCTAAATGTTCCTCCAAGCCCTCTTTTGTTTAGCCTCAGAGACAACTATCACGGAATTGCTTTCCCTTCCATACCGCTGGTGTTTGAGTGAAAACACCGATGCCATAAATATATGAATTATGACGCAATAAGACGCATAGGTACAGTACGTTACCTTTCAATGTCAACCTTGCTGTTGAAATCAAGGCGATCACCTTAACAGATCGTTGGATTTGGGAAGAAAAGTGTGTTTTAACATCCAATCGTATTACTGGTTGAGTAAAATTTAATTTCTACAACCCCATTATCAAAACTTTTATTATAATTATTTTTTTAACTTCTTGAGTAAGAACATGCAAAGAAAACGCAAGTGATCAAGATAGGTATAATGTGCATTGAAAAAGTTGGATCTTTTTCGACAGTGACATCTATTAAAAACTAATATTATAACTTCAGGAACAGAAATGTTATATTGCAGAATACATTTCATGAAAAAAGATGCCTATCATCAAAAGTGAAAATGGCTGTGTGAGAAAACCTTATCTCAACCTTGTAAAAATTACTACCTATTTCAATTTTACCATTGCTATTATCGTAGTGTCGTGATGCATTCACCTATTTACCTACCAATTCTTTGAAATTCACATGTGACAATTAGAACTCCTTGAAAATGTGCATATATATATAAAATTACACTTGAATTTTGACTGTAGACTGAATGATGAGAGGAAAATATCTTAATAATTTTACAAAAGAAGCGTTCATTCATGTTCCTCATTATTTTGTTTGGAACATACGATCCTGGATAAATTACACCACCAAGTTTTATAGAATCTCAAAACGTCTGTCTAAAAACCACATCGAGCATTTCACCCATTACATTTTGCACACTTTTGACGAGGCGTTTTTATTTACTGTTTCAATTTTGACGTAGCGGTTTTATTTTCTGTAAATGAAAAGCGCCTGTATAAAAAAACTATTATGAATTGAAACATGAAAGACAAAATGGTGAATCTCTTACAATTTAGTCAGAAAAATTGGACCAAAATTGAGAGTGAACGAATTGTTCTTTGAACATTTCTAAACATTATTGCATTTGTGAATGTATTGGTTATTAAAACTATTGTAATTAGGTGAAATAACGAATAATTATTATCGCATAGTGTAACGATGTTATTTTTGTAGCTGACTGTCACTTTGATGTATAATCAATAATGGTTGGAAACTGTAAATTTGTAGGTCATTAACGCATACTGAATTGATTGGTATGGACTTGTTGTGTAGAATATGCTCACTAGAATAAATTGAGATGTAAGTTGAAACGATGTGGCAATTGCTTGTTAATATTGATTGCCCTTGACACACAGAACGACTTAGTTGATTCCACAATATCGTATTTATATTTAAAATAATATTTTTATCAATCCAATAAGAAGATTATTATTAAGTACTTAACATTGTAACCGATCTAGAAATTTTTCGTACCCTGAATTCAAAATTTGTCGCTACTTTACATTTCAAGATAAGGTACCTACATGCGGTGTATCGAAACTATTACGCTAGGTAATGTACGCTTAACCAATTTTCGTGAATTATATCGCTCAGGCCATTGAAGTTCTTACCTACCTAAATATTTTCTATTTCCCAGTTTAATCAGACTGGATTAAAACGGAGAGAAAAAATTGTGTCATTAATGCAACCAAAAAATAATAATAATAAGAATTTAAAAAGTAGTTGAAAATATTCCAAAATTCCGTCTACTGAGCTGATGATGAGCATCTGACCCAAAATATTGATTACGAAAAGTTATGAATGAACAAAACTCAACTCAAAATGAGACTCAGAATTGTATCATCTACGCAGCCTTCGTCATGTCACTTTTGAAACACCATTTCATAAAATTTGTTGAATAACATACATTTTAGAAAGAAAGAAAAATGATTTTGAAAAGTGTAATATTACTATAGCCAGTCGATTATATCATATCTTGAAAATGGTCAAGTTGTGACAAAGTTGCATCAAAACCAAGGGCTTTGAGACTGTTGGGGAAAATATTTCAGAAAGAATTTTATAGGAGCATTATTATTGGATCTCTGGTGTTGACTGTGGGCTAGAATGGCCTTCGTTCTTGTGGAGGACACTAATTGGTGATGTAGGTCAGTGCAGTTGCGTTGTCAGTTTTGGTCTTCGTTCAAGCGAGCTTGGGAACGTCTTCTGCATGTCACAGAATGTGATCCTGCTCTAGGAAATGAATTTCGTGCTCCCATCAAATGGCTAGATTGGAAATTAAAGAGATAACTCAAGAAATAACGTTTTTTCAGGTTGGGTTTGTATGGAGAGAAAGGTCGTTGCCGTCCAGTAGAATATCTTGCTGGGAAGAGGGTCAAGATGTTAAGGAGGTTAGCTTAAAAGTTCCAGCGCGATCCAGTTCATGACTTGAGCCCTACTATTCGGATTCCTTCTTATCCGGAACAAATCCAAGATACACTTTCCTTCGTTATCCATCACTGTTATCAGAAAGTCCACCACTTTCATTTGTCGTACACCATAGCTCTTTGGCCTCTCAAGGTAGACAGCAGGGGCACCTACTGATAGACCATAGGCACCTGTGCATCTCCAGCCAATAAGTTTAAGAAAATAAAAACAGTATTTCAAAATCTCTCCTACTTCATTCAAATAGTATGTTGGCTAGTGACAGAAAAGCGTATCAACGTAATCCACAAACGAAACAAACCTCCCCAGGCTCTGTGGTAGGGGAGGGGTAAGCTCACCCCACCTGACCAATCAGAGAGCAAGAGCCGTCAAAGAAGGGGCAGCCTTATTTCTCTGCTCTGCCACTGAAGGGTGATTTCTTATCAATAGTCGGATTTGGACTGGTCTCAATTTTGGTTATCAATGTTTTGCTTTCAGCCCACTCCCTTTTCCGTTAAGCCTATTTCATTCCTGCATCTGGTGTTTCGAAGTTGAATTGGAGAACATTTTTTATGTCTATTGTACAACTTCTGTATTGAAAATGAGAAAGTTACCCAGATTCATCATACACATACCATTGAACTTTGTACTTAGACAACAAAAGTACCTCTTCCATTCCACTGCATTAGCCCTAATTGATCTCTGTGCACCCCCTGAGTTTAAGGGGAGGTGCCAGCTGTACTGGATAGGTGCCTAACTAATAATGAATATTGTGTAACCTTTTGTATTTGTAAACTCTCACACATAACTCAATTGAAAAGCAACAAAAAAACCAGGAAGTTATATTTTCCTATCATCAAAAAATCTTCTCAGATTAGGAAGATTCTTCTTCTCTCTAAGAACCCATTTTTCTAGTACAGCTACTGAAACAATGAGGGGGTTTCAAGTCAAACGTAAAGGTGAGTACTAAAAACGTGTTTGAAAATTAACAGCCGTTACAAAATTAAACGGGTTTAATTGTACGGTGGAAATGGCCCTGAATAGGAATGTTGATTTAAACCATACGACCAGATATTATCTGGTCTTCAACCACTAGGTGAGATACAGCGGTTATGGTGAGTTTCTATCAGGAAAGGTGGGAGTTTTATGGGGAGGTGGTAATTTGCTCACAGAAATGGCGAAGAGCCTTAAGACAGGATGGTTAAGAGAGATGCTTAAGATAGGTCCAAACTATTGCTATTGTACTGATTCTAAAGCGAGATTGGATTCGAACGTTTTATGTTCTGGTACGTAATGCTGTAATTTATAGTGAACGAATTGGTGATGATTCAGATAATTCGCATTATAAATCTATCAGTTTGTTCAAATTTGTCCACCTTGATCGAAAATACTGCAACATCATGCATGTTGTACTGGGTAGGTACCTATATCTTACATTATTTAAGTAATTGAAAAATGGACACCATAAGATATTTATGATTTATATATTTTGTTCCAGGCTTAGTGTTTTTCCTGAACGCATACATACTTTTAGCTTGTTACATTGAAAACTGTGTCGTTTGATGAATCAATGTGCATTGTTTTGTACAGCCTACTTGCTAGCCATTTTACTAATAATTCGCCTCACCATATTGCTAGAGCCAAATGTTTAAGACATTTATTTTTTTCCAGAGTCTTGCGTCTCTATATATTTGACTGGCTCGATTTGATGGAGGAAAGCTCTTGTTTTAGTAAATAAATTGTAGGAAACAAGCCTTGATTTGCAAAGAACTTAAAAAATGAAGTGAAAGTACAAAGTACCAAAGAGATAATTTATATCTACCTACTGCGGGAACGCATATCAGTACAGCACATACCCACCTGACGAGTGTCCGCTTTACTGTAAGTGATTGTTAGCCATCATATTGTATTTGGTTTTTGTAACTTATGTTCAAATTACTTTGTTTTGAATGTAAATTATATGTATAAAATAGTTAATAAAAATGAAAAATGACAAGCTTTTAATTATTCTTCGAAATAACACTCCCAAGGGAGAAATTACGTAGATAATTTTGTCAAGTGCAAAGATCGAAAAATAGAAATAATCTCCTTCAATTCAGTGACATTTATCCATCCCAAATCTTTAATAATAAACGAGCCTTAGATTTTAAATTAGGTTGAGTCGAGATGGGTGAAAAAAAATGGTTGAGGGGTCAAGTTTTCATGAAATTTTGGGTAGAATCCGAATGTGTAATCAAAGTTTGGGGTTCCCATTTAAATAAGAAAGTTAGTGTCACTTGCGCATGGTTGCGCGGTGTGCGCAAATATGATATTTGAGATTATAGCAAAAAGAAATATGAAGATTACAAAAAATAATGTTTTTCTTTACTCCCATTTGGATGATTTTAGAGAGGGAGGGGGGCAACTCATGGGACACCCTATATTAATCATAATACCAAACATGATCTTTGTCCTCGAAATGTTCAAATTTCAACACAATTAAACAAAAATTTACTAGTAGTACAATAATTCAAGAAACTTGGGCATATGATCAGGCTCCATCACAGGAGCTTTTTCTCAATCATTAACAGTTTTAAATTCAAAAATCATTCAAAGACTTACCTTATCGAATCAGAAACAAAAATGTTGACTCGACGAACTAACCCGAAATGTTATTACGACCGTGTAACACCTGGAGCGTCAAAAAACCAAGAGCCTCAAAAATTGAGGTTTATTAGAATTGGTCAAGTTTGATGCTTAACGAACGGTTGAGGTTTTTCAGTTTAGGTACAAACCCGGTCCCTCAACATTGTATTGGGTAGTCAGTTCATGTGTACAGTAAATCGTCCAGCTGAAGACAGGAAATTCGTTTATATGTGCTCCCCTTTCCCAGTTTTGCAAGATATCACTTACACGAGTGCTTTTTCTGTAAGTAAATTGCAAGATAATAAATCAATAAGCAACTGTAGACAATTGTGAAAAACCTGTGCCTAACCCAAGACATCGTTATTGGGAATATCCTTTCCTAATCCAGATGTCGGTCAAAATTTTAATTGTATTTAATGGAAGAGAAAAACGTGTCTTCCAAGAAAAAAATTTCCAAATAAATTAAAAAACTACTTATTTGAGCCAAAAAGCTGTTTAGGGATACATCTCTTCTGATAGGTTTTCACTGACAGTGAGTGGAAAAATTTAACTAATTTCAAAAAGCGGATTACATTTATGTAATAGCTTTGTATTCATTCATAATCTTCTACAACTAAATTATTGTGGCTTCGCTCATTCAACAATAAGGTAGTAAAGTATATCTATTACTGTAAGGTTCCATTTACGAACCCAAGTAAGCAAAAACAATGTTCTCAATTATTTTTATAAGTACCGGGGAAGTTATTCTAGACTAAGTTTTGAGATAACTTTCAAGTTTTCAATTGCACTGCAAATGTAAAATTCGTTGTGGAAACCAAACCGACAATAACAATTTTGATGACATTTTGAGACAATTAAGGTTATCGGGCCATTAGCAGTGTTTGATCATGTGGTAACTTCATTGTATTTCAAAATTTAGATATTTCGCATCACCTTAGGTCCATGATTCGCTAAAAGATAGGGAGGCTTTTCTCTGAAAAGTTTCAAGGTGCTTACAGAATCAGAATTTTGAAACTCACCGTTCCAGATAAAACGATCGCTGTATTATCTAGCCAATTTTAATGAACTTGCGAGAGTTGTTCAAGTTAGTTAGTCTAAAGAGTGTTTTTATGCGAGAAATTAATTTCATGAAACACCGGTTCCTCTCCTCGTTTCATCATGTGGAACGGGAGGACTCGATTTTAGTTGTCAAGACAGAAGAAAATGTGGTAACTTTGTCTTTCAACATTTAGATATTTCGCACCATATTATGTCCAAAATTAACTGAAAGATAGGGAGAAGTTCTCTGAAAAGTTTCAAGGAGCTTGCAGAATCAGGCTGTTAGAACATACAGTTTTAGACAACACGCTCATGAAATTGTGAGAGTAGTTAGTAACTCTAACAAGGGTTTTAAGCAAAAATGAGTTTCGTGAAACACCGGTTTCTCTCCTGGTTTCATCATATGGAATGGAAGGACTCGATTTTAGCAAAATTGTGTCAATACATGTTCCCACCATTCAATAATGAAAATTCATTATCCTGTACATGTTGACAAGTGTAAATTTTCAATTTCATTATCAACAGCCATATTGAAAAATGCCTGTACCCTCCAGTGCTAAATCCTAGTTCTTCATCTCAAGATACCATTGGTTTCTTAGATATAGACATGTTTCTTTCAATTCGATTCATTAGTAAGGACTACGACATACTTTTTTCTCTGGGGTCAAACGGTTGACTCCCCCAATCATTTTGTCCCCTTCATCTCCCTCATCAGTCTATGTACTGCGTTTTCTTGTGGAGTCGTCTACCTCATGGCTCGTGTTTACGAATATCAAACCCGTAAACTTGAAGAATTTAAGGAAGAAGGAAGGAAGGTTTTTGTCATTGCTGACCAATTTGCATAAATAGAGAGTAGTTTTGGACAGCGGAGTAGCTCTCCGCTAGTACTCCGGGAGTAGCTCTAGCAGCGAATCAATGAAAACGGAAATAACGTATCAGACACTATTTCTCATAAAATGCTAACTTCGTGATAACTTTTACTCCTGTAAACAAAAAACTTGTTTGAGCAGAGTTTAAGATGAAGTGGTTTTTAAAAATTAATGTCCTTTTTGTAAATCGTAAAAGTACTATTCTAAAATGTTTTAGTCATGAATTTTAGTTCTTATTATCACTAGGTAGTACCAAGTCACATTTACCTAACAACTTCCACATGAGAAAGAAAAAACATTTAAAGAAACGAAAAATCTCCCGCGGGTTAACCTATTTGGATTTTTCTTATTTGCAGGTGCACAATCACACTGGTCTTAGAGCAGCCTCAAAATTGCAGGAGCGAAATTTCAAAAAATCACGGAAGACCATTGTTTCACTTTCCTAGGGGTTACAGAAAAGATGAGAGGAGGAATGCGAGTTATATGGATCGGCCCAAAGAAACGCAAGAAACTGAAATATCAAAATTTCGACGATCCGCCAACGACGGTGTAAAGCTGCAAAATCAACAAGAAGACAACAATGAGAAATACGCTAAGCTGAGGGATTTTCAAAGTAATGGTATCCCACTCGAAAATATCACAAATCGTCTAAAGAGCCACCCATCCGTCGAGAGGCTGTCCATAGTCCACTGGCTAGAAGGTATTTTAGAAAAAGAAATCGACAAGGAATCTCAATCGCTCAAGCAGTTGTTATTAGGGTATAGGGAGCGATTAAATGAAGATATTCAAAAAACAGACAAATCAAACTGGATACAAAGACTGGTACGAGGGATATCTGGAGGGAAAGAACCCAGAGATGGTCTCGTTGGATTAGAAACACCTGACGGCCAAATAACGGAACTTGGAGTAACTGTGCTCAACGCGGTGCTAAAGAGTTTCCTCGAACACGCCTACTCGTTGAACAAAAGTGCTGGTGTCGAAAATAAGAACAAGAGTAAAGTTGGAAACACAGTTAGTGTTCCCGGTTACTTAGTTTTGCCAAGTGAGGCAGTAGCTTCAGTGCCTTGGGTGCCACAACAAGCAGATCCAAATGAAGTAAACATGCTACCGCCTCTGAAAATTGATTTGAATGAAAACCAAAAAAGTTTTTCCGAGCCACCAAAAGCCCAATTAAAAGACTCGACACGTTTTACGTTCCGTGTTTCACCAACTCCCACCAAAGATCATTATGGGAGCTCTTCCAATAGTAAGCCAAGAAAAGATGAAATTCAGGAAACACCATGGAAATCATACATGAAGACCAAATACCCCCGGAGCACAACGAGTGAGTCAACCAAATTACAAGATGGAAAAGTGTATTTCGATGAAAACACTCAGTCCCCTGTAGTTTTGAAGGGCAGCCAACGAAGGCTGTACTCCATGACAGGACAGAAAATCGGCATTCAACGGAAGGGTGAACACAATTCGTCCGATACACACCCAGTGATACACAATTTTCGACAAAAAATTTCGAATGCCATTAATCCCTTGAAGTTACTGTACGATATTACATCAAAAGTGAACCCATTGAAAAAAGAACCACAAGTAGAAATCATACACAAAAATGAAGGAAGGTCTTCAGATAAAAATAAACATAAGCCGTCCAGAAGATTGGATTCAAAGGAACGACGTCGACGATCTGATGGCACAATAAAAACTCAATCAGGTGGAATAACCTTGGAATTAAAGGAATTGCTCAATTCTGCGGTGACAGGGGCATGGAATTCCAAAGACCAAGGGGCAATACGTGATAGTGAAGATACTCTTGCTGAAGATTCTGATTTGGCTGCACCCCGTGTTGCTCTTGCTTTACCTAAAAACCTCTTGATGGACTTAACAACTCCTTTCAGTCCGCCTTTTAAAGTAAATCGGTACCATTGTCATAAATTCATTCCACCGTACGCGAGGTATGTAGATGTAAGACCTCACCGGCGACATAATAAATTGAAAATTAGACCACTAGAATATTCATACCCTAAGAACAAACAGTCCTCAGATTTGATCAACTTCTTGTTGATGTTACACGGCAACAATTCTCAGGCTGCCACTAACAATTGTAATGATGATGATAGCGATTATGATGAAGATGAAGGCTACGATGAAGACGAGAATGCTGACGACGACGATGAGGATGACGACAATGATATTTCCAATCCGTTGCAAGAAGTTCCCAACCAACATGTTTGCACTTCTTCCGATACGGGATCTTGCGAATGTGAAAAAACAACCCCCTTACCTTGCGGGACCAGCTCATCAACTCTTTCGACTGTTGGTATCAATTGCACAAACTCTAGTTTAGAAGTGGGTAAGAAAGACAAAGAGTCCGCTAAAGAAGAGGATACGACGGAACCGCCAGATAATGAAGAAATCAACAAACAAACTGATACTGGAAAAGTATGTGATATTGCGAGCACAACAGAAACTACATGTAACCTGTGTGGGAAAAGTTCTTGCGATTGTTCATCATCCACAGCTTGTGACGCAGCTGGTTCCAATCAAACAGTTACGAGTTCAACTACTTGTCCAACTAAGGCAAATCCAAACACTTGTCCAAACAGAGGATGTCCGTACAACATAAGAACAACAGTCCAACGCAATCAAACACCAAATGCTTTAGGACCAACTGCCCCATGCCCTTGCGACTCGTTCCAGCCTTGCACAACTCCAGGAAGAAGTACATATACTTGCCCTGCTTCAAGATGTACAACAAATAAGAATTCAACGCCCACAATTCCCCCATTTTCTCCAGTCCACGAACAAATAACCATGATACCCAACCCACCAACAGTAGCACCCGATTCATCAAAATGCTCAGGGCCAGCAGCTGCAAAACTTGGAAAGACAAATGGTACAGGCATCGAAAGTAAACTAACAACTATTTCAACTAAGAGGATAAACAATTCGAGTATGTCTACAAAAAAACAAGGGCTTAAGAAGAAAAAATATCACATGTTGAAGAAGTACCGCAATAACGAGCCAGACTTGAAAACCCGATTCAAAATTATTCCAGAACGAAAAATGAGATATGAGGGTAGACCCATAAGCTGCAGAAAGCATCATCCCCGAAAATCAAAATATTTAAAGAGCAAATTGAAGGAATTGGAGCAGGCTGGTGTTATTGGGATATTGCCAGATTCCGCTCAAAACGAGAAGTGGAAATATGTCCCCTACAGATTGATACCATTAAAAGACCTAGAAAATCCCCTGGAAACCAGGGGAGGAATCACGGTAGAAGCTGACTCAATCCATAAAACGAGATCCGGTCAACGATTCAACGTAATAGGACCTTTAAGGAGGAATGTCCTTCAACGGCTCTTCGGTCCTGGCTTACAAGGGATCAATCAACTTCAGAAGACTGATTCTGATACAGACAATTCAAAAGTCTACGACGACAACTATTATTATTATTTAGATGATAATGATGAAAATGACACATGACCTTTCAAGAACCTGAAACAATGTCTGTATGAATAATAAATGTTTTTTTATCACAAATCCACTAATACAATTTTTCGATGCATCTTGCAAGGCCCATTTTATCAAATAATATGATTTAATGAATCTTAAAGCTACCTGAAGAATAATGTGTGCATGAGACAATTGATTGAATGCATGTAGAGTATGAAAATACTCAACAAATATTTTTTTTAAAGTGTAGGTACGTGGCTGTGTAATTATCATGCAAACTTTTTAAAATTTAAATTTCGGTTACCTGAAACAGACTTAGTAAGCAACTTCCTTTTTTCATATGATCAGTAGAACAAGGGGTACAGTTTCAATGAGAATAACTTAATTGTAATTTATAGCTTGTTTCTGTAGTTTAGTTAGCTGATATAAATAAATGGCCTCAGTTCCAAGGTGGAAATCTGCGGCAATTTCAAAATTAATTTGGCATTAGTGTCTTGCGGGATTTTTGACACACTTTAAGATGGTGAAATTTCTGTCACTGATTGTCGTGAATGCTTTACGTAGAAAAAGGTTGTGAATTCAAAACGTTTGGTTCACCATCCGCACCACTGCTACAAATAAGAATTCCACTGTTAAGGATCACGTGCCCACTGTGAATTTGTTCTGAGTAAAGGGTCCCCAAAAATGTCAATATTCAAAGCTTTTCGTCAGTTGATTTATTTTTTTTAATTCCATTTGAAAAGTGAACTGCGGAAATCGATAAAACTGGAACATGGGTAAGCGACGAACTTAAGGATCACTAGAATTTGGGAATGGTTATTAATTTAATAGGATCTGATAGAACTGTGATAAATTAAAAACACATGTTTTAAGGCATTCTGTTATAAGGAAATATTCCTACCTCAGCAAGGCGGTAAAACCGTCGTTTCTGAAAAGTCCTTATAGTAAACTCAAATTCTAACCTCTACAAAACTTACCATTCCCATCATGTACTCGTCTAATATTAGGAAACATTTGTACACCATGGCATTTTTACAATATGATGGGCTTCGATTTGAAAAGTCTGCTTCTCCTTAATAATTATCAGACTTAGATAAATTGCACTTTCTTCACTACTCCACGAGGATAATGTCCAGCCTGGAGCCAGGTTCCTGAATTCGTCACTAGAGTGCTCTGGATCATCATTTTATAATCAATTAATACTTGAGAATATCTAAGTCAAGTTTCGGTTTGGTTGTGTTCAACTATTAAGAAAATATGAATTAATGCCACCTCGGATTTAAAAAAAACCAAGACCGCAGCGAAATTCCTTCTCCATACGACCATGGAGACTACTTGAAATTGTATCAATATTGACAAACATAACGAAGTAAACAGAAGTAAAAGACTTGTGTGGCTGCAGGCTTTGGCTAGGCATTTGTTTAAACAGTTTCGTTATTATTGAACAGTCCAATAACCAACAAATGACAAGTGCTTTCAGAAACTTAAACGATGTGAACACAATTCAGTTATCACGAAGAAATAACGAAGTTTTGAGAAAGCTATATCCAACAGTGGGTTACCACCACCTATAACTCTGACAATCCAAATCGGTACCAGAATTATCAGTTTTATTCAGTAGCGGTTAGCTAAGACCTTGTAATAGAAAAACAACTCATTAGCCTGGGTCTGCCTATTACATTTGTCAAAGGGCTATAAAGTACATTATCAAATGTGTTTTTAGCCATAATCTGGACCTCTTTTCTGAAAAGATTCTCAGATGTTGTTTGTACAAAACTGCAACGGTTGAAGGCTTGATGCCTTCCAGCCTCTGTGACGCTTAAATCTAGCTTTAAATAGACAGGTACCAGTATCAAAATACCTCTACTCAAAAAAATATAATTTATTCGGTAAAACCACAATAAGATCTTCTTTTTATCAACAGAAATTATAATAATAGTGAATGGTTTACATACAAGGTGAGAATACGCACCTACAATAAAAGTGGTAAAATTTGTCCAAGACAAAGTTGAGTGAAATTTTATTGACATCTGCGTTTGTCAGCAAAGTAACCAGTCACCAAATCATTCTGCAACTTGAGCAGAAAGGCAAGAACTAACGTAATTTGAATTAAACGTAATATGTTATTTTTTAAAAATAAATCACAACTTTGAGCAAAAATTCGTTACAATCACAATTAAAGTGATCATGATTCAAAACTAAAAGTCTACCACCATGTCAACCCACTCTATTGGCAAATTCCATTCATAAAACGGAAAATAAATTAGTATCCAAAAATGAAGTAAAGAGAATAACAATAGGTAATTTTCATGAACATGAACATGCATGCAATTAGAAGTTCAGAAGGAAGTCCAGGTGGAAGTCCAATAGTATTTAAGGTCATAATTATTACAACTATCACTTGACAAAGGAAATCATGCTTGTTCCAATTTTCCCACATCGGGGAGCACTTTAAGAGCATTATTTTCAAAACTATTGGAGTTTTCAGTTTAGTCATTAACAACAACAAATATATCATCCACAATATAGGAAGGCAGGTAGATATAATGAAAATAAAACCTACGTATTTTAACTGTACAAAAAACGTTATGGTTAATTTGTGGCTTACGGCGTAATAAATGAATCAATACATTCAGAATCTGACCATAGAGATCACCTACACACGTTTTCGGAATGTTACATCTGGGGTGCTACCCATATTATGCAAATAAAGTCATTCTTAAGATAACATCATCGAAGACTGCTGCAAGTTATTGAACTAGGTTTTTTTAAGAAAAAATAAATAAATTATGTAAACAACCACCTAAAAAGAAACCAATAAGAGAGATACAACAATGCTAACCTGTTAGCAACATTTAGTTCAGTTAATTTTGTACTGAATTGGTACACAGCAGACAAGGAATCTTGGATTCCTGGAAATATCACCTATCAAGGTGCAAGTTCAACCTCAACTTCAAAGCTTCTAACGAAGTTCAAGCTGCGGCTGATTTAGGTCCACCGATAACCTTCTTTCTTTGGTTAATCATATGCAGGTACATTTGAGGAAACTCTGTAAAAATAAAGACGAATTTCGGATTTCAAGGAACGTTCTTCATTTACATTTTGGGTTCATTGTTTTGCACAAGATGTTATATTATCTAATGGGCTCCTACATGTTATGTAAAGGAGGAGTTTTACTGGAGATATAGACGAAACTACTTAGTTGAGTGAGAAGATTAAGAATGACTAAGTCGGAACTTTGAATGGAAATATATACTAAAGTGCTATTAGAACGTGAATGGAAACGAATAAAGAGTTACAGCAGGACACGTACGGGTCCTGTGGAACCTCCTCACAGACCCCACGACACTGGTTTTGAGGGGCACCCGTGGCCTTCAAGATATGGGGGACGTGAAATTTGTCGAATTGAACGTGGCCCGCGGACCCTCGCCAACAGGTCCCACCATATACATAACGTTCCGAATCTATAACCAAATGTCGTGGTAAGACAGTCTCTCTCCCAAACAAACAATAACCAAGAGCTACTCAGTTGTTGAAGGCAACTGCGGTTCAGTTTTTAACAATCAATTTATGAGAGCTTGTGGTATTGACATTCTTCTCTCACCATGTGCGACGAAATATGCTTCAATAGCACTTTCTACTTCATTCCACCCTGCAGCACCAGACTGTAAAGTGCTATCATATTTTAAATGATTTTTTTTTTTTTTTTTTTTTTTGACAATCGAAGGTAAGTAAATTTACCCACAACTCGCTCAAAATTAATTTCAAAACTGGATTGGCGTCACTTCAGTGGTAGGCGAAGGTCGACGTGGCCGTAAACCTCGACGCAACTACGGGTTCAAGCTCAAGAACGATAGTGCCTCCTTTTGCTCGCTCAAGTGACCAGTCACAGGTCCCACTGAGTTCTCGTCTGCTATAACACTCTAATGAGTCGTGATGTTTGGAACTAACTAAGCAGGAGGCCTTACTCTCTGTTGAAATCGAATCATTCTGTTACCGGTACCTAATCACCCTTTTTTAAGCGAATAGCACAGCTTCTCAGGCCACTGGGAAAACTGCCACTTTTAAGGAATAGGTTATCTAATCGTGTGAAGTAAGTTCAAATCCTAGGGAGCGTATATCCTTATTCACGCAGGAAGGAGGCAGCACAATCCCCCTTAATAGTATAGCTTGTTGTGATTCATTCATTGAAAAATTGCACATTCAACGTCATAAGCCGAGAGAGTACTTACGAGGAGCGTATACCGCCATAATACAAAGCAAGATGTAGCGGTAGTTGAAAGCGAAGTTGGCAGCGTTTGGCATTTCAATAGTCCACATTTTGGTATCAGCGACGTAAGCTTGAGTAGCATAATACAACAAGAGCTCACCAGTGACTCCAATAGGATAAAGAGCGTAGAAGAACGTGTACCTGAAAAAAATATTTAACCATCATTAACTCCAAATTGAACAACCATAACGTTGAAAAGTGACTGAGCGATTTGACACAAAATAAGAATGAAGTATTCTCAATAATGCAAAATTGATTTGATGAGCTACAACATGCAACATCGCCCCTCTTATCTGAGGGAAATTTCTTTCGCTTCTAACTGCGAATTACCGATAGAAGGACAATAAAATAAATCCAAATTCGAGATCATTTTAATTTTTTTTTTTTTAAATTGAAAGACTATGTACCGTCTCTGTACCTTTATCCGTTTAGTATCTTTGCTCAACTAGGTTTTTAGTCGTACTTATATGATGTTATCTATTGAGTTCATTGAATGGTCCTTCCCCAACAATCCTTTAATGTTGTTAAGAAGTCAGAAAATTATGGTTGACGGATAAGTATTATGTTTTCTCATGCGCAAAATGAAGTACTTTTTGATGTATGAGCCATGAAACTTATAGATGCCAATCTAAATTTCTCCAAAATCAGATGAAATTATGTAGCAATAAAACTTGTTAGAAAAATGTGTGGACATATGGATAAACGGACAGATGTAAAACGAAAGTTGTACAGAATGGTATAAAACGGAAAATGTGAGTGGAAATTTTGATTTGAGCGAGAAAAAATGTCCTTCCTCAAGAGTGAAAACTCTCCGTTAAAAATTATAAATATATGGGTCAATAATGCATGCCTATGATGAAGGGTTGGTTGTATATGATATTAGTGAGAATATCGAATAGATCAAGATTGTTATGAATGCTCAACTTTATAATAATAAGTAAATAAATCTCTCTATTTCATAGTGAAAAAAAATAAAATGAAAAATGAAATGCTTTTACACTAAGTTAGACGTTTTATTTAATCTCATTCAATTTCAGTTGTTCCATTCGTGGGTTTCAACCAATTTAGGTATTTAGACATCAGATTTTGTTCTATTCTGAGGAACTAGTAAAGTTTTAGGGTTTTTGGGGATATATTCATGACAAAGTCATACAATCTCTTCCTATCTCATCAATTTTCTTCTTAAAGCGCTATTCTAGTGCAGAAATAATAATCCCATATGTAATAATTTTAATAGTTTTAATTAAACAATTCTCACGAATCCCATATAACAAAATTGATGAAAGCCAACATTTTACGATGCAGAGTATCTTTCATTTCAGTTATCTTTTAAAGGAATGTAAAAAGTTGATGGTCGAACATTTCAACAAAGGACCCTCGAACATTTTTATATCTCAAATATTGTCGGTGACGGAGATTGTACAATTCTCACGAGTGAATCGTAAATCGTGCGAGCCAATCAAATGTCTAAAGTGAGATTTTTTTCATTGGTGTAAAGCCTGTTCATCGACAGTTCGATTTGTATTACTCGTAATTCGTAGTTCAGAACGTCAAATGGCGCATTTAATACGTGTCATACAAGTAGTAGAATAAATTCTTCTACAACCATTCAAGATGTTCGTGTCAGTCTTCATACAATTCTCTATATGAGGAGCTCAGAACCAGAAGGGCGTACTTGAAAAAAAGTTGATTTTTAGAATCCTATCTTGTAGAGCCTTTACTGTTGCATCGTACACTCAGTAAAAAATGTCTCCGTACACCCACTTTGCTTTTCACGAATATTGTAGCTGCTTCTCACAAACCTTGAAAAACGGGATACTAATTGTATGAATGTATTCACAGACATCTTAAATAATGAATTTCAAGTCAACCAACTTGTCAACTGAGCAAACCAAGCGAAATTGGCAACAGTCGTTAACGCATTCATTTTCATCAGGGCAAAAAAGTGTTCGTACAGCTCAGAGAACAGCAAAAATCGAGCTAAAAAAATGTAGTAATAGCTCGTGGGCACTCCTTTTTGCTTGAGAACTTCCAAGAAACGGAACTTAATCGAATCGAAGAGCTTTTCAACCAAGCTGGAAGGTATCTGGGGGTACTAGTTCAGAACGACTTACTGTACCATAACAATAACAATAAACTACAAATACAGTAATAACAAATCATGGAAATCGTTGAAGATTTGTCAGCTTGTTAGCGTCTATAACTTTTGTAACAGGCACACACAGAGAGACATACATGTACATTTAGGAAACCAAAATTCGCCCTTCTGGTTGTAAAAACGTATTGTGGAAGAAACGGAGAGGACTCAAAGTCGTACTGAGCAACTGAATCTGTTAAGGCAGAACAGGCCTGTTCGCGCTTCCTTCTGACCTACCTTCCACCCTCCCAGTAGGAGCTTCTGTAAACCAGAGGGAATATCCCTTCAAAATAGTATAACAAAAACCACTTTAGCTGCAGCAAAGTTTAAAGAAGGGAACATTTTTTCCGTACACGAACAACTACAAAGCCTGGGTTTTTCATTTATGAAGGGCACGCCGGTGGTGCTGTGTCTCGCGGCTTTTTAGTAAGATTGTTAATTTGAATTCCGACAGTAGTCACAGCTGAATGGTTGAACTTTCGAAATTCAGCTTTTCCCGCCATGTCCTTCCTTATTATGTTAACGACCTCTACAACTAAAGAATATAGTTTGACATCATCTTACCGGCACCAGACTAAGAAATAAGGAACAGCATTGATGAGATTCAGAGCGTAGAACGAATAGCGGATAATCTCAGTGACGGACCAAGCAGCGAGGATCATGGGAAGACCAATGGACGTCTGTGCTGCTGGTGATGGGTACAGCAGACCTCCAACGACTGCGACGCGTGACAAGACTTGTATAAACGTGATGACGATGGGTGATCGAACATATCCCAACAGCACATTGAGGATCTGCAAACCATCCAAAACAAGTTCACAATAAATAACGAAGTAACTAACTTACAACGCCAGGTTGACTTGCAACTGGCACAGATATCTTAGAGCGGTGATTTCGATTCCAATTGAAACTAATCCCATTCGTAATTCTCGTCTCCCTTACAATTTGCTGGATTACGTAATAAGAAAAGTGAATTCCAAAACTGTATTTAAAAATAAGAAGTTTTCAAGGTAGGCACAACAATACATGACAAACAGATTAAGTGTTGCAAACCACGACTGACAATAATATAAGTAATATTCTCTGGCCAATGGTATTTTAACGTCACCTAATAGCGGAGTATTAGAAAAGGCACATATTCCAATTGAAAATTAATCAACTAGATAGATTTATTGGCACTTTTGAATATACAGAGCAGAAAAAAAAATCGGAAAAACGGTAAATATAATGTAACTCAAACACTTATATCAAACAATAGAAAAAGAAACAGCAAATTCAAAAGTTTCAATGGAAAAAAACAGGTGCCCACGAAATGATAAGTTCTTAATGAACTAGAGTTATTCCGTGGAGTCGATCTCTATCTTAACTGAACTCCATCCTAAATATCTAGTAACAGGAGTAAACCGGTTGAAAAAAAGGCATTCTTTGAATCTTGAGCATATTTTTACGAACCACACGGTGAATATCCCTCTTAAAAGTAGAAATATGTTTGTAGTTGCGATAATTTAAGCTATAGGTATAAAAAATGCAAAGCAACAACATAGGTACTCCTTCTGAAAAGTTCCAAATTAATCCACGGTAGTCTTGTACCAAAACTAGTTGCTGCTCTTGGTCTATATTCGCTTTCACTAACATGACAAACATCTATTCCCTAATAAACGAAATTAAACACGCTTATTTAATAATATACAATTCTGCCTATACAATTCCTTGGTACTCAACCGGAATGGTTTAGCCACTTTTAACCAGTCTATAAAGTTTGGAAAAACACAGAACTTCTTCGCTAGTAACTGCAAAGAGACTTTCACTCTTCAAGTCGAAGTAAGAGCAATCAGGAAAGCCACTTAAGAGCAATGAGGAATACACTTGGAGACAGCACAGCCCATTGACAGACCTTTTCGAAACTGTTGGAGTTGAACGTGCGATTGCGTACGTGGAGTAATAAAATACATTATCACCGTTTACACGAAGCCCTCACGCATTCGTAGGAGCACTCGATGATGGCGTGCATTGATGCGTCCATGCTTTGCATATTTCATACATGTTTAAAAATCGTGATCCACAAAAAAAAGCATATAAAATCCCAATAATAATTCTCTGCTGGACTTCAGAATGCTTGTTAGTGCACACTTTTTCTGTCTTAAATCAATTTACGAAATGTATTATTCTATTTTAAATTTAATAAAATCGTTTTCCTACAGCGAATTTTTACATTGTAAAAAGTAATGTATCAGAATCGATCCGAAATTGGCTGGTAAAAGGCGCTCAACTCAATGCCAAAATATATTTTGATTGGAATTACTCAATAATTGAGGGGTTTTCCGCAAGAACAAGATAAGTCCAACAATTGAAAAATCCAAATTCGGTACTTGAATTTGTGCTACATCTAGTGCCAAGTGTATTCTGGCAAGAAACAAACATTTCGAAGTCTGAATCTGGCATCCAAATGTTTGCATTTAGCAACAAAGTTTTTTTTTTTTTCAATATTTCCCCAAGAACGAAACAAGTTTGCGATGGCATGACAGTAGGGAGCCCCAGGCGCCAGATGCAGCGCTTCGGCAAAGCATCACTTGCCTGCCCCCTGTAAGCGGTTGGTTTCGTGGTGGCAATAGTTGTATACACAGGCTGAATAGCTACGCTTAAAAGCTAAGGCGTAGGTTCTCTCCTGGTAGATTCGCCTTCCAGGATAGTACCAGCATGTGAGTTATGTGGCTTGCCATTAATTCGGGTACCATCCCGCTTAGTTGGTAGGGCAAGCTAGAATGCACAGCTCTACCTGTGGTGCCCTGTGCAAACAGGTACTCAAATCTCCTGATGTGGGGCCTCTGACTGTGGGTAACATGCAGACTCCCTGGTTTAGCAGGGATTTTCCTCCTTGCTTACAAGGAGAGGGGAGGACGTAAGCACAATTCTCTAAACCTCGTCCACCGTCTGGGAAGAACAGGAAAGGAACGATCCCCAACCAGGCAGCCGGATGGCTTAGTAGCTAACTCTCAATATTGTTCAGACTACATTAACCAGGTATTTTCAAGTCTTTAAATGACTTTATGCTTTAGTGTTATTTCTTTAATTAGTCATATGATTTCTATCCAATACATCCTACATGACGTTTTGAAGTTAAGTTAGCGCGTATGCACACAATATCTTATTGAGAAAAATTCATGAGCCCGTATTGCACCTTATTTTGGGAATTATCAATAAAATTGTGACACATCTTTGAAGTTCAGTCGGTTTTAATGTTTTGAGGTTTTTTAGTAATAATTAGATTATTACTTCTTATTAATTACATATTTGTACATTGTCATTTCAGCGGGATGTTTGGGACCAATAAAGTGCGCCGATCTTGCTTCCGTATGAAAATATAAGGAACGATTAACGCGATCGGTTTTTTAATATCGAGTTCATGGCAAAAGGAAGGGTGACGCAAGGATCGGGCAGCTAAATTTATACCTACAATCAAAGGTCGAGTCTCACGCCATGAGACCGTGAGAAAACTGAGAAATGGTTGGGTATCACATAAAATCGTTACAATTTTCGGTGTGAGTTGATAACTAAACTAAATGAAGCTACTTGGAGGAAAACGTAAGGATTTCAATAATTGTTTGGACGATCGCGTGTGCTCAATGCTTAAGTTGGGAGGGCAAAAAAGGTTTTTATCAATTATATGAGGCATTCCACGTGGAAGGGCTCAAGAAATAAAACCTCTGCCAAAATTACCAATTTTTTACACGTTGTACCAATACTCGACAGTAAGCCCCCTCCTAGAATTTCAGGCCCCCTGACATCAGGGGATGTAATACGTGCTTGCAAAGTTGACCTAACCAAATAGTTTTTGGGCTGAAAACATCAATTCCCTGCTGTTTTTCTACATTTTTGCCATTTGGACCCTTTTCAAAAAACTGGTTTTTAGGTTAAAATGTTTCGATTTTTATGTGTTACGTCCCCCTAAAAGGAAATTATAGGACTCGAAGTGGTATGATCTGAGCAGTCAAAGGTATGTTTAAAAACCTCGTTTTTTATCAGACAATCACTTCACCGTTCATCATATTACCGTTTCATCCAACTTCCTCTAAAGAAATGAGTGAGGCGTTATTTTAAATTTTTTAAATTAAATGTTTAATTCCCAGTTAAAATTAAAATGTTACCACGCCTACTTTACATTTTAAATAGCTGGGCAACCGATGAACTGCTCTGCATTTTGGCAAGTAGCCTATAATGTGTTGGAACAAATGCCTGATAACTAACGTGTTGGAACTAAGGCCTGACCAAGCTATGGTAAGACAATGAGGCAACCGAAGTTGGAGAACGTGTCTCTAAGTGTCAATGTCTTTTTTGGAGCAAACGTGAACTGCTGTTTTTGTCAAATGACCTTTCTTCCCCACTGGTACCACTGATATGGCGTTGTTTGCACGTGCGGCCAGTCGCTTTAAATTTCTACCCACATCATCACAAGGCAAACATAGAGAGTACCCGGATCCCCAGCGACAACACGAAGTTTCGGGAGGAGGGTGTGAGAAGCTGTAAGATACTAAGATACCCACGTTTCCTGTGGGTGCATACCCAATAGTTACGACTCCATAAAAAGGCGACAAACTTTGTGGACAACATTCCCAACCATATAGGTAGTTTCAACGAAATCGGACCAATAGATGATCGGGGGAGGTCCACGTTCTAAGTAATTCATGTGCGCATGTGCACAGACTATCATTAATCCTGAGACAATGACGTTTATCGGGCACCATATGGGAGCTAACCCAACCAATCCCCAAAAAGTTCATACAAATCTGACTAACACTTAGTATTTACCAAAAACAGACAAAGAACCAAAACTGGTCAGCAACAACACAGCATTAGCTTTATAAAGCAAGTTGAATTTTTTAGGACAAACATTTTTCATCTTCTTGAGCGACAACTTCGCTCCCCTACCTAGGTAGGTGTGTAGTGAGGAAGCAAAAGATGTCGATAATCCAATCTGTCCTACAAAATACCTGTAAGGTAAAAACAAATTATTTCTAGGCGGTAGCACTTCCTAACTACGCCGAGAACAGATAACTGTCAATTACATAACGTAAATAAGAGCAACGCCCATACTACTGAAAATGCTCCGCTATCTTGAACCGCAATGACTAGATGTCTAAAGGTTGAGTGGTACAAACCTACCGGTTAGAGATAAAAACCGGTTCTTGAATAAAGTTAAACACCGCGGCAGTTACATCCTCCCGTTTCAAATCGCTTCTACCTGAAACATGAGTGGACAAGGCGTCCGTCAAGTGTTTGAGAAGTCACATGTTTCTCGATAAGAGTGGGAGAAACCTTTTTAGCATCATCTTTGGTTGTTTCGCCCGATTTTTGGAGTATGCTAGTATACTCTAGTTCCCCTTTTAAGTAGCATACAGATATCAGGGTTCAACGGAAGTTCATGCGTTACCTTGCATTCAAACTGAAAATACCAATGGAGCAGGTTGATTTTAGGCACCTGGCAGCCGAGTACGGGTAGCCCACTCTCGAAAGCCGTTGAGGTGGCAGAAATTTCTATTGTTTCACAAGTTTGTAAACGGAGTTCTCCAATCCACATCGCTTCTCTCCAAAGTCTACGTAAATTTGCTTCCCTAAAGAACTCGACAAACACTCTTGTTCCAGGTGCCTTTCCCAGCCAACAACTACGTTCTAAACCGACCGTTGTGTCGTTTGCCTCGTGAGGTCAATGCTTTCCTAGAGTCAAATGACTTTGACATATTTAGTACCTCTTCCTACACCCTGAAACGTCTGCTGGCAGAGATTTTTCTATCAGTGATTTGTTCCTTTTACATTTTTGCATCCTTTCTTGTCTCACTGTTTTGTTTATTTGCTTCTGATCCTATTGTGATTTCATGTAGCAATTTATTAACTCATTTTGTATTCTCTGTGTATATTGGCTTTTGCCGTTCATTTAAATAAATGAATAAATAAAGTCGACAAACGATTGCTTACTAACGGGACATCATTGGCAGTTTATTGAACAAACCACTCCCAATCATTTTTTCTCACTGACGCGAACCAAAACCCCCAAAAAGGGACGATTTCGTAGCACTGCTGAATTGCGCTTTATATTCAACTTCAAAACTTCCGAGATTTCGATAAGAGCTTTTCAAGAAGGCGCAATATACAGAGTACCTAATTAATGGAAGTGAAAAAAATAACAGGATGTCGTCTTGAAAGAAGAACTTCGCTTCAGCACCAACCAATTTTGACGTAATTTCATGTTCGGTCGATCCATTTTTGTAGGAACCATTTGGTCTTTCGAGCTAAAATTTTTGCATTTTGGCTGGCGATTCAAGGACGCTTAATCCAATTCTAAACTCTAAGAAACGAAAAATTCCGATAAGCGGGAGTTGTTCGTTGGGATATTCATGATGATTTGCTCACATTCCAAACTTGTTGTCATCTACGGCTTAACTACCTGGCACCACCTCATTGAGCAAGCGTTTGGGGGACATTTCAAAACGCTTGAACATTACTCAAAGCCCAGCCTTGACCTCTTGACTTACGGCAAGTGAAAATGTAGGCAGGCGGTGGAGCGAAACAGGTAGACATTGTAAGAAGCATTCAAAGTTGACCATTTACACGGAAAATACATCTAAACCACAATATTTCTCAAAGTATCGACCTGCTTGAATGAATGTATATGATAGGTTTTTATTTAATAATCTGATGTCAACATTCCATTTTACAAAAACAGGAGGTATCGTACAAATTAACCAGCGAACTCTAACTTTTGAATTCATGAACAATGGGATATCATTTGAAATATTTTTTTCGGTTTTTTATCCGCTCTTGTCTAGATAGAGATTCATTACGTAGAAATAAGGCCTTTTTAAATATAGGTACAACGAACGTTTATATTTCGTAGTCTGCATGTTCCTATATTAACAATTTTCAATAATGAACCTTTGTAATCGAACAAGTTTAACCCCCTTCCAAAATTGTTGATTTACATTTCAAGATACTAAGATTTCAAAAATCAAATTAAAAATCAGTCGGTTCGCCGCCTACTGGACGGAAATTTAGGTTTACGAAATTTAGGTCAAAAATTCTATATCGATCCTGTAATCTCGGTCTCTTAATCAGTCAACTCCAAGGGATTAGGTATATTACAGGATTAATCTATCAAAATCTCATCAATCTCGAAATCTCAAAAACGTGTAGGGGGTAGATTTTTGTTTGATACTGATAGATATTAATTCTCTGAATCGATTAAAACCACCCTGGTTAATGTACGATCATCCGCCTGGCCGCCCACCATTTATAAAATCGGTTAGGTAGGCGGTCAGGCTGGAGACACCATTTAACAAAAGGTCTGACCTTGATTGCATGGCTGGCGGCAGCCCAAGTACTATTATGTAGAATGCTAGAATCACAACCAGTAGTACAAACTACTTCTAACATACAGAGATCAGTGATTTACATAGAAAGGCTGTCTAACGCAGATCTGTGTAATAATTTTACTTTTTTTTCGATATCTGGAACTAAATTAGTGGGTAATACACAGCGAACTCACGGAAATGCATAACAGTGGACTTAGTTCCTTATTTGATAAATGAAGAAGTAAAACTATATAGCAGTTTTTAAGGAGCCCAGATTGTTGGTGACAAGAGCTAGAAACACCACTATCCATCTACGGGAAAACTTGGTAACAACCTTAGTTTTTTGAACACCACTGAATGTAAGAGAAACTCTTACTTCTTACTAGTAAGAGTAAAAACTTACTTCTAACTTTTGGAAAATAGAAGAATTGAGGAATTTGGATTACCTATATCGTTGAGTAATATGTGGAAAACTCCTTGATTAACAAGATGATTAATGAGGATGCACTGAGAAGATGCAGGAGAGCGGAGCAAGATTAGAGAAGAAATCGCAAAGGATTCGACATATACAAATTAAGAACCCTTAAACACCGTATTCTAGTTCAAATGTTCCATTTATTTGAATAGTGGACAACAACGCCACATTCTTTACGATCCAAGATGAACATCAGAGGAATCGTCAGACCCGTTCGTGTTTTTCTGTCAGTTGACCTTGAATCATTTCCACTTGGGTCACAGAAGTTGTCTGCTCACTGCCGTTTAATTAGTAATCGGGCTGAGTAATGGGTGACTTGGCTCCTGAAGGGGTTTAAACGCATTCATTATGATAACAAATTCATTGGCTCCCATCGTCACCTCCCATGACGGCCTATCCTTAGTTCGAACAATGGGCTGGAATTACGTGATTAGCGGGAACGCCGTATCCACTGGTTCTTATACTTACTGACGAAAAAAAATAATAGGAGAATCGTTCTCCGGTCTTTAAAAAACAATCCTATTAGCTACCAAAACGATGAATTGTCACTCTCACGACTTTACACTTACATCTATGAATCTTATGGAATAAGTCACTCGCGACGAAGTTGTGGAAACCCATTTCAATAAAAGGGAGTAAGATGAAAAGTTATCTATATTCCCACGAAAATGATGAGTTACATAGTTAAATCGATATCGACGGTTAGGTCATGAGGTAACAAACATGAACTGAAGGTGCACCACAGAAAGCACATCTTATATATGCCCATGTGAAGGAGATTGAATGCTATTGGCTCAGGGAAGTGAAAGGGACGGGGAGGACCAACCAATGCGACTCGAGGCTTACAAAGTGAAAGGGGCACGAACAGTAACATTATGGACAGGGGGAGCCAAACTTATTGCAAGAATGAACCCATTAATGGTGAAATATTTTGAGGAATAGCCCCACTTGAACATTTTCCTGACCTATCACTGTTAACAATTTCGAATTTTTCCAACACATTCAACATACCTCCCTTTAGACAAAAATGAGGAGATTGTACAAATTGCCTGTTTCTCAGATCAAAAATAAAGCTATGATTGGACTCTTTCAGATAACTTGCAAAGGCAGAATCACCTTTGTTGTCCCTGAAATCCTTTTCATGCTCTCTTATCCGTTCCCTAAATTTCCTAACATTTTGACCACAGAACTCAAGCCGACATGAAAATTTTAGTTTATAAACCCCACCTTTATCCTGAACGTTAATTTTATCCTTAACCGAATCCAAAGAACCTTTAAAATTATTTTTATTATTGAACCCGACATTGAAACCTCTGGACGATAGAATTGTAAAAGGTTTATCCGAAATTTTCCCATAACAAGGTATATTAATCCATTTTTTTCTCTTCCAACTCAATTTCTCTCACTAAATTACGCACCCCTTCCCTACTCATTTTCCTAAGAACCTTATTCCAAATAGAATCAACAAGTTCTCCCCCATATCCAATACTTAGGGCTACTAAACAGATTTTTCTTTCAATAAATTTTGATCATTCATTGGTGAGGACAGCCCTGTCGACCATACTATGGAAGGCGGCCTTATGAACTAAAGGATGATTTGAAGTGCTGTGAATAGTTATATCAGTACAGGTATTTTTTCTATAAATGGATAAATCATGTTTTTGTTAATCAATGAGATGGACAAGTCAAGAAAATTTAACTTATTTCCACCCAATTCAAGGGTGAATTTGATGAAAGGATCTTGTACTTTCAATCAAAACAACTTTCACGTCCGCATGCTTTACAACATCGAAATATATAATATCTCGTGAATCTATCTACCCAGGGTGTACATCTTGAAACATTTAACAAGATCGGACAGGTCAAAACTAGAAAGATTTTCTCGAAAACCTGTAGTTATTTCAAAAGCTAAAAACTAGGCGCCTCGCCAGGGGGCAAGCCCCATGGACCCCCGGACCCTTACTGCTTGGAGCCTGCAGCCAAAATTCCAAGAACATGGAACATGCTTTAGTCATTTTATATTTGCGGTTTTCCTTTCGCTAATTTCTCATCATTCTGCTGGTTTCAAATTGCTATTTTCGTGTCTGCTATTTCGGCTTTACCTGTGACGGATGTGCCCTAATATTACTGATCTCCGTGGTCTACTGACTAAAATACATCTATCGTAATAATGTTGTTAGACTGATTATGTAAATGAGGACTCGCAGCTCAGGTTCTCGTAGAACTATAAAGTATTGTAGCGCTCATGATGACTCACCATCAACTTCCAAAAAGGAAGTACATTATTGTTTTATCTTTTATAATAAATCGCGCGTCACTCATCCCGCGTTCCACTTCCACATGATCTTTTTCGGCTAGTTAGTCCAAGGCTAAAGCATGTTCCATGCTAATATTACTATTAGTAGTAAGTTGTGTTGATAAGCATGGGCTTCATATTGCTTCGAATGTTAAATAGGCCAATGTTGAACCGTGGAAGGCCAAGAACCCCCAAACTGGACAAGACGAGTCCCAAAAACCAGAAGTTAAGTAACCAAACAAGAAAAAAAAGGTGCGCGTTATAACACACCTGTTTATTATTTCTGTATTAGATTGCCCTTCCAAGTAAATGACTGATAAATGTTTATAGGGTGTAGGCTGTAATCTAACGAGTTTGTTCACACTCACCTCTATAATGGCAGCATTCTGGAAATAGATGAGCGAAGTATCAACGACTGGCCATAGATTTTGAGTGGAGCCACCTTGCAGATAATGCAGTATAGTCTTGTAAAGGATGTAGGACCACCTATCAACAAAATAAAATTACAACTTTTCAATTAATCAAGCACAGTAAACCATGGATGTAACTATGCCAACTACATTTTAAAACAATGAAGACATATTGTGTTATTGGTCGCGCTTAGATCGCGTGACGTCCTTACATAGAAATCATGATGGTTTAATAGTTTCATAACCAGATTTACCACGCACCTTAAAATTACGATCACTGCTTTGACCTTACCTCATTAGTAAAAATAATCGTGTTTTCTCCTTAAGTAATTGTTAGTGTGAAGAAAAATACCTCTCCTTGCTTCGCACTTCGAAAATGTATATTGATGTCTAACAGATCCTTCGCATACAAAAGAAAGAACTGATGATTTTACAACAATAAAGGTGAACTTGAAGCAACATTTAATTAGCTCAAAAAACTTACCTTTTATTGGAAATTTTTTGAGATCAACTTTTTAAAAAAACCCTTAACATTCTTTTAAGGGAAACGAACGGATGGATTTAGGGTAAAGTAACCCGTGTGGTCTCATTCAATCCCAATCAATGTTTTCAAAATCAGCCCAAAAAACACCCTTTCATTTCGAACTTTTTCAAGAACTTGATGATTCGATATTGTAACATTTCGACCATTAAATACATCATATTATCCCTTAGGGTTCATTGAAAACGATGCCGACCTAGGTTACTGACTAAACGATGGGTGATTTTTGAGCCAAAATTCGTTAACTCCGGTCAAATAATTTAGGGAACAGGTTTGAAACGCAGGACGTTTTTTTAGCCTATTTGATTTTAAGAACGTCCTTCTGATAGAAGCCTTCATCAACAGAGGGACGCCTGTTACAATAATTCTATTCAATTATTGATCTAGGGGGAGTGTGAGACAACACAAACATGGGGCAAAAGATAACTTAATACAAATCCTTTTCAGACATTTCTAAAAGGAAATCAACAAGGAAATTATTACACAGCCGATTATTATTTCTATATTAAGTAGCTCGTCAAAGTAAATCACTTATCTATATTAGACGTAGTCTACGGCACATCATCTAAACTCGACCCCTTGCGCCTCCATACCTTGAAATTAATTGCATTCAAGATGACAATACTTGAGCGGTTGCCAGCCATCCGGTCTAGTTCAGACTTCCCACTGAAAGGGCTCTGTCGTCGGCCTTCTGGTCGACCAGACCATAGACAACCAATATTCATTAGCCAAAGATGAGATTTTTTCAAATGGTGCGCGAACGGATGATCATACAACATCAGGGAACAAATTTCTATCTTAACCCAACAACACTACTCTCTAACATCAAAAGTGTTATAGATTTAACTTGGATGTCCAAGTTGTCTATGGCAGCGTGGACATGGCAAGCGGTATTTGAGCTGAAAGGAGTGGCGCCTAACAACATCTAGGTTATGGCTGCGACCGTGTCATGGCGCAGAGTGTGGTGCGGGAAAAGTTCCATGGAGTTACTTGAGCTGGGCATCTCGTCAAGAGTACTTCGTGGTATCACCACCCGCGTCATCCGGGGCTTGTACTTAAATTGGTTGTCATTTTATAGGGGCACTTCCTTTCATCCCTCACTCCCTCCTCCATCATCCTTTACTTCCCAAATCCCTAGGGCCAGGGTCGGGTAAACCTGGGCGTCCTCCCAACTTTTATTTAATTTAGTTTTTTCGTTTTTTTAATTGAGGGGAGATTTATTTTTTTTAAAGTGTGTGTGTGTGTGTGTGTGTATGTGTGTGAGGAGAGGGAAGGTATTTAAGTATTCAGAAATTAGAGGTTTTCTCCGATAATTCTTCATCTTTTACAATAACCCAATCTTTTTTTCTTCAATTGAGACTTTGGTTTAGTATTCAAAAATATTTCAGAACTTTCAAGTTTAATATTGGAGGGGGAAGAGTGGAGAGATAATTAGAAATCATTATACCTTCGCTTTTTTTATCAGATTTTATTAATTTTCTTTTTTTAATTTTTTTTTTTTTTTTGTTTGACTCCAGTTTTAGTTTAGTTGTGCAACAAACGACAACCATTTGAATTTGCTATCGTGAAAAAGGAAGGGGGGGAGGGGTATTGGCCGATACAATCAAGCGCTGTTTATATCTACTAGAACAAGAATTCTCAACCAATTTTCATACCTTTTTCTATACGATCAAGAATTCTGTCTTGTTTTTTTGAAAATGTTCCATAATTAGTGTCCGTAACCATCTTTTTCACGGGTGATTATGTAAAAACTGAAGATAGGGCCGTACCTGTAATGCGTGCAGTACTCACCAATGTGTATGAGATCCACCTTTCTGAAGTGTAATCCAACTAACTTTTAGGGATCACAATTTTTTTCTTGGTAGAAATGATGAACCAAAAATAATAATCTGTATGAGATGACCCTAATTTATTTAATTTAAACTTACCCAGAAACTTGAACTAAATTGTAAATGAATAAGTAACATTTCACAACCCGACTGCGTTCGTTTGTCGTGGATGAATTGATCGTTGTTGCCTGTTCTTCCATGGCTGTCCATTCGAAATCACGAAGATTTCACCGAAACTTCCCTACGCACAAGCCCCCAGTTCCATGTGGATGGTCGCCGTCAACTGCAAACCGTGATGAAAAAGTACTTTCCACCACAGTTTCCAAAGTAACACGGAGACCTGGTCCAGATAGGACTCTATAATTACTGTTGCGTATGTACAAATGCCATCTCAAAACACGCGATATCCCCTTCTCAAAGAGGCCGATTTCCATTGACAGCAGCTAATTTCCGCAAAATCACATCATTCAGCTTGTGATCCAATTGCATAACGATGAAATTGACCGAGTTTTACCCATAAAATACTACCTACTTCTTCCTAAAAACCATTTTCACCACCTATGGAGGTTGTGGAACACTACGACTATCACTTCCCCAAGAAATAAAATTCGAAATTTACGGGGTTTATTCCGCAAGTGAGGTTTGTTACACAAAATAAATAAAACTTGGAAATTGTGAAGACAACGATTTATTACTACTACCCTATCGATTAACTCGCTTGCATATTTAAATTTGAATGACCTGAAATATGTTACAAAACAGGAGCAAAATTCTGAATCGAAGAAAAAATAATGAGGAAAATCGTATCTTTAAATAACAAGACTTGCGTTAGGGTCGAACAAAAAAAGTTGTCAAACCAATCAAATTAGATGAAAATTAGGAGATATAACGATTTATAACTGTTACTCCCACTATTCACCCGATTTCATAATAGAAATTGAATGAACTGAAATATTTTTAAATATTAAACCAACATTTTGATTGAACAAAAAAGAATGACATGACTCAGCCGAGAATTCACAGTGAAGCAGAGAGAATTTTAGGCTACGAATTAGAGTTAGGAGCATTGTTAAAGCCCTTAAAGTACTTGCAGCTGTTCAACCGGGTCATGTCTGTTCAGGGAATGTTGGGATATACCGAATACCCTGAGGAAAGAACCATAAGATCACAGGGCACAGGAGTGGAAGGTAATGGACGAGCAGATCTGCCAGCACGAAAGGAGGCATCAACGCATTTCATTGGGTCAGAACCAGTCTTGGGTATTGCAAAATGCTCGGCACAAACTGCTGTACGGAATGGATAAGGGAAGACCACAAACGGCACTGGGAAAACACCCCAGAACAGAAACATGAGAAAATGTTTATGAATGCCCCCGTCGTCACAGAAGTACAGCCACATTTACTCTAGGTACGAGAAAATGAGACTCTTAATGGGAATGGTGACTGGGCTTGGGTGAACAGGATTGGCCTACACAGGTGATCCATGAGCAGATTGTGTGGAGAGGAGGAAGAACCGCCTCCGATCTTCTCTTTAAATTCTCAGTACTCGAAGTTAAGTTTTTTTTTTATTATAGAGGTTGGTGGAAAATCCATTACTGGACTGACAGTCAAAAGATGATGTCCCCCTCACCCTTGTGTCGGGGTCTTCATCGTGGCATACTGACTAAAAAACACCGTTCCTCTCTTCTTTTAGGACTGTCCCGGGACTGCTTTCTGGCATTACATCGGGACAGTCCCCTTTCGGGGCCTACCCTACTTCGGGACAGAAGCTAGGTGGTTGAAAACCTTTGTATAGACAAACAACCTTGTAGGAGGAATTTTCAGTCTGGTGGGGGCTTGGCTCCAAAAATATAGGTTGGAAACAGAGGAGTGGATCACACAATAACCATGGTTTCAGTGCAGCAGAGGGGAAGAATTACTCCCAAGGACCCTGAAGTAAATAATAATAATAGAGCACCCTTGAGTTGCCACCATTCGAATTATTAGTCAGGCTTAAATCAAGCTTGAGAAAAATTAGTTCCATCGTTGGCAGTGTCCAACATATTCCCTGGGAAAAAATATAACACATGTTTCAAGAACTTTCTAGCTGCTACAAGTCTTGTAAACGGGAACTTATTGAAAAGAGTGTAGTCGAAGCAACCTGACCGGAGAGATTGGCAGAAAAAAAGATCTTACAAGGTAAGTTACTACAACTGATGAGCTCCCAGAACCCTGATGCTAATACATTACCTCCCACAGCACTGCCCCATACAACCCGTGAGAAAGTAGAGAATCTGTTGAATGTCAAATTTTCTCTGGCAGAAGCATTACTCCTTGAGAAAGGGTTAAAGCACAACCTGTCATTTTCCCTTAGAACAGCAGCAGTTCGGTTCCATTGAAGCTTTTGGAGGACCTTCAATGACTATGGCCCCCTGTGCTGAAAGGAGCAAGCTCTCATCCTCATCTAGTCTGCCACCTGGGAGAGAAGAGCTCGCAGCAGATGACATAAAGAAGAAGTTTGCCGACAAGATTGTTACCATCAAAGGAGATAAAGGGAATTCAACTGTTATTTTGAAGAAGCAGGATTAGGTATATGTCTAAAACTGAAAAATTCTTAGAAGACAGCAATTCTTCGCGTTAATTGATACTGCGACCCAGGGGGCAACACCTGGCGCGGTGTATTCGCTTGGTGTTGCAGGCTCATACACTAAGCCCTTGGAAGGGCTGACAGCTAATCGGTTCCTTGTTTCAAATTGTACTTCGAAAATACCTTCTCGTACACCAATTTCACTGTGATGACGCCTCAGCATGCCTATTAGTGTTAACCATTAACCCATGTCTGATCAGCTGTTCATAAATGTAGTAAGCGTGGTCTGTTTCCCTCATGGTATTCTAGCAGGAAGACATCGTTCACAGCAGTTCATCCACCTAATGGCATCCTAGATTTGAGACCATGTCCAAAAATAGATTTAAAAGGAGCAGGAGTAGCTTACAGAGCGTATTCCCCATACACTGTGCTCTTATCCTTATTGACCATCCAGACGAAAACCAACACGCCTTCCTGGTGCCGCGATATGTTGCTTCTTCAATTAATTTAGCGCTTCAAGTGAATAGGTGCTTGATAGTCACGAGCGAAGGTTCAGTTATGAGTCAGTGCATGATCGCTTTCAGTGATTCATTATTCATGCAGTGTTGTTTCAAGGGTTTTGAAATGAGTGGAAATAATTAGGGATGTCTTTTACTGTGCTCCAGGAAAATATTGTGGAGGGACCTGTATCGCCGAGTTTAAGCTCTGGCAGTTCGATCTGCATTTCTTCTTTTATTTTACATTTTAACACATTTTTGGTGAATAAAAATGTAAATACTTTGGAACTACCGATGTAGGGCGTGTTTTTACACATCAAGTTTTTCTTGCCAATATTTTCTTAATTTCCTTTTAAAATACAGAAATCTATATCAAGTACCTAGATGGGTTTTCATAAGGTTGGTTTTTTTTTCATACCATACTATAATATATTAGGCCTGTCGTGAGTCCAATACAGCCTCAATGGCATTTGATTCTGACTTTTTATGGGCACTATAACTTATATTTGCTAACTCCTTACCGAGGCAAGTAAGTAATTTGATAAGTAAATCACCTACTAGATTGATAACAAACCCTGGTAAAATCACATTGGTAAAGGCACATTTAGGTACAGCAGATGCAATGAGCTATTAGACGCTTGTTCTAATTCTGCATCAAAATTAAATGGTAGTTTATAGGTAATTGACTTAATTCATTAATTTGTTTATTTTAACTTACCCAGCTACTTGAACCCCATTGTAGAGAAACAAGTAACTCTTCACAACGGGACTGAGTTCGTTTTTCGAGGCTGGTTTAGAGGATTTTGAAGGCTTTTGTCCACCCATGGTGAGGAGCAGAATGCACTCAAATCACGAAGATTTCTGGGTCTCTTCCTTTGACACGAACGACTCGTTCCACGCGGATGATCGCCCGCGACTGCGATGTTCGGGTAGGAGAAAGAGAATCGAGATCGAAAGATAAGTGATAATTACCTGGGCCCAACAAGGATAACAGGTTGAGATCCCGTTCTTTTTTGTTTCCATTCTTCCCTTTCTTTTCACCGAGCGAAAAATGACCATCACGCTTCTAACCTCTGTCTACATGGATTCCACACCGTGGACATGGAAGAAGAGTTGTTTCCATGGCGTGGAGCTAGTTTGGAGGAGATAGCCAATGCATGAAGACCTTTTTCAAGGGGAGGGCAATAGGAGGAAGTTCGGCTTTTTAAAGATTCACCATCATGTTCCCACCGTCAGCCTGGTTCAAATACTCAAATATACATCTACAGGGAAACTTTTTGTAACTAACCTCAGTTGTCAAGGAGTTTTTTCTCTCACAATCAGTGGCAGCTCCTGCCCTGGGGTACAATGAAGCAGGGTTCAGATACATCCTGAAAGTTCTTACGAGCAGCTGCTTGTCTGGACATCAGCTGGGGAAGGGGAATATGTTTCCGGACAGGCACTTTTGAAGCAAACTGAACGCATCAGATTTTTGTTTCGTCCTGCATCTGAGCAGTTCGTTCTGCGCATATGGAATGGCGTCAGGAACTGAAACAGCTGTGGAAGGAAGCACGGGAAACGAGTTGTTAGCTCATGCGCGGCTGATTCCCCTCCACTGCTTTTTACTAGCTTCCCCTATCAGTATTTCTAAACATGCCAGACGGATGTGAACCCTGCTTGAGACCATAACAAACAACCACAAAGGGATTGAGAGACAAGAATGAGCCTTTCTAGCCCAAATACAAATTTCAGCTACCAATATGCAAAGTAGATCAATCTTGTCCACTTTCTCGGCTTCAAATTGTGAAACAAACAACTCAATCCTTCCTTTAAAAAAGTTCACTAGTAGGTAAGTAAATACTTTTAAACAAATGTTTGAAATGCTCTGAATAACAGTGTTTTGCAACAGTTTAAATTTCATATCTGTCCGGCAAGAACCATTGTGGAGGTGAAAGCCCAATTCCATCTTTATCCCAAGCTTCAATCCTATTATTGCAGCAAAGAAAGCAGAAAAGTTTATTACTTAATTTTTGTAGTAATGAGGGTTGAACTTGCAAATCGTGGAACGATTTATGCTGGCCTTTGAGGCTCGGTGAAGTCCTGTCAATAGTAGCATCACAAATAATCCATCCATTGGGTGCAAAACCGAAGCTTTATGCAACAATAACCTAACTCACGACTCAACCACTCTATGGCTCTGTTTGGCATGAAATTTGAAACTCTTCTGTTCTTCAATGAGGATTCATAGGGAAGAGTTGGAAATCAGTATGATAATATTATACTTTTAATATTATTATTATTAGGTGTTGTTTTCATTTTGGCCAGAGTGCAGATGCGCCTGTCAGCAGCCACCCCTGCCATCATGTTTGCACCGATGGCATGGCTTTTCTACTCAAATATACATCTGCAGAAAAAATGTTAGTAAAATTGACCTCAGTAGTCGGGTAGATTTTTTTCTCTCACAATTAAATCTGTCAATGTACCATTCCAAAATTGTTGGAACCAGTTAAGCACTCTGAACCATATACTTCAAGACTATTCAAGTGGAAATTCTTCTGAGATACAGAATACCTAATTTTTTTAATCTTTCTACTTCTACAACTGTACAATGGTGGTGTTGTGTACCACAAAACTACAGAATCCAATGTACAGGTTGCACAATTCTGTATTCAAATGCATAAGAAAATAAGATAAGAAAACAAAAAGACGAGGTCTTCGTAATTCTTAAATAAGATTTCTGGTCGATGAATTATTTCTCTCATCTGTTGCACAATTAGGATGTTTCACAAAATTAACCAACGCATCAATGGTTTAAATGTTGAAGCTGGTAAATTCTAAACGGTTTTTGATTTTGGAGATTTTATGAAAGACTGTATACTCTGTTGGACCTGACACGGCAGCAAGCCGTTGGATTTTCTAACTTCTAGATTTTTTGTCCAAAGCTCGGTAATTTTTGGGTGATACTTAAATCTTGTTGGGAAAAGACAGCGAGGAACACAACACATGAACGTGTCAAGGCCAAGACAGTGTCATTTGGGACAGTTGTTCTTTCTCTCTTTTCCATTATGCTGCGATGGTTGTTGAACATATTTGTCAAATACACTCAAAGTGGAATCGATCAATGTGTTGATAATCAGAGAAATCACTTCATTCTTTCATTGAAATGGACAACTTGGAGAGCTCCAATTCAAAGTGTGGCAAAGAAACAATAACATTCATAAAATGCAAAAGTTCCACTACGTTCAAAAACTATAGAAGATTTAATCTACTGCCATCAGAGGGGAATGCAAATTTCAGGAAGAGAATAAAGAACGGTTTATATTCTATATGTACATTATGGAAGACATATACACTAGTAGGTTAGTCATCCGCATGTTTGAACATAACTTAAAGTATTCATATTATATACAGAGGAAAGTCGTTGCTAACTTAGGATTCAAGAGTTGTGTGTTTCCGTGGCCCAACCCACCATAGAGATACTCGATTTTCAGTCTTTCTCGCAAAATTGTCGTACGAAAACACCTGATCACTCTCTTCATCACTAACAAGGTCTGGTGTGTGCCTTTTCCCCGAAGATGTTGCTAGGATGGGATACTTTGCATTCAAACTGTGAACAATATTGAAAAATATACGAGTTAATCGTAGTCGTTATCTAGACTAAGGAATTGAGATGGACCATCAAAAAAGAAAGTCGTAATCCACTTCGAAGGGACTGGTGTGTTGGCAGTAGAAGGAGGGGTGACTCTGCCTTGCAAGTTAGTCTAAAGTCACTTGCATGTGGGCAGAAACCACAGGAGGCTGTTCCTTAACTACCTAGGAGCTACTTCAATAGAATTATCAGGTGCATAAGTAAGTACATAGCTTAATTTAAAGGAAATTTCCATTCCCTTCCAAATTCATTTTAGTGATGCCACGCCATGTGAACTGCCAGTGTTACAAAAGATGTCCACGTTATTTCCAAGTGTATTTCAAGTTGACTGGAAGGTAAACGCAAATGACTCTAATTTGTTAATATATTTATGTGCGCCTCGGTAGGAGTGTAAGTAACAACTGCACCATAAAGTTCACTTGTACATTTAGTTTTCCAACCAGGAACAACGATAAGGTTATTAGACAAGTGTCTACTTGCCTAAGCAGGAAAATGAATAAAAATGCGAATAAAATGCATGGCTTATCATGGTTTGAATTAACTTACGTCACACCATTTACACAATCGTTGTGTGCTTTGAACTGGAAGGTAGGCTCACAAATACCAGATTTTTTCGAGAGATCATTCAAATTCCAAATACGAACTACACCGTCGGTTCCACCTAGAAAAAATAAAATAAAAATAAAATCAGGGAACAAAATGAAATACCACACGATTTACGGTCAAAAATGTATATGATTCCTATTTTTCACCTGAAAGAAGGTAATTCCCGTCAACGCTGACACTAATTCGAATTCGTTGATTGGTATCCATGACTCGAGGGAGCACATTGAGAACCACGCCAGGGTTTCTCAGATCCCAACATAGAATTTCAGGGTCCATGCGACTTCCAGAAAACAGTTTACTACCGTCACTTGAAAATGCTAAACTCGTCAGTCCATTTCGTTGACCTTTTAGTAAACATACAGCATCACCTTCCTCCGTATATAAACCTAGGGAAATACATTAATATCCAATCAAATTATTGAAACAAACGAGTATTCTTCACTTTCACTTCCTAGAAGGTATTACGAATCAAGTTCGTCACAGTCTTTATTTGATAACAGTACAATATGCAATAATATAAAAGTAGAAAGCTCAAATACCTACCTATATGGATTTGAGATTTTCTAGAATAATGCAAATTAGCAAAACTAGATCGACCAATATTGTAATAAAGATTATGGAAGTCACTCACCAATCGTTCTAGAGAATGAACCTGCAGCAAAAAGAGAGGGCATGGACGGATTTATTGATATGCACGAGATGTAACCAGTCTGCTCATTCAACCCTGTTGAAAATGTGGAAATGTTACCCATAAAATACAACATTCACTCAAACGTCCAGGTACTGAGCGGAAAAGGTGAAACTGCGGCTATCGTTAACTATGGATAGGAAATTGAAAATAACGACACTTTTCAACCAACTTTTGGTGTTGAACGTTTGACTCGTCGCTCCAGGCACAGCAACATCAAATATTTTGATCATATTTCTATATCCGCAGAATATTTTACCACCATCAAGGTTGAACGTCAGACCAAAACAACTGGCAACTTCAAACACACTGTAACAATTCATATGAAATTCGGCATTACCTATATATTATTATGGCACCAAAATTTTAATGGTTAGGCACATCAACCTCCCAAAAAATCCAAATAATTTAGAAATGTGAAAACTACTGTTATTTTCAAGAAGGAACCTAGGACTTGGAGTTGCCTAAACTCCCTCAAGGCAGCGGCCCAGGGCAACAAACTCATGCTGCTATGGGTACCGGGTCATGAGGGAATAGAGGGCAACGAGGAAGCTGATCGCCTTGCTAAAAAGGAATCAGAGTCCAACCCAATTGGACCTGAACCCCAACTAGGGGTTAACAAGAGTTATATAACTCAACAGGTTCAGAAATGGGAGGACAAAACACGCACAGAATACTGGCACAACACTCCTAAGCAGAGGCAAGCCAAGCGGTTTCTTACAATCTCAAGGAAACGCGCAAAAGCCCTTCTATCATTGAGGCGCAAAGACCTTCGCAAACTTGTGGGTCTTCTTACTGGCCACTGCCCCCTAAGGTATCACCTAAACAAAATTGGTAAGACCAGGACAGTAGAATGCCGGCTCTGCTGCGAAGAGGCGGAAACAGCAGAACACATACTTTGTAATTGTCCTGCTGTTGCATCAACTAGATTCCGGCATTTCGGGAAGGGTGCCCTAACGCCCTCTGATATTGCCTTGGAAACACCTGAAAACCTCCTACACTTTGTGAACGAAGAGGTTATTAAAAAGGTTATGAATTAAAATGGGGACAGCGTCACAATAGATCCTAGCGGTCTCAGTGACCAGGGGCTCCTCCCATCCCTTATCGGAAAAAAAGAAGGAACCTAAGGTATTTTTTTCTTTTTAAATCCTTGGCAGAGTTCAATTATATATCCGATCATAGCAACCCTTCAGCACCTTCAACCAATTACAGACGTAGTTAAGAACTAGAAATTATTTTTAATACAATTTGTAAGCATCGTTTCGATTCATATTAAATATGAATATACATTTTATATTCATGTTACATTCTAATAGAATTTTTTCGAGTGATAATACGCTTACATATTTTTTTTTTAAACAAACTTTGGGCAAGGTCATTAATGTAAACCATGAATTTTTATGAAATGAACACGATAACATAATACATCGTTATCACTGCATTAATGTAATTATTAAATTAATAATTAATTCTAAGGATTTGATAAATACCTAAATTTAATTCTGTGGATAATATCCCCAGAGAATCGCACACAACACTCCTATGTAAAGAGAAAATTGAACTCTAAATCAGAGGAGTAATTTAATTTGGAGATTTGAAATCGCTCCTGTGCGTAAACACATTAAGCTGCGGTGGCAACCCTGATTATCGATTGCTTCATCCATTAGTCCACCCAACAAATAGCCCATAGATAACCACACTGAACGTCCGAAATGACTGTTGGAATGGTTGTCAACACTCAATACAACTGAAAACGATGCACTAATAGCATACTAGTTATCAGAAGATATTGGCTAGGAAAAGTAGAAAATTGGATAGGTATTTGTAATAGCAATCCAATCCAGCTTAACCAACCTTGGGCACCATACCCCTAGGTTTTACACCACCATATATGGTTGCGATCGCCTGCACTACTATTTGAAGTTCATGTTCAAGGGCTAAATATTCAAATTTTGAATATTCTCAAACCTCTTCCTGTTTTCTGAAGAGGATTAAAACTCTTTTAAACTACCTAAATCTGCAAGAGATTCCCTTACATGCATCTGAAAGAGATTCCATTGGGAAAACTTGAATTTTCCACCACAATGGGAATAATGCTGGTATAAATTTAAAAAATGCAACTTTTACGAAATAGGATTTTAAGATTTTAGGGTTTTTGCGGTGAGTATCATGGGGACAGGAAACCTTTTATCCTTCAAAATTTACTACATGACCGATCCTTAACTACTACCCAACACGTAACACTCCAATTTTCCAAGCCTCTCTATTAGTACGTAGGTATGTTAGGTAAAATTCCATAGTGTACAGTATTGTTTCAACAACTCACACTCATACCGGCACTTAACCCATCATCAAAGTGTACCACTGTTACGTTAGAGAACCAGGTTAAAATGAACAGTAATCTTGGAATGGAAAAGTGAATTGATACAAATTTCGAACAAATAGGGGAGCATCTTCTTTGGACCAGTACTTAAGTTAAGAAAATAATAGATAACGCTGTAAGTCCTGGACCAATTGTGGAATATCCTAAAATAACCCGGTATTAATCGGCAGAAGGAAGGAAAAGTAAAGTTCATTTGATTCCATAGTGCCACATTCTGAGATGTGGTGATCTTCCACAGAAACATGATTACTACAAAACTTATTGCAATAATAGTGGAATATTGAGATATGAACCACTGTTACACCTACCTTGCAATTATTCTTAATCGACTGTGGGAACAACACAGAGATGAACCTTTCTCCCTCCAACAGGAGGTCAAACTGCCACACAGAGCCTTAGTGGTTTACAAGCTCTCCTGTGGCCATCTTATTAATTTGAAAATAGGCCGTCGTTAGCCGCGGATAGAGCTCGTCAAGAGCTTTCTTCTGGTATATATAACTCAAGATCGTCAATTTCGGACTTATATACCCCATTGATCACACTTTATCAGCATGAAAGGAGAATCCACCAAAAGGTTTCAAAAGAAATAACATCTTTTAAAAGCATGAAGAACAAATTATATTCGTTTAGAAAAACTATTACGTATCTAGAAGAAAACTAACGAATAGGGTTTGATAAAGAGAACAAGGTATCCACTCACTTATTGTAACCAATGTACGATGCTCGTATAACGCCTGTGAAAGCATCAATGAGGTGAACGGGGGCAGACGTACTGGCGCTTATGAAGCTAAAAAATATTCATCAAATAAATAAGGTAACTCAATATACAATTTAGCCAAGTCTAATTACGAAAGTTTGTTTTTAGTAAGAGGCTGCACACTAACTGTCTTTACATTTGTTGACGTATTTACGCTTTCAAAAAATTACTTTATAAGATGCACAAGGAATCATTGTTTCTGAATAACATACCATGCAGTTTCAGGTGCCCATGATGACATGAAGGGGAACCACTCATAATCATAAACTGAGCCATTTTCAGATACTGTAAGGCTGGGCTTGAAAGGACCATCCACAACATCACAATCACTCATTTCCCGAGTCGTATACATCTTTGATGGAAGATCGAACAACCTCAATTTTCGGTCAGAACAGCAAGTCAATAGACAAGACCCATCCGGAGACCTGGAAATAGAAATGATTCAATTTATTTGTTGGCAGACTCTCTAGCATAGGCACCGTACAAAAACGAACCGTTAATACATTCAAATGGGCATGATCCAGACATGCCCTTACGAATTCATTTTCGAATGATTCATAGTTAGTTTTAGCAGATACTAGAACGTTTAAACGCCAAATCTTAATCGTTGATACCAGAAAGATAGTTTTCACCACAGCAGTGGTGGCTCCTGTCCTGAAACCCCGAGGGTGCACTGAGACTGTAGTGGACAACTACGAAGGGAACGTGAGACAAAAATGTGCTTTTCTCAGCCAAATTTCATTTTCAACTACCAGTACGCGAAGGAGATCAATCATGTCCGCTTTCTCGGCTTCAAGTCGTGAAACAAACGACTCTTTTTGAAAAACTTTACAAATGAATACCTTTTAAAAAAATAAACTTCAGGGAACCGTGTTTTGCACATTTGGGATTCATATCTTCCTTGCAAGAACCATCGAGGAGGAGATAGCCCAATGCCATTTTTAACCAAGCTTCATTCCTAAGACAAAGGAAGCAGAAAAGTTTATTACTAACCTCACATCTGCAAAGCCAATTTACCTTTTCCTAGTAATGAGGGTTGAACTTTCGAATCATGGAACGATTTCTACTCGCCTTTGAGGTTTGCTGCCGTCCTATCAATACTGGCATTGGGGGCCCTGCATCGTAAATAATCACTCTTTGCTCCACCGACAATTTAGCGAACTCACGTTTTATAGCACTTACTGTATTCATCGAGTATTTACAACTGATACAGTTCAGTCACAAGGGTTGGGGACAATCCACTGATGATAGGATAAGAGTGTGTTTTGGTGATTCTAGCGTTAAACCATGCATTCTATAGCAGGTGAGGGGATATACAACTGTGTAAGAAAACGTCATTTTCCAACGTTTTGAAGCCATTGCAGCAGCTTCATTTTAATTTATAATTCGCTGAAAATGAAAATCCTGGCCAATAAGTCAAATTTAACTAGGAATAAGAGCGAATTTCGAACTTAAGGTGTTAGAACATTATAACTGTAGCAATCACTATACACATCTATTACTCCACCTTCCCCTAAACTACAAATCTGTTACCATACAATAGAAACGATTTACTCACCATTTACAGGAATCAAGATACTGCTCGGGCGAGAAATAGGTGTCGGAATTTAATATTCCATGTATGGACTCAAAATTGTACTGTGGATAATGAACTTCCGCTTCGATTACATTACTGTTGACTTTTGTACCTTCCTTATTTGGATCAGAAGAGAGGTCCTCATCAGCCATTGGTTCGTCCAAGGATTGTGCATTTGGAACATCTTCAATTTCCACAGGTGTAGCATCATCACAATCAGCATTCATTGTTTCCGGAACATTAACGTCACAAGGTTCCACAGTCGTTTCCGATACTTCCGTAGGGTTTCTTTCAGGGTTTCTGACCTCAGAACATGTTACTAAATCTGTCATTACGTTTTCAAGAGGGGTCTCACATTTGGTTTCCCCAACTTCTGATGTTTGTGAGAGGTTGTCCATGGTGAGGTATTAACTCTAAATCTTCCAATAACTGGTTCTTATAGATGGTAATTGTCTTGATTTTGTACTGAAAATAGGATTAGCTCCTATGAGTAAAGGAAAACGATAAGCTACAATAATCAAGTAGAATAATTTCAGATTCAGAAGATTGTGATTATACTCTTATAGATAGCTGGAAGGGTGATAACTCATGAATGCAAAATATCTTCCATATAAATTATTCATTTTTTCGATTATACGATGATTCTAAAAAAAGAAATTTCCAATGCTGAAGTTGTACGACAGTGAAACATCTCCAAATTTCCTTCAAAATTGCATATGGCTTCCAGGGATCACCTAGAGCAAAAGAAATCTGATGCTCAAATCACAATTTCAAATCCAAAATTCCAAATTCAATCAGATCAATCTTCAATTGAATGACTTGATGGTGATAATGATAATTTGGAGTTTGTGAGCCTGCCTTTTCTTAAGAAATCGCAGGTTTGTTGAACACCATGGTTTATTTTCAAAAGCCATTTTAAGGACAACTAAACGCATATATTAAATACATGCATACACTTCAATATTGAAAATTGATAGAGCTGTGGTAATGAGACCTAAAAATGTGTACGCAACTGAATGATGGGCTCTCTTCATGCTTGCTGGCAACTAACTGGAGAGAGGTTAGTTGGGAAGCCTTTCTTACTCTTTGGCAGTGGTGCCACCCGCTTCCAAAACTGTCAGTCTCGCAAAATTCCCTTGTTTGCTTTCCTTAGGAGGCCAAAAACCATTGGTAGGAGGTAATGATGATATTTGTAGTTACAAACATTCAAATGAGTTTCTAGGCACTACATTCTCTTAGCAAGACAAGTGATTTCATTTCTGTAAAGGTTGAGCAACGTTCTTCAAGTTTCAAAAGATTTTTCGGTAGAAGTCGAGAGTAGGTGACCCCTTCCTGATAAGACTGTTGAAGAACCCGATGTCTCTATTAATATAAGTACACCTTTCGATGTGTGTTCTGTCTAGTTTGCTGGTCTGGGTGCTCTCAAAAACAAAAAAATATCCTACATCAATCCTTCTAGTACAATATAGATCAGTTGGACAAATAGACCAGAATGTGTTAACACTAGTGTCTCTGCGTATTAAAAATACTTTTATCGATATAAAGGTCGTGAAAATCATTCCATAATACATGGCAGTGGTATCGATATATTATCCTATATACACAGCGATCCTAGAACACATCCATACAGTCTGATAAGAGGAAGGAGTCACCTATTCTCTACTTCAGCCGATTTTTCAACAAAAAATACACACATTCTAAGAGAGGATGTAAAGAATAGAAATGAGACCGTTACGTGTGGCGGTAACGATAAATTAGGCTTTTAACATCAAATAAAAAATGGTTAATGAATAGAAACATACTTGATTGACTATGATTATTGTGCACATTAGTATTTAAAACATTTTGAAAGAAGAAATGCAACACAAGCTTTCATATATCTGAAGGAATCCTTAAATAGCATACCATTTACGTCTTTTTGAGAATCACCCATGTAAAGGTCTATAATTACATAGGTAAAAGTAACAATTTTGTAACTATGATGGTCCTGCTAATTAGCGAGCACCTGATATGCCAGTTTGTAAATAGATAGTTTTCCCAACATCATCTAAAATCTTCGTATAAACTGAATTTACTCACCCTTACATTACAATTTTTGGTGAATTCCATCAAACGAACGATCTTTACCACCGGCATGAAGCATTACATTCCCTCAAACAACCTCGGTCGACGCTAAAAATATTTACAAATCAAACGCTTATAACAGACAACATTCTTCTTCTTCGTTTTTTTTATACCGCGAAGGTTATTTTGGGACGAAGTATGGTCGTTGTAACTGATAGGAGGGATCTTCTTTAGGTGCCTAGGAACTGAGTAACCTTGACAGGCATGAACGTTTTGTCTTTCGTCTTGTAGCTGGGAGTAGCATTTTGCAGTTGGTAGATATCTTGTGATATCTAGATATCTGGTACTCTGTGCTTGTGATTACGAGGTTTTGTGCTGTTCATAACCTCTTTTAGACTTAAGAAGCAATTTTCTGGATGTAATAGTTCCCCAATTCATACCATTCGAACTGTTTCTTCTTATATGTCTGGGGTTCCTCCTTAGCAGTTTCAGAACGTGCACTACTGTTTTCGCCTTCCAAATAGAAGTTTTAGCATGGAACATGCTTTAGCTTAGGACTAACTAGCCGAAAAATTTCACACAGAAGTGGGACATGGGAGGAGAACACAGGAGGGTGACGCAAGATTCTATAATTATAAATATACATCATTTTATATTATAAGATAAGAATAATGTTCTTCTTTTTATGGAAGTTAGTGGTGAATCATCATAAGCACTATATAGTTTACATAGTAACCTTTATAGTTCTGCAAGTCCTCATTTACGTAATTAGTCTAAAAGCGTTATTACGATAGATATATTCTAGTCTGTAGCCCATGGATATCAGTCATTTTAGGGTACATCAGCATGGCTATAGCATGTTTCATGGTTTTTTTAAATTTCAGCTTCAGGCTCGAAGCATTAAGCTTCCAGGGTTCCCCCCTGGCGTGGTGCTCTGTGCAGAGTTTCCCTTAAAATCGATAAGGTTGATTATAACACTGGAAAGCTAAATAAATTTGAAAGTTCTCCTGAAATCAAAACCTTCCAGCTCCTTAACCTCAAGCACTTTCAGAAACTTATATTCTAAATGTTGAGGTCCATTCGCAGCTTTTCTCTGAAACTATAGAAAAACTAATGAAAACTGAAATGAACTAAGTTAATGAAACTCAGGTGAAAAATCACTTTGGGATCATTTAGGGCTACATGCTAGGCATCAACCTCACTACAGGGTGAAATCGATAGCTGAAATTTAAAAAATCTGAATATCGAAAACTTTTGAAATAATACTCTTGTTTTCATGTTCTTTAATGATGTTTTATTTTTTGAAAAGAGGGAGGTAAAAAATCCATTACTGGACTGACAGTGAGGGAGTATACATCAAAGATGTGTACCCCTCACCCTATGTGTCGGGGTCTCCATCCTGGCATACTGACTAGAAAACTGATCCTCCCTTCTTTCAGAACCGTCCCGGGACTGCTTTTTGGTATTACTTCGGGACAGTCCCCTTTTTAAGCTCGTGAGGGTTCCTCCTGCTCTTCACTACTTCTACCCTGGGTTCCTTATAAACGTGCCTTTAAAGAATCAAAAGAGCCCATCCGTACTGTGAACAAAAAAGAACATGAATACGAATGTGAATGAACGGTAAAAATCACGTAGCATCATTTGAGGGTTGCATAATCTGATATAATTGCAATGGAATGTTGTTTCAAGCGTTTTTTTTCTTTAAATAGTTTCCAAGTCTTACGTAATATAATTGTGGGTAGGTAGGTGTTTTATTTTACCTAGTTAAATTTCATTTGTCCCACCTGTGGATTTCTACACTGTTTGATTATGAAAATGCTCAAGGCGTATAGGAAATTTAAAGTTGAATCTAAAAAATGCCCTAAAGTTAAAAGAAAATTTTTTTGTTTAAATCCAGTGGGTGGCGTTTTACCTTCTCCATTTTCAGTCTAGTTTCACCCAACAATTTTCATTGCATCATGTCCAGGACACCCAATATACAACTTTGTAGAGGATATATGAGTGACAGGTATTAAGATAATTTTTCTAAAAACACGAAATTGGAATTTTTACGTTTGCTCTGAACCGCACTATGTCCTTATTTAACCGTTCACATATCATCGGAACAAGTTTTTAAAAATCACCATAAACCCAGTAAGACCTCATTGTATAAACTTGATGACAACAGGGACAAGATATCAGAACCTCACCCAACTCCAAGCAAAGATGTAGGCTAGGTTACATGTGGGTGTAACATGTAGGTTAAGTTAAATTTAGTTAACCTAAGTTAAGGTAAACTTGGAGAGAGAGAAAAAAAATCCTTGAAGTTAGTTTGTGGTGGTAGTTACTTATACACTTTTATGTGCATAAGCTAGGTAGTATTGATTCAAGAGTGATGGAACTGACAGTGACCTACTGTCTAACCAGCATAACCACAAAAATTGTACGTAAAACAGCACACCAATCTAATGGAAAAGCTAGAACCTGTACAGTCTTGTTACAAGGGCTTGTATCCACTGAAATTCAGACATTGAAGCAAAGTGGTTCAGTTCAACACAAAGCATGTGGAAAATTTCGTTAACACATTTTTTCCATTTTGCTCCAGTGTGAACAAATCTTTCCTTACCTATCAGAAGTGAAATTGATTAGGTAGTGCTGTAATGTTAGAGATCATAGTTGTTCTAGTAATTGAACATTTGTTTTTTCATTCTACCAGACAAAACGAAATCCTGTCATAATCAAATGGTACCAAAAACGTGGGATAGGATAACCAAAGTGCTGACTAAACGACAATGTTTCTAAACATGATGTGAGAATTTTCCCCAGGTGCATTGTAGAGTTGAGAACTTTTTTAAATCAACTGTCAATAAGAAAACGCATAGTTTTTAATCCTTTATTTACAGTTAATGATGTAGGTACGTACTATTCAATCGGTATCCACTGAATGGGAAAGAGGCCTTCTACATAGGTAGAAAATAGGGTAGGTAGGCATTTCTTATACAAAACGTTCCTAAAGTAACCACACAATTTGCGGTCGCACTAATACAAAACTGCGCCATCAAAAATATAAAACCGTTAGTAAATTAACAATCACAAGATGCTTAAAAGTAAATAAACCTAGAACTGACTTAGATAAAATTTGTCTTCTACAGCTTGACCCCAAGGGTTTTGTGCTTGTTAACGGTTTGCGAATTCAAGGGGATTGAACTATGATGCCATTTCTGAAGTTAAAAAAAATAATAATAATAAAATAAAACCATTTACTGTTAGTATCAAACTGTTCCTTTCTTTCTTCTTTTATTATTAAATAATAAATATGTGGGAATTTGCGGCATATGGAGAACAAAGGAATAAGGAGCAAATTAGGTAGTTTTTTCTCCCACCACCGATCACAATGCCCATGTGGTCAAGTTATAGCTCCCGCGACTAACATTTTCTTACTCAACAAACCTAAACAATGAAAAACTTATTTTTTAACTGCGTTATTAGTAACAAATATGAAAATGGTGATCTTCCCATTCTTGCACAAAGGAAAAAAATTAAGAAAAATGGGTCACCTATACATCACGAGACAATTTTTGAAAAACGATCAAAATATTGCCAGCATCTTGAAATCTATTCGATCGATACTATATTATTAATAATGGGTTTCCTTACCGATTTGTGATAGAAGAAGCAAATCAAAAGTTAGGTAAGTACCCACGTGAAAAAAAAAGAATTCTATATGGCCCATACATCTCCTGAGGACATTTTTTAAGGCTGCTTAGTTCAGCTAAAGTTACTTAAAATGACACCGAGAGGATTCTCATAAGCAATGAAAGGAAATTATAAAAGAAATGTAAGTAGGCACACTCCGATATGCGCATCATAGTAAAATGGAAAAAATTGCGACCAAGCTAAAAGTATTCTTCGTACCAAACTTGGTACGAGGCAAGATGGTTATACTCGTCACACCAACCATAGGTACATGCGTTAAATCGATATTTTGGTTAGATACATGTTTTGTTTTTATGAGATCACGATATTCCATCGGAGTTTTCAATCGTCTCCTACAGGTGAAGTGGGCTGAAACAACGACAATTCATAATTACAGTGTTACGAAAACTTGAAAATGTGATAAGAATAAGAAGTTGTTTTTCAGATTTGGAAGGCGCTGAAGGATAACACTAACTGTGTATTCGAAAAATCTACATACAAATTAACTAAGAGCGGGAAATTAATTAAATTTGACAAGAGTTTTCTAAGAGCATGTTAAAGTATCTCTCACAGAGAAAACTCTTTCGATTTTGCAAAATTTGTGAAATGCAAGGGAAAATACACGTGAACATGTGAATTTAATTGCTCTTTTACATCAATCAAACTGTGATCAACTTATTGTTTATGATTTATCTAATACATTGTGCGGCAGCCCAAACTCATTCTTTGAAATACCTGCAAATCAGGGTCAGAGAGGGATGGGGGATGGTTTCAGTTTACAGTTATGGCCCCAAAGTTTTGTTCCTGCCAAGGTTAGTCGCCATTATGTTATGTCGCTATTTTTCAAAATGGCAGTTCCAGAGGATGCAGTGGTTTTTTTCAGTGATGAGGCCCTCTTCCATTTGAATGGAACGGTAAACGCTACTGGACTGACGTGAATCCTTGTGAGATGCACCAAAGGCCTTAGCATTCTCCCAAAGCTAGTCTGGTGCGTGATTTCGTTGGCTGGGATTATTGGCCTCTTTTTCTTTGAAGAAAATGGGGTTACTGTAACAGTGAATGGAGATTGGTATGTGGGCATTTTGGAGGATTTTTTTGCACCTCAACTTGATCAGTTGGACTTGGGAGATGTGTGGTTCAAACAAGATGGAGTCACAACTCACACATAAAGGGCATCATTGGCAGTTTCGAGAGAGCACTTCCCGGGATGCCTCTCTCGTTGAGAGGTGATTTGCAGTGGTGGCAACATCAGCACCGAGATTGCCAACATACCCACGGACATGCTGGTGACGCTCATGGCAGACTCAAGAAGTCAGTACCTTCAGTATATAGACAATGGGGGGGAGGCCACCTACGTATGTGATTTATAAAACCACGTAAAACCTAACTTTGAATGTAAACAAACATTTTGCTTGGAAAAGATAAATTTTTCTGATTTATAAAATGTGTATTACTATATCTTGAAAAAAGGAGTTTAGGCTGCCACACCCTGTAATTGTACATCCGTTTAAAGATCTGTTAAATCTACCTAACTAATTCTATCCTGCGTATTACCTTTGTCATGATAGATGGCTGGGCGATCGAAGTAAAGGTGTGCGTTCCTGAGAATAGAGTGAACCACCGGGCGGCCTCGTGGATCCACCGGGACCTAAACTGCTAACTCCTCGTCTCTGAAGGGTTCTGAATGAAACAAATATAATAATTCTAGTTGAATTAGGAAGGGAACACTTTTCCTTCTAAAATTTTGCTACAGAAGCCCCTATCTAACTAAGGCAGTGAGTTAGAAGTGCCTAAGAGAAAGGTTGTTAAAACACTAAAGATCATAACAATCCATGGCGTGATTGATCGTAGAAATAATGTTGTGCTCCAAAATGAAAATGTCAACTTGCATATCGAGTTTCACAGCTTTCAGAATGATATCAATGACTGACTACCTGAGCATGGTCTCCCCTTGCCCCCAAACAAAACAATAATAAAATATAGGATCGTTTTAAAAATTGCAGGAATTGTACGAACATGCTTTCTTGAGTGTGTAAGCATTAACGTGAACTCCCTGAAATATATATTTCTCACGATCTATTGGGCAGAGTTCCCTAAATACCGAGTTTCAAAAGAAATTGTTAAGGATTGATCAGATACACTTCAAGGAAGTTCTTAATAAATTTCGCCATTGGGCCACTATGATCTCATTGTCTATCTTTCTCATGGAATCTTTAGAAAGTGTACGCTTCTTGTTAATGCCTCTTATCACCACATTAAATTGTGGGCTTTTTAAAGTTGGGCATCAGAATCACTAAATTCATGTCTACAATTAGATGGTGAGAATAAAACTAAAAATGCATAACCACTTTTTATAACGCTCACCTGTGATGCATTTGGTGCAGGTAAAGAGCATTTATGCTCATATCCATCGCGTTTGACTCCAACAAATCCATAGAAGGAGGAAGACCCGTTCTATCGTTCAGTGTGAAAACAGACGCGCCAATAGATGGGGCCGGTGGCAGTCCTCTGTGAAGATAAGATAAGATTTTTCAATACCGTTGACATTAGGTATCTAAATTCAGCAATTAAGAACAAAAGAAACATAGTGAATCTTTTTACCCAGGCTGATAGAAACGTTCCATAATTGGTCCTTCATTTCTGCTAGCATGCATCACATGGTTGCCCCCCGCTCCCGTAGGTGCAATTCTACTTTGTTCCATCATATTCATAATTGTGCTAATCTGAAAAGGTAAAGGTAAGCAATAAAATCAAGAGCTATTATTGATAGAGCCTTTTTGATGTCTATTTAAAACATTAACAATTCCACAAACTGAAAACTACGTCAACTCGAGTTACATTAGTAACTAGTTAGATTAATACTATTTACATATTCCACCTTAAATAATTAAATTTAGCTCCAGGCGAACAACTTCTGCTGTTTCACATCCAATTTCTGCATCAAAGAGTAGTTAAGCTTGGTCTAAGGAAGTTGAATAAAACCTAATCACCACCAAAAACAGAATTCTTAATCTATGTACAGATGAATTTAGTTTTACAACCATTTCGGAGGGATATCTCAGCTAAGGCTGATAAGTCCCCTTATGTATAGAATGAGAAGAATTTTCGTTATTATCAATTAGTCATACGAGCGCAGTTGAATTTTGTAATCACCATTAACGCGTTGTATCTAAAGGTCAGTAAACCCAACATAAAAATCACTGAATGGCTACTTGGCAAAAACCGTAGGGAACCAAAAACAATGGTCGGCCTCATAACCGGCTTTGCACCTATAAGGTTCCCCCTACACCGCATTGGGATCACACACAGTTCAACCCTATGCAGGTTATGTGAGGAGACTGACGAAACGGCATCCTACATAATATTTGAGTGTTCAGCACTCACCTCTCGCAGAGTTGAACTCTTTGGGGCACAAATCCCTATTGAGGTCCAATGCACGTGAACAACTAATCAAGGGCCTCAAACCCCTTACCAGAGAGCTGAGTATCCTTGATTAAACGCAAAACTCTCAGGAAAGTACAATAAACCAACAGGCTTCCATGCACATCCATACATCTCAAGGTCTTCCTTATTATAATTTTCGTAATCGAAACATCGCCTTAACGCTTTATTAACGGTAACACGGAGCTAAATCACGTTCTATGGCTCTCAAACTACAGCCATGGCAGGGAGGGGGAAGAAGAGTTTCTTAGTTTTTATTTGGACACGTAAGGCTGCTACTGTATCAAAATATTATTGTTGTGATAAAACCAGTATTTGTAAATATAACAGTAGTGCACACTTACTCCAGGATGTCCTGCCATGCCGAGAGATTGCTCATCAGACATGGTTGTGGCTAGGGGATACTCTTGGAACAGTTGTCGTTTTGCTTGTTCTTTGATCCCCGAAACAAACCCGTTACATTCTTCTGGAGGTGTCCATTCAGGGTTGGTCAAAGTGAAATGTACTAAAGAAAGTTCCGTCTTTCCTTCTTCTGCCTGCAAATAGATGATAATCAGTTATTATCTTCAACTTAAGAATGCTCATAACCCAATGAGAGTAATCTACATACATTAAAAGACATAGAGAACGCGAGGAATTCTTACCTGTCTGTAATTTTGAAAAGCAGGTTGAGTTTCCTTGACAGGAGCAGTGGGAGGTAAATGGTTCCATGAAGGATCGCCGTGTTGTCTGACGTCCATTTGAGCGAATGAGCAAACGTCTCCAACTCCAGCAACCTGAACATTTTCAACGGCAATTGCTACTATCATTCGGAATTTCTTTATTAGAAACAAAATATGAAAACTGACCTTAGCCCAACAAGTTAATTCACTTTAATATAGTGAAAAGGAAAATGAAGTTGATAACCCAATTAAACAAACCAACTGCACAAGAAAATCTGCAACTAAGTTCAACAGATAGAAACAATTGTTTTCATAATAAAATGGTATAAAAATTATTATTATTTTATTAAGGAAAAGGCGGAAATTTCATGTACACGTTCACTGTTTTAATTTTACATTTACTTTTATGTTTGTAAAAGTGTACCCTTGGTAAATGAAAATGATCATTACAGATTACGAGAAGACACGAACCAAATCACTGGCACTGACTTGGTGGCAACCCATTTTAATAAAATGGATTAATTTTCTTCTAGAAAAAAGTAGATTAAAAGGAGTCGGATCGTTAAACCATCATCACCACAAACAACTGACAATTGCTGCTGGTGGCATAATCTTTTATGGAACGTTATTTATGTTATAGTCTACCAGGAGATGAGGTGCTTAATGAAGGCTGTTGTTTTATTCCTTTATTTGTGCATCAGGAATTTAGAGGTCTCGAAGTTTCGTTGGAGTGAAATCCACCATCATCAGGGGCTTACGCAAGCATACTCATCCAAGAATCATTTTAAAAAAAGAAAGAAAAAAGTCTGGCCATCAGCTGAAGAAGTTCATTCGTTCAAAAGCTTCCTCTTCCTCATTCAGTCTTCAAGTCATCATCTATTAAAACTATCATATAAACAACAAAAATAAATTACTCTGGCGTAAAATAATTTGTCTAACAAAACAATAACAGTAACGAGACTTAAATTCAACTGGTTGATTCCTTTATATCACTTAAAGTAACTAGTAGAATGATTTTTTACAATGACTTTTTACTAGGAGTTAGAAGCAGTAAACTAACGATAAAACCTTTTGAACGAGATGAAACAATTATATTTGTATTTGACGTAATGAGAATTTGTGCATTTACCTCTACTGTAAAACTTCTGTAAAAATCGACGAGATCAAGGGCCCTGTGCTTCATGTAGAACAATAATACCAGAGGAGTCGCGATAGGGGATATAAGCTCAATCAATAAATACGTCTGAAAATGTTGAAGATAAAGCACAATTAGAAGTGATGAGTAAACAAGAATAAATTTTGTGTTAAAAATTATTAAATAATAGACACTTGTGAAGAACATATTGTTGAGATTTTAAAGCGTTTTTATATAACTACACGAGTACGTACTTAAATATCTATTTTCAGGAGCGCACTAATTGTCAACACCCAAAACCTAAACCTCTATAAGGAATATTCTTAAATGACCTCAATAATAAAATAATGAATATCCAGAGATGTAAAGACACTTTACATAATCAACGAGAGGAGGAACGAGTGGGGAATTGGTAAGTGACTTTGAGCAGGTTTTAAGGGGAAAGCTGCCTGCTCATAAGGTTTGGCAGGATATGCATGGTTGCCTTAGTTCAAAATGATATTCACAAAGCATAATGGTTTCCTTTTTCACAATTTCTTGCATACAAAAATTTATTGTGCCTTCAGAACAATGGCTACTCAAAATATTGTATATCTGCACATAGGTAAACGCGATTTGCTGAAGATGAGGTATTTTCAACACCTTACAGAGTGAGTTACCATGAACAGAAATTGGAGCATCCTGAAGTTCATGACATTTCATCTCTAAAATCTCAATTGTTGACATTGTGTCCGCCAGGTTACACATGCGGGACATATTTGATTTGCATGTACGCTTTGTATAAGTGGGATTTTCGAGCAGGGGTCCTAAATTAGAAAGCTTAAGGCATATATGCCTACAAAATACAAACGTCTAGAAGAAGAGTTGATGGCATCCAGTACATCTAAAGTAGAGGAGATAAATAACCATGCATGTCAGCCTGTTTGTATTTACACCAAACTAGATTTTCTCAGAGAGGATATTCAGGTATATTATCAGGTATCAAAAATGTATGCAAAGCAATATGAATAATAAGAGACACAAATAAATTAGTCAATTTGTACTAACGGCAGTGTATTGGAACAACTGAGTAAACTCAGCACGAACTGCTTGGGTGTGAGCTAAGCCCCTCCAACGGGCTGGCAGGTAATGAACATGAGCGAGCACAGCATTCATGAGATGTTCTGGCCACCAAATGAGGTGTTCGTCTGGTATCAGAACCCTGAGGAAAACACATATAAAGTTATATTCAGTTATTAAAAGTTTGTTGCAGGGCTGAGTTCAGAACACATTTTGGTGGTCGAGGTTTTGAGATTCTATGAGTAACCTCAAGAGATTTAAACTAAAAATTAGTTTCAAAGCTAAATCAGTAGATTAACGAGCTTCTGAACCCCTTCGCGGGTTTCAGACCCAGCATTCATACAAAGTTTCAGTTCTAAATAGAAGTTAGTGTGCTGAACAGGAAAAAATGGCTTCAAATAATGAGTGTTGCCCAAGCATCGATTTTACGTTTTTTAATTAAAAAAGGTTCCATCCTAAGAAGTGTGACAGCAATCGCCCCCTTCCCCTCCCACGCCTGGTTAGAAATCTACTACCAGTTAAAAATCGTAAATCACTTTTTCAGGGCAACGCTTTTTCATGGGTAACGCTCATTCCCCTAGTCTCGTTTAAAACATCAACGTTTTAATGGGAAAGCAATTGGCTATTAAGATGTCACTTGATCAGAACAACTATCAAATCATCATTGTTACCTGGGTAGACTCAAAGCCAGCCAAGATCGAATTATATTGAGCCATCTAGCTCCAAATTATCGGAATAATATGAAAACCATTGTGACCACCATTTTAACCATCAAATTTCGAAAAAAACAGTAATCATTAGATATACTCACAACGAAATATATTAAGTAACAAGTTGGAAGGCACCATGCTCGTAGGAGTGATTGATAATTACCTGAATCCTGCTACAATCGCTCCTAAAATGGTAATGGATGAAAGAACATGCTCAACTGTGAGGACATCCTCATCGTAGACTGATAGTGCCAAGAGTGCAGCTAGGCAGGCACCACAAATAAAAACGACGTTCCTGAAATCATAAATTGAAATTGATGGAAATTCTATTTCAATGTATTGAGGACATCAATTGAGATGAGACTTGCAGACGTATAGCAAATGGAAGTGAATATTCGACTCTGAGTAGATTGTGAGTCAAGGGCTACAGTAAAGGGATTTTAAGCAAGAGTTTCATAATACATGAAAACAACTTTGATAGGATTCACAGACAAGTACATAGTGTACTACACATGTATTATGTGTTTTACAACAAACAAAACTCCACGTTTTCAATAACATCAAGATGCACGAAACACAATAGTTCAGAGGAAGGTGTCCCCTACAATGCTAAAGAAGTTAGTTCTAGAAGAAGGCATGCCAGAGAAATCGTATCCCCATTCATCAGTTAATGTAATTCCTTAGGTAGAAATGAGAAGGAAACAAGACTTTTTACATACTTTGCTATCACTGTCATAACAGGTGAAGTGAAAATGTTCATATACTTCGATGCAGGGCGATAAGCACGGTTCAATCTTGAATTCAATTCATGGTCAAGTTCATTGAAATGGCGCAAATACAACCGACCATACAGAGACCATCGTCGTACACCCAATGTTCCTGGTTCTCGTTTCAACATCTAAAATGGCGGAAAATGAGTTTGTATCAGGTAGAACAACATAACTGAAGAAAAATAATTAGTGAAAACTTATAACACAGATTAAAGAAAACTGTTTGGTCGAATAGCATTTACCTCTGCATAACTGAAGAAGGAGTAAAGGATCTGCCATAGCATTATAATCGGACAAAGAATTAAGTTGGCAAGAGCGACGTAAGTAATATTCTTCGCCAAAGCAGCAGCCAACTCCTGTCTCTTCGACACTTTTTTATAATCCTCTTTTAGATGCCAGTTGTTCTCAAAAGGCGACCAAGGGCCCCCTGGAAATCATAAAATAGTTAACTCATAAAACTCAACCGCCGGATAGTTGAAAAAATCAATGCACTACTAAAATAAATAACATGCCTAATAAGAAATAATTATAATTAATCACAATAATTAAAGATACGTACAAAATAACAGTAAATCTATGTTGTACTTTAAACCGTGACTTAAATAGACAACTTCTCCAACAAATGGCACTTTGAATCTTGGCGGCAAAAGACTCTTGTTGACCATCGCAACCATGTAATTTTTAAATCTAAAAACATAAAAATATGAGTTAGCAGAATGAATTTCAAATGTGAAAATTATTTTAACCAATTCACACAATATAGAAGATAGTACAAGTGGTAATTGAAAAGATGGTACTAATTACTAGGTATTAGGGGTTTGTACCTGAGTATTCGATGATAAATATCAAGCTCTGTGAGCTCTCTCTTGTGAATACACATTTGCTGTTCAAGTTGGACTTCTCGAAGACGTTTTTGAACTTCATGCCAGGTGACGTTTTCTAAATCATTCTGAAATAAACCATAGAAAATACCAATGAATTGTCGTCAGTTTTAAATGAATTCTACTAGGTATCTGTTCGAACATTTTGCTGAAAAAATAGGCTAAGCTGGACAAAATTGTTAATTCTTGCAGAAGAGATTTTCCGTAAACGTCAGTACTTCAAAAAGTTCCATTCGCGTGTTGATTTCGTCAGATATTTCATCACTATGAATGTACGAAGACTGTTGATGCTCAAATATAAAAATTTCTTGTTTTTTAATTAACATTCAGCTTCAATGTATACTAATCTTAGAATTTCTAAACATCAAGGCAACTTCATAGATTTTTAGCACGATGCAATTCAATTTAAGCTCGTATTTTAGCTCACCTTTTCAACATTCTAGTTAAAAATTAATGATATTATCATCGTATATATAAAGATGAAAGTATCAGAGTAGGTAGGTATATCCGTTTTTCAGGGGGTGGTGACGCTGGGCGTGTGGAATTCACCCCCTCCCCCGTTTTCAACCGGCATTCTAGTTAATAATTAATGATAATATCGTCAACTATATTATTTTCCCAAGGAATATTCGAATGTAAAATTAAAATCAAACGATTCTTCCCAAATTTTGTTATAAATTTGAAATTTTACTGACTGCCTTAGGAGCAGCTCTCTTGTGTGATGTTTGATATTGATGGTGAAAGAACGGATTTCATTACCTCGATCTCATCTGGTATAACATAATATTTTTGCCATACATTTAACAGCTAACCACTTTCTTTCACCAAAAGAGCGAAAA